>JZKD02S1609357.1:1531229-1541404 GCA_000966675.3 Picea glauca | reverse complement strand
CTCAAGAAGAAAATTTATATTAGGATATTAGCCTCCAAGAGAAGAAGTCGGCCAGAATTAATAATAATATACTGAACAGACACATACCCAGAAAGAGAAGTCGGCCCCAGTAAACTTGCAGGATTACTATAAATACAGGGCGCCAGTTCTCATTTGTCACATATCAAGACTGCAGTTTTCCTAGTTGGTGTGCACTGTAGTTGCAGTTGGTGCGCAGGTTTGGAGGAGGGTTGTAGGTGCAGCTGCAGGAGCAGCTAGTTTCAGTATTGGCTTGGATATCTCTTGGCTAGGGTTTGGGACTATCTGATCAACTTTTGTGTTGCGCTATCCTTGGGGAGAGATGCGCTGCTCTTTGTTTGGCTATCTAGCCTAGGGTTTTCTTTCGAAGGAATTCTCAGTCAAGGTTAAGGTGCTCGGAGGGAGGCTTTAGCCTGTGGTTGGGTGACGAGGGTATCGTCAATGGTAAAATGAGCACACCATCTTCTATATTCTAACAATCTCCCCCATTCCAAAGCATCTCATCGGCTTGGTCCTGAAGTTGAATCCCCACTCCATGAAGTGTCCTGCAGAATCGATGCCATTCCAATTCCAAATTCCCCGATAGGCTGAGGCCTGTGCAATCCTTCCATTGAGTAAAGATAGTCCTCAGGACTATGGTTCCCTTGGCCTGGAAGAGGAAGAATACATTATGTTGGTTTAATACAACCAGGAGCTCCCGAGACAGGTAAGCTAAAGACCCCAACCCCAATAAATAATCTCGACCAACGTGAATAGAGTGGCCTAACTCAAGTTTCCAACAAAGATAATGTTGGATAATATGTAAGGATTTCAGAAGAAATTTCTAGATCTGGGAAGCATTAGAGGAGCTGGAGCATGTTTGTCGGAGCCATCAAGAAACATAACTTTGTGGGAGATATTTCCCAATAATGACCGAGTGCCAGATCTCGTCTTTCATCAACACTCGCCAAAGAGTGTTAGTCACCAAAGCTTTACTAAAATGGAAGATGTTTCTCAAGCCCCAACCACATAAAGGTTTCGATTTGACAATAAAGTTCTAGCTGCAAAGATGTAAGTGTTTCTTATCGCTGTCTCCCAACCAGAGAAATGTCAAGATCAACTGTCGAATCTTGTTAAGGAAAGTTACTGGAATAACAACCAACACCATCCAATGTACTTCTTGGCTTTCCAAGATAGATTTTATCAGTACAAATTGCTCCCCGAGCGAAAGCCACCTGTTGCACCAGAGCCCAATTTTTTTCTCAAATCTAATAAGTAACCACCTCCAATCTGTCACTTTATAATTGCCCGGTTTGAGGAAAAATCCGAGATGTCTCAGGACAACAAAGATCTCGATGAATTTTTAAGAGAATATCGCTTTGTAGGATTCTAAGTCCACCCCTAAAATACCATAATAGTCAAAAGCATATTTTGTCACGTTGATTTGGAGCCCCGACGCTAGACAAAAGGTTTTGAGGATGGAATCTATCTCCCTCCATTCCTGTAAATTATCTCTTGTCATAAATAGAACATCATCCATAAAAAATATGTGAAGGATCCTAAATAACCTTGAAACTTTGATTCTGGTTAGTCTCCCTTCATGCTGGATTTTTTTGAGAAGTATGCTTAAACCTTCCATTCCCAAGATGAACAATAAGGGACAGAGTGGGAAACCCTACCTCAGGCCTCTTTCACTCTGGAAAAAAGGGGTTGCCTCCCCATTTACCAGGATCGCTATAGTAGCACTGACATATGTTAGTGGCATTCATGCATATGTGGCATAATGGCACATGTTAGTGGCATTCATGGCATGCAGCATAATGGCATATGTTAGTGGCATTCATTATTGCTATTGTGACATTCATTTCATTCTTCCGTTTTGGAGAATAAATTCTCTTTGCCACATGTTGAATCTATAGTATAGGCCAATGGAAATAAGTTAATTGCAAGTATTATTACAATGTGATTTTGTTTATAAATGAAATAAATTTATACTATTTATATGAAAAGATACAAACTAATGCCCCTCCTTTGAGTATGGCATGTTTGTATTTGCCACACCATATCACAGTTATCACTCTTAATTGATTCATGAGTATTGTGTTTGTTAAATAGAGTTATTTTTCATCTTCATGTGTTACAAAATGGGATACATCTCTTAATTAGAAAGTATTTTGTTTGTTAAATAGAGTTATTTCTCATCTTCATGTGTTACAAAATGGGACACATCTCTTAATTAGAAAAATTAAGAAAGTTTAATGGAAGATTATATATTTTTATTTTTTTTATTTTTTATTTTATTTTTCTTGTTGAATCAACCTTTGCATAATAGATAGGTAGAGTATATATCACTATCCATTATTTTTTTGAATGCATTTAAGATAATTGAAGGAAATGTTGTTCATTGGGTGAATGGACAAAGTCATGTCACACTTTATGGAAGAGGGGAGGGTGAAAAGTGTTTGACATAATGTTTGATAAATGTATTTTTCAAGTGTTGAATCAAGGTATTTAGATGTTGATTAAGGGTTAATTAGTAATTCAACAAACCCTCAATTAGGGTTTATTGAGGTTTAAAATCTCGAGAAAGACCTTAAATTTTATAAAATAACCGCTATTATTTTGTGGGTAGGTTTACTTATCTTCTCAAACATATAACATACCGAAACCCTTGTCCCAACATTTATACACAATTTTTTTTTAATTGTATAATGTAATTTTATTTAACTTTTCTTCAATTTTATACAATGTTATCAAGTGATAGTGTCTACACTACCAATTTTATTATCAAACATCTACTAGAAATCATAAATGTTTCCCTATTTTTTCAAATCTTTCGTATTGAACAAATAGTTGTAATTTGTATATGATTCAACAACATTTCTTCTTGTCAATACATAGTTGAAGATATAATTGGCAAATAGTTGTAACTTGTATATGATTCAACAACATTTCTTCTTGCCAATACATAGTTGAAGATATATTTGCCAGCATAAATGTTGGCTATTTTTTTGTAGGTTTTTTTACTCTACACTAATTGATCAACAATATTTGCACTACTAGTTTTATTTTCAACCATGTGTTGGTAAGAATAAATGCTACAATATTTCTTTCAATCCTTCGATAACACAAAGAATTGAAATGATCCATTGATACATGGTTGAAAATAAAATTGGTGGTGTAAAATTTCCATCTTTTTAGTTTGTTTAGTTTAGAGTATTCAAATGGAAATGCTCATGTCATGGGTTTTATTTTCAACCATGCACAAATAAATAGAAATGTTGCCATATTGTTTTCAATCCTCTATGAACATAAAGAGGATTGAAAATTATCTGTTGATGCATTTTCAAAAATAAAATTGACAAAGTAAATGTTACTAGTTTTTTCTAGTTGTTTAGTTTAGAGTAATCAACTAACAATGTTTATGTTATTCATTATATTTTCAACCATGTATCACCAAGAAAAAATATTGTTGGATTGTTTTCAATCTCCTAGTAACGCATTGAGAAATGAAAATTATCCAACAAAATTAAAATCATTTTGTTGGTACCTAGTTAAATATAGAACCAATAGCATAAAATATATCAATCTTTTATTTTCTATTTTTTTAGTTTAGAGTAATTAGTTGATAATGTTTTTGTTGACAGAAAAAAATCTTGTCATTTCTTCTTGTTGGTACAAAGTGGAAAATAAAACCCGCAACATAAACATTCTCAAGGTTTCTTTCATTTTTTAGTTTAAATTGAATGAATAATGGGGCATAGGTTCCATGTATCTAATTCTTCTTGGTTTTATAATGTAGATTCATTTCGATGTAATCCATACTAGATGTCATTACATGCTACCCAAATCTTTAGACAATCTTGAGCTAATGTTCCTTATTAGTGAGTGAGGGAAAGTATGTGGAAATAATTTTGTTTTTATTTATAAGTACACATGATTTTTTTTGTAAATAAAAAAGGGGTAAATCCTATTACTATGTTTTCACTATATAAAAAAGACACATGTCATCAGCCTGCCACTTGTTCCGCCAAACTAGTGGAAACCGGAACAAGTGTCTGTCTGTTATACTTTTGTCCATAAACTTCATCTGCCACTTTCCCTGCCAATTGGAAACTAGAGTAGGTGGCAGATGTTTGTACTGACAGATCTGTCTTTGGAAGATAAAACAAACTAACAACTGCTGGAAAAAGAAAACTAGACAGGAATTATGTAGAGTTCTAGTACGAGAAACTAGACAAGAAATATGTAGAGTACTAGCACAGAATAACAAGAAGCTAATCAATGGCATGAGGGGGTCTGTCGTCTGAAGCTCCATGGAGAGTGATGTCACTGGGCTATAGCATGAAGGTCCGCGCACAAGTCATACAACGTTGCTTGGCTGGTGCATTCGAGAATGCGTCAAAGAGCATGTCAATCCACTTGCTAATGAGGGTGTCCCGATGAAGTTGGTCCGCTATGTGGCTTTTGAGATCGAAAATGATCTCCAACTTCTCTGGGGTGAAGAGATTCGGGGGAGCTAGGTCGAATTCTAGAACTTCATTTAGCGGTGGAGGCGCCAAGATGGGGAGGTTCTCCTGCATGGTGCCAGTGGCACCATCCTTGACTACCTCAGCTCTTGCATAAGCTTTGCTAGTGTTTTCCTAGAGGGAAGCGCTTGGATCCATGTGGAGGAGTTCCTCTGGGAATTCCTCCTTGACAATGCATGTGGCATATTCCATGCCATCTTGGGTACCTGTACTAGCTTTGTTGGTACTGAGAAATAGCAAATCGTTTGGGACTTTGAAGAGTAGGGATTTAGGTGGAACCTGGATGGGTTCCTCCAGGAATTTCTCCTCAACGTAGGCCATTGGTGGAGTTCGTGGCCTCTCGGTGTGCTAAGTATTGGAAATGGATAGGGCCCATTCCAGTTGTTACAAGCATCTCTGTCGGGCAATGTAGCTATACCAGGAAGGTCCACATATCGAATTACCTCTCTCTCTCGGCATGGTTGATCTAGGGGGGTGAAGAATCCACTGAATTACTGCTAGGAGAACCCACTACAAAATAATCAAATTCTCAGAGCGAGCAAGGTGACAGAGCTATAAGGCTAAATAATGCTAGCCAGAGCTAGGTCCTCTGGGTGGACATGACTGTTGTACTCACTTGCCTCCTACCATTAATCCTCAAGACCGCCATTAACCAGACTCGATGGAGTTGTCCTCCCTTCCTTTGCAAGTAATTAAGGCCACCCTCCATTCAAGACTGAGGTGAGGGATGACGAATGGCCATATTTATGGTTGAAGTCATGGGAGGGTTGCGTGGCCTCCTTACGCTACGTGGTACCCCATCTGGGACATAAGTATACATGAATCATAACCATTGGGAATACCAATTTATTTTTCTTTTATAGGGACCCCACCATCTAGCATGTGGGGACACCTATCATTAGAAAAGGACACAATGCATTGACTACCCATGCATTATATAGTGAGTAGGTCTAAGATGAAGGTGTTTTGTGCAAATTCTCATTCATTTATGGATTCCTTTACTTTTGAATGTTTAATTTCACTAGAAAATGTATATTACTATGTATGTACTTTTCTCTAACATGTAAAGATCCGTAATGAAGTCTGGGTGATCTTACTTCTTTTTCACTATGGAAAAATGAGATAAAATGCATTACCTTAAAGGATATTTATCCAGATAATACCATTGGTCACATAGGGAAATCAAAACCATTTAGGTTGATAGCATCATTTTTTAATCAATGATTATGGTAATAATGTGTGCCCATCAATTGATGCATTGTATCTAAGGGTTGGACAATAGATCACTCATTGAAAGAGCGTTAATACGATGAGAAAGCATTAGGTGTTGGTGACTAATATGTGGGATGCAATGAAAGTAGCCACAAAGGGACATGATATGAGGGGTACCTTATTATATATCTGTCTTTACCATCGAATGGGAAACCACTTAAACTATGAGAGTTTAATATCGAGGTTGTAGAGCTTCATGTGTATAATATATTCATATATGTGTGGGGCATGTGCTTGCACCATGATGGGGTGCCATTATTTTTTGTGACACATTTATATGTTGAGTTTGTGTTACACTTGAATCCAAATTATAGTATCTATGGATCTAAATGTTATGTCCTCGATAGGGTACGTAGTTATGACCATCCTAGGGAATGTAGAGCTACTGACGCATCACCACCTCCTATGAGATTGATACTAATGGTTAGTAGGACTATTGTTTAAATCAAGGAGTTAGTATACCCATTCCATATTAGATTTGATGTAAGGATGTAATGGTTGAAACCATGCACATAATGTTGGTTGGTGTTTCAGTTGCATTATCTTGGGAGAGTTGAAGACAACCACCTATTTCAACACAACCTAATGTGAAATTGATGAACATTGATGTACTTCAGGTGCCACCCCCTTAGGGTTTACTATAGTGAAATATGAGACTTTGTTACCACTTTGATATGCGTATTTTCAATTTCTCAAGAAATGAAACTGGAATCCAAGAGGTAGCGTACAGTTTTGTACAACTATGTATTCCTAAATTATATTTATTAACCATTAATTGATCATGGGAATACATGTAGAATCAATACACTAATATATTAACCTTTTTTTTTAATAACATGTAGATATTGACATCACATAATTATATTTACTCTAGAGGATTATTTTCTACTTATGACAAACATATGAGACCTGGTTAGTATATGGTTGAATTCCAAAAGTTTCAATATAAATTGTATATGCTATTGCATATTTAAATTTGGTTATTCATCCTAAATTTCTTCACATGTTCCGGATTCATACTGTATAAAGGCAAGGGTCTTGCCAAATATCCTGAGCCCAACCATATGCTAGAACCTAAACACATAGTGAATGCTATGAAGATAGACACTCAACCTTTGTTTCATGCTACGATGGATGATGTTTTTCAATTCAATGAGGTATGAATCTTGAAACAATGATAGAATCCAAGTTACACCTCAATTTTTGAAACAATAATTATTATGTATTTATTAATCTAATTTTATACATTTAATGTCATCACATAAAGTTCAAGCTACAAGGGGGTGCCAGTGTTGGTATCATGTTCACACATGAAGGGGACCATATGGTTATGCATCCCAGTGCAATCCCATTGTGGATGTTATTACTCATGAAGGTACAAACTAGATCGATACTATTATACCATATAGATTGAATTATTACATTTGTATTGTTATATTAGTGTTGTCCTTATTGGTCATCTAGGCCCTTTAATGGTCGTCTAGACCCTTTAATTTAATTGTACCCTTTGTCTCCTATATACCAAGGAGACCTAGTTTTAGAGATCATCTCATCTTTTGCATTTGTTATATTGTAAAATGAGGTTTCCCCCTCAAAGAGGCTTCTCATTCATTCTTCTCTCTCATTATCAAGGCATGTAGTTACTTCCCTTTCTATTTTTATGCTATTTGGGTGTTTGGTGCATAACATTTGGTATCATAGAATACAATCCCTGGTTTGGCTCCTTTAAATGCATCAATCTACCATTTTCACTATAGTTTTTTTTTTAGAATTTTCATATTGAAATTTTTTTAGGGTTCCTAAGGGACATTTGAAGTACCTTGGGTCAAAATTTCAAGTTCTAGTTCACTATACTTTTAGAAATACATGATATGGAAATTAATGTTATTGAGTAGTCCCAAAACTAGTCTTAAAAAAGAGTCCTTGGTAAAAAAATCATATATGAATCTAGTGAAGTCCAAATTGAGTTCCACTAGTTCCATTGGAAACAATATATATTTTAGAATTTCAGATCCAAGTTTTAGAACTGTACATGGAAATTTTGACATGTGGAAGGCCGTATAATTTCACTATCCTGTAAAGGCCAAAATCAACAAGTTTTGCGAAAGTTATCATAACTTTTTCTTTTCACATCATAATTTAGTCAAACCTATGGTA
Source organism: Picea glauca (assembly GCA_000966675.3). Classification (NCBI taxonomy): domain Eukaryota; kingdom Viridiplantae; phylum Streptophyta; class Pinopsida; order Pinales; family Pinaceae; genus Picea; species Picea glauca. The sequence goes on along the minus strand of JZKD02S1609357.1, from coordinate 1,533,449 downwards.
TTGCAGAGAAGATATACCTACATACCATAGACCGGAATTTTATACTTAGAGGTGTAGAAATTTCATAATTACATCATGTTTAAGGTCATCTCGTAGAACAATATCTAATTTAGGGTTTTTAAAATGTATGTTAAATTGAAACTTGCTTAATTTTTTATTGGAATATCTATTGAGGTGATTCAAAAGGTGTGTTAAAGAGAAAATAGAGCATATATCTAAGAAAATATTTATTTTTCTCACATGGAAAGAGGTGGTGGAAAAAATTCTACACTTACTAACCCTCTGGAGAACTCATCCATGACTCCTAAAGAATGTGAAGATTTAGAGGAATAGGTATCCCAATTGAGGAACTAATTTAATTGCATGGGCGATAATGTGTTGGAAAAGGTTGATTTGGAACATTCATGAGTAATCCTTAAAAGGGAAATTGAAGATAAAATGGAAAATTCGATGGATTAAAGGATGGAAAAGTATATGTATCAAAATATGGAAGTTGAAAATAAAATGGAAACGTTGATGGATCAAAAGATAAAATGATTAAAAAAATCCATGGAAGCCATGCTCTTACATACCCTAGATGGTAGGTTTCGTGAAAGTGATATTGTGACCCAAGGAAATCATGAAAATGAGGAGAATAAAAATTTTGAACCCTAGTCACATATGGGGAAGATTTTAAAATTTTTGAAGAACACAAAGATTGAGTCTTAGAATCATGATCATTCATCACTCCAAGATCCACATCATCAGGGATTCAACTAAAAACCAAGGAAATTCTTAATTCTCAATATTTGTATGAGGAAGTTTCATGGTAACATGCATATTCTAGACGGATAAATTCTTTGGTCTACATCAAGTGCCAAGTTTAAAAAAGGTAACTCTTTCCTCCTTGTACTTATAACATGATCACTTTTTTTGGTATCAATGGATTTGTGAATGAAAACAAGATTGTATTGTCTCTTGGTCTTTTTTTATAAATGAATTGATAACACATCATAGGGATATTAAGAGAAAAACATTATTTAGTCAATTAGTAAATCTCTAAGAAAGAGGTTCAATTGCATAAATGATTCAACAATTTCAAAACCTTCGTCTTAGAGTAAATAACATGCTAGAAGATAATTTGTTAGATATATTTATGGCCACTTTAAAGGATATCATTCAACATCATGTGCATCTCTTGAAATATAAATCCCTTAAGCATGGTTTCAGTGTGGAAAGGAAAGTTGAAAGTAAAAATATGGCTACTAGATGGGTGTCCACTAACAACTATAGAGAGCACCATGTTCCCTCTCTTAACCTCACTCAATCTACAAGGTTTACACCTCAACAAATGGATGACATAAGAGAAAAAGGGACTATGTTTCAATTTTGACCGAAAGTATAGTGATGGGCATATGTTCGACGAGAGAAAATTAGTCTGCATAGGTTGTGAAGAGAAACATGATCAAGAAATGGAATTTTTGCAAGATCTAGAACTATAAGAGACTACTCCAACCATACATTTTCATGCATTAGCTAGCATCAATGCTCCTCAAACTCTCAAGATAGAAGGATTTATGAAAAATAAAAAGGTAATAGTGTTGATTGATTCTAGTAGTACCCATAACTTCATTAATTGTAACTTAGCCAAACTTGTCAATTGGTTTATATATCCATCACTGGAATTTCAAGTAATGATTGTAAATGGAGGTACCATAAATTGTTCAAGGAATTCCCATAGTATTAAGCTCACTATGGAGGAGCATTTTTTGGATAGTCTAATGACTTCAATCCAAAAGGGTGGTGTTTATGTTTTATTTGGGGTCAAATGTTTACAATCATTGAACAATGGCTCTTAATTTTCAAGATTTTTTCATGATATTTTCTCCTGAAGAGAAGGAAATTGAACTTAGATGTATCCAAGGGAAACCCTCTAAAGTAATAAGATGTAACAATGTGACAAAATTTTTAAAAGAGGAACACCATGGTGTAATTGCACAGTTGTGATCACTATATGTTCAAACATCTAGACCCCCTATTCATGTGGATCTCCAAAACATTATCCGACAATCATCCCAAGCAATTTGGAGAGATTCCTAAAGGCCTTACACCTACTAGATATCATGAATATGATACTCATTTTAAATTGATAAGTGTAACACCTAAAATCATACTTTACATGTACTCATATGCATAAAATAGTGATATTGAGTGCATGGTTTGAGAAATGTTAGAGGCTAG
>JZKD02S1609357.1:1517324-1531179 GCA_000966675.3 Picea glauca | reverse complement strand
TTTATTTCACCTAATTTGGCCACATAGAGAAGAAGGGTGCCTCATCCCTAGATTTTAGGGAAAACTGCTATTTTTAGATCAAGACTCAACTCCCGGTTCTTGATTTTCTTGATTTTCTCGATTTATTCTTGATTTATTTCAACTCCCCCATGCAAAAACTCATCCATTATTGGGGAATGCGCACCTCCTATTTGAGTGAGAGATTTATTCCTTAATTAATGATTTTTGCCTTTACTATTATTAGTAACTGCTATTTCTGGTCAGTTAAGTGAGTTGAAACTGCTTCTCTTGTTAGTTAAGTGAGCTTAAGTGAGATAATGTGCACCAATTGACTCTTGTGGGAATTAATGAGTGTGTGACATGTGTATTTAGTGTTCTAGGTAGAATTATGTGGTCTCCCTTAGCCTATGACACCTATTTTAACTATTTCTAGCTTTTTTGACTAGAATTTCTATGTTGGAAATTCTATATATTCACCTCCTCTCTTATTTTTGAGGTTGGTTGCTCATGTATATTCATTTTTTATTAATATAATTCTCTGATTTATGGAGAAAAAACTTTCTCTCATCTCTTGAATATCAACAAACTGTATGTGTTCAATTTAACTAGAATTCTAGATCTATCGGGGTTTCTGCAGGAATTCTACATGGTATCAGAGCTAGATTGAATCTAGTGGATTGTAAATGGTTTTATTTACAGGTATAGATCATCAGGAGGCACATCAAGAAGCAATGTATCATCTTTATCATCCCACAAAACTCATTCTAAATCCTTTCAATTACTTCGAATGGAAGACAGAGATCTCTCTGCTCATCCGAAGCAAAGGGCTTTACAGGGTAACAATGGGAATGGAGAAAGAACCGACTGCTGCAGCGGAGAAGATCAAGTATTTCAATAAATTAGATGAATCAATTGGGATGATATGCCTATCAATTTCCAGATATATCCTCTTTCATGTCAAGGGATCCACTACTCCCGATGTGGTCTGGACCACATTGGAAGGACTATTCGACAAGCAGGATGCAATGAGAGTGCATCAACTAGAGAATGAACTCATATCCCTAAGTCCAATTCATTTCAGAAACCTTTAATAATTCTTCACCAAGTTCAAATCCCTCCTTGTTTAACTTAATGCATGTGGAGTCAAGAAAGAGGAATATCATCTCATCCTTTCAATTCTCTCAAAATTAGGCCTTGAATATTCCATATTTGTATTGTCTTTTCAAGCATCTAAATTGACTCAGGAAACATGGAAAATGCCTCCATTGAATGATTTCATTATAGCATTGACTCAAGAGAAAGATAAGTTAGTCCAAATGGGTTCCATGAAGCATTCCAAGAACCAAGCACTTGCGGCTACTGATGCTCCAAAGAGCAGTGGAAAAGACAAGGAAAAAGGAAAGGGTAAATTTCCTAAATCGAAGACGGAGAGATCCTCACAATCTTCAGAGAACTCTTTTGAGCCTAAGGGTAAGAAGAAGAAGGAAAGAACACTTTTCATCTACTGTTCCAAATGTTTTCATCTTGAATAAAATTGCATGAGGAAGACTATCAATGAGATGGTTAAGTAATTGCAACAACACAATCTCACGGTGCCCGAAAATGAAAAGAAGAAAGATGATAACAGAACGGGAGGGAGAGCATGAGATGGTCATGATTTAATGTCTGTCACATCCACTCCATCATCTTGGATCCTTGATTCAGGTGCATCAAACCATATGGCTACATCAAAATATGAATTTTCCTCCATTGAAGAAAGCACCAGATCCCCAATTTACTTGGGAGATGCCACACTCGCAAAGGTGTGTGGAGAAGGAATTGTTGATCTTGAAGAGGGATGCTTCACAAATGTGCTTAATGTTCCCTCACTATCCTCAAATATTCTCTCGATATATTATATCACTCATTACATCTCTGGAAGAAAGGTGGAGTTCACTCTAGACTCCATAGTGATTACCGACATTTCCACAGGCTCACAACTTGCACATGGAATTGCAGATCACGGTTCTCATTTGTATTTCTTCTCCCACTTTGTTCCTAAATATATTAGCACTGTATTTATGTCACAATCTAATTATATCAGCAGTTTATGGCATGAAATATTTGGCCATCTAAACTATAAGTACTTGCATCAACTCAGCAAGGAAAACATGGTAGAAGGATTGTCAACTATTAAATTCACAAGTGGTGTATGTCAATGATGCATTCTTGGCAAGCATCCAGAGAAAAAGTTTGACAAAGGGAAGGTACAGAGAGATTCTTCACCTCTTGTTTTGATTCACAGTGACATCACAGGCCCATTCCCACAACCTTCAATCAGTAAGGCTCGATATGTACTCACCTTCATAGATGATTTCTCTCGCTTTACTTGGGTATTTTTTTTGAAATTAAAATCAGAAGTATTTGAATGCCTTATAGAATTTAAAGCACTTGCTGAGAATGAGTCTGGGTGTAAGATTAAGATACTCCGTACTTATAATGGGGGGGATTATGTCAACAAATATGTGCAACAAATTTGTATTGATGCAGGTATACAACTACAACACACAGTGCCATATACACCACAACAGAACAGTGTTGCGGAGAGGAAAAACCGATCCTTAAAAGAGATGGCCAATTGTATGCTACAGTTGAAATCATTATCTCCCAAGATATGGGATGAAGCTATTAATTGTGCATAATACATTCAGAACCGATTTCATCACAAATCTCTCAAAGGCACCACTCCTTTTGAATGTTGGACCAATAAGAAATTGAAAGTGTCACACTTTCGCATTTTTGGTTCACAAGCATGGGCTCACATTTTGACAGATAAGAGGAAGGATTTGGAGCCTAAAAGTGTTGAATGCATATTTTTTGGATATCCTGAAGGTTTCAAAGGATATATATTGTTGGACTCTCACACTGAAAATTTCATTCTAGATCGAAGTGTGAAGTTTGAAGAAGAATCACTGCATGATTTTTCAGAAGACCCTGCCGAGGAACCGCTTGTTGTTACTGATGAGGAGGAGTCAGAAAATTCTTAGATCACTTCAAAGAAGACATCAGAGAAGCCTTTTGGGTCTGATATAGAGGATGAGGAGTAGTTCATGGCTGCTCCAACTCAGTTGCCAACTTGGGCAAAAAAAACCTTGCAAGATGCGGGTGAACTAGTCAGTGATCCTGCGGATACAAGAAGGACTAGATCATAGTTTTTTGGGGCTCCTCAAGCCTTGTATACCACGGAACCATTGCTTCCCATAAATTTCTATATGACACCTGGTTCATATCCACAGTCACACTCTGAGGCTGTTGGAAACCCACTTTGGGAGGCTGCCATGGATGAAGAGTACTTTGCTCTTATGGACAACAACACATGGGACTTAGTTCCACTTTTGAAAGGAAGAAATATTGTTCGATGCTGATGGATATATCAAACAAAGACTGTTGTATATTTCCCACTTTCACTAATAGGGTACACATATTCTGATTGGGCTAGTGATGGTACAGACCGCAAGTCCACCTCTGATTATGTTTTCAGCTTTGGTTCAGGGCCATTCTGTTGGTCTAGCAAGAAGCAATCCATGATTTCTTTATCTACAGTAGAGGTAGAGTATAGAGGTGCATTCATCTTCACCAATTCCTTCACTAAAAATAAATTTTTAGAACTAAGAGCTATGCTTGGAGTGGTGGAGACAACTGAGTAGGTCACTTTTGGCCACTCATCATTTTTTTCCTCGGTTTTTTTTTTTTTTTTTGGGGGGGGGGGGTTCCACGAGGTTTTCCCTTTGTCCTCTGTTCATGTTTAGTTCGTTTATGTAATGAGTACCTAAAATGGCCAAGTTGTCGGGACTCAAATTTTTTGTCATTATAGTTAGGCTTAAGGGGGGGTGTTGGAGCATAACCCTAACTTACATTAGTTTATACCTAGATTAGACTCCTAGATCTTGGTTAATACATTCAATCACACTTTAATTCACCTAATTTGGCCACATAGAGAAGAAGGGCACCTCATCCCTAGATTTTAGGGAAAACTGCTATTTTTAGATCAAGACTCAACTCCCGGTTCTTGATTTTCTTGATTTTCTCGATTTATTCGTGATTTATTAAAACTCCCCCATGAAAAAACTCATCCATTATTGGGGAATCCGCACCTCCTCTTTGAGTGAGAGATTTATTCCTTAATTAATGATTTTTGCCTTTACTATTATTAGTAACTGCTATTTCTGGTCAGTTAAGTGAGTTGAAACTGCTTCTCTTGTTAGTTAAGTGAGCTTAAGTGAGATAATGTGCACCACTTGAATCTTGTGGGAATTAATGAGTGTGTGACATGTGTCTTTAGTGGTCTAGGTCAAACTATGTGGTCTCCCTTAGCCTATGACACCTATTTTAGCTTTTTCTATCTTTTTTGACTAGAATTTCTATGTTGGAAATTCTATATATTCACCTCCTCTCTTCTTTTTGAGGTTGGTTTCTCATGTATATTCATTTTTTATTAATATAATTCTCTGATTTATGGAGAAATTTTTTTCTCTCATCTCTTGAATATCAACAAATTGTATGTGTTCAATTTAACTAGAATTCTAGATCTATCGGGGTTTCTGCAGGAATTCTACAGGATGATTATAGAGAGCTCAACATGATTACCATGGAAGATAAGTTTCGTATTCATGTCATTGATGAATTATTAGATGAATTGTAGTGAGCACTTTTATTTACGAAGTTGGATATCCATTTTGGATATCATTAAACTAGAATGAGGAAATAATAATTCCCCAAAACAACATTTAGAACATGAGGTCATTATGAGTTTTTGGTGATGTATTTTTGCCTAACTAATGTACCTTCCACATTTAAAATCTTAATGAATTCTATTTTCCAATCTAGGTTCCTTAGAAAATTTATGTTAGTATTTTTTGATGATATAGTAATCTACAAAAAATCTTGGGAAGAGCATGTACAACATTTTGACATGGTATTAAGAATATTGGAGGAGAAAAAGCTATCTGAAAAGCATCCCAAGTGTGCCTTTGAGGTTCAAGACATGGAATATTTGGGTCAAATTGTATCTCATGAAGGCATCATAGTGGACCCTAACAAAATTAAATATATGATGGAATGACAAGTTCCAAAAACCTTGAAGAATATTAGAGGATTCTTAGTATTGATGGGATATTACGACAAGTTTGTCAAGAATTATGGTCAAATATAAGAACATCTAACAATGTTATTGAAAATGGAAGAATTGCGCTTAAGAAGAAACCAAAGATTTTGAAATACTTAAGGAGGCTATGTTAACAACTCCTATCATAGAAATATGTTTGACTTCACAAAAACCTTTATTGTGTAGTGTGATGCCTCAGGTTATGGAATTGGTGCAATTTTAATGCAAGAAGGAAGACCCCCTGCCTTTGAAAGAAGACAACTTAAAGGAAATAACTTATTGAAACCCATTTATGAAAAGGAAATGTTGGACATATTACATGCAGTTAAGATATGGAATCCTTACCTAATAGGAAGAAAGTTGAAGGTAAAAATAGATTATGATAGTTTGAATTACTTCTTGGAAAAATTATTATCTTCAAAATAGAAATGAAAAATGGGTTACAAAGATGCTATATAATGATTGAAATTATCTACAAATAAGAAAAAGAAGATACGGTGTCACATGCACTTTCAAGGAATGAAGAAGACACAAAGGGATTTTTTTTTTTTTATTTCTATGTCACAAAATTATTGGGTGGAAGAAGCAAGGATATAATGGAAGAAAGATCATAAGATATGAAAGATAATTCAACAATTACAAGACGACCCCAAGTGAATTAAGAAATTTTGTGTATAAGAATGATTCACCATTAGGAACCTTAAACATCCACCTATAGGAGAAGTGTGCAATTCCAAAAGGACCTTAAACATCCTCCTATATGTTATGTAATAATTCCCCTGAGTTTTCCTTAAACAACATATTCCAGGAAGGCACTCTGGTATGTGTTGTATTTTTGTAAGTTGTTTTAGAAGTTTTTTTTATTTACTTGCATTCATTTCTTGTAGAGTTACATACATAGTTACAATTTACTATAGATTAAGAATTTATTTTAAATAGTTTGTAGGAAATGTTACTTTGATTATGGTGATTAATGATTGTTCCATATATTGATGCTAAAGAATAAAAATTGATGGAATTGTCCTTGATCCACAGTTACATACAAACAATATTCACATAAATATATTCAGATTTTGAACTGAGTCTACAATTCCTTTCTGTTTTTCTTATCAACACATTTCCTTATTGCATTGATAGGGTAATTTACCTTTCATACAACCTGTTAGCTCACACTTGGAAATTCCCTTGTTGTTATTGAATCTTGGTTGACTTAAAAAGATTTTGGTTGAAAATAAGAACAACTAAGAGTTTATTTGTGATATGATTCCCTACTAACATTCAAGTCTGAGTGATCATGACCAAAAGAATTAACTTTTGTTTGTGAGTCTGGCACTTTTCTTCTTTGATTTTAGTAGGAGTTTTTAGGAAATCTCAATACTATTTCTACACATATTGGGCATGTATCTCATAAGTTTACCTACCTAGATTGATAGAAAATTCTAAAGAATCTAGACCACTAGATCATCCCAACATTTTGGCACCATTTTTGGGGAGGCACTAAAGGAAATACTTTTGAAATTACAAGATTTCTATTGTTTGTTTGGTTTTCATTTTCTGCTCTCAAATTCTTATTTTCATTTTTAGTCTTGATATGCGCATTTTCGACAAGGATGAGTGAAGATGATAAGACGAAAGGTTAAAACCTGCACATTCACTTTAGTGAGCATTCACAAGTCCTCATCATGTATATTTTGAATGCATAAACTAGTTAGGCCTAGGGATAGTAAGGGTAGGTTCATTAAATAAATAAATAAAAGGTTTCTCTAGAAAAAACCAAAAACCTCAGAAAAATCAAAACCAACCACCCCCTGACAAAACCACTTACTAAGCCACCTTCAAAGCCATCCACTAAGCCACCTTCACAACCATATATTAAGTCACCTACTAAAACACATTCTTCGTCATCTTCAAATCCATCTATTAAGTCATCTATTCAACCACCTATAAAAACATTCATAAAACCTTTCACCACTAAATTTCTTGTAGATACTAAAAAGGATACAGGAAAAAGGATTTTTGCGGAAATCTCAAAGAATACTCAAACAAAATATAATGATGAACCTTTTGAATATCCATAGGAAACACCAAAAGGTTGGAGTAGACAATTTTGGATATTTTGGGAAAAAACATGGCTAATAAAGAATCTATTATTGGAGGAGGTAAGATACCAAGAGGACAAGACAAAGGTGAATGGGGAGTAGGGGGTGGGGAAGAAAGACAAAGAATACCAATATGAGAAGGAGGTGGAGAAATTGAAATAATTTCGGAAGGAGGAGGTGAATGAGAAATAATTCCAAGTGAAGAAAGGAACGAAACAGGTGAAGAAGAAGAAGAAGAAGTTACATTTGGATTTCCTATTTATATATTCCTACTGAATTTGGAAATGAATTAAAAACTGAAAATATTCTTCCTTCTGTTTTTCTTAATTTTTATGTTATTCCTTCCAAAGATCCTGAGGAATTTTTATCTTATTTTGATATTTTATGTTGAACTTGTGGCTATATTGATGATGCTTACAAATTGTGATTGTTTGCTTCCACTTCAAAAGGAACTGCATCAAAGTGGTTTATGGGACTGCATGAAAGTACAATAGAACATTAGGACACCATGAGGAAGATATCTCTTAAAAAGTGTCAAGCCTATTGCAGGTCAAGGGATTCAAAAGAATATATCTTCAGGATGGAACAACATGAAGAAGAAAAATTGGAAGATTACATTGTGATATTTTTGTATAATTTGCAAAAATCAAAGAATAATTCTTTAAATTCTGATGGCATCTGTACCGTATTTTTAAAAGGACTTCAGGATGAATATATTGATATTCTTAATCTTATGGGTTATGGTGATATTTCATCCTTACCATTTGAAAAAAATGCCAATTTGTATAGGAAGTATTCCAAGGGAAAAGATAAATCTGGAAAAATTCAAAGGGATACCTTTTCAAAAGTAACAAAATATACACCTGGGAGTATTAGTAAAGTTGAAATTGGTAACTTGCTAGAAAAAATTAAAACTGAACTCATGGGTACATTAAATTATAAGTTTGATGCTTTTAATGCCAAGAAACGACATCAATATGAAACTATAGCTTTAACCATTTTATGCTTTGATTTTAGAGTGAAGCATCATAAAAATGAATATCACTAAATAAAGTTCATATTTATAAAAAAATTGCACACAAGCATGCAACAAAATATTGTACTTTGCTTCTCGGACTGAAGACTGTGTTCAAAGGAAATAACGACCAAGCAATATCACAATATAACATAGAAATCGAGTTACCATGGCATACAAGGCCAACAAGTATGTTTCTAGACCCTTCTACTCAATTTTCTTCATTTCCTATGCAAAGTCCTGCACAAACATCATGGAATGCTCCCATGACATCGAAATCATGGACTCCTAAAAAAAAATACAATCCACCCTATCAAAAAAATGGAAGATACAATAACCATGGAAATCCTTCACCCTACAATTTTCAACAACAATATTCACCTCAATATCAACCACAACAGTCTTATCAACAACTACAACAATTCTACCCCCAATAATACCAACAACAACCCTTTACATCATCTCCACCATCTCAACTAACTCAATCTCAATAGCTGGTGTTGGCACAGGGGTAGACGTAGGTTTCAACGCTCAAGAGCACACCAACAAAACCCTAACTACCGACCCTTTTGACAACACCTGCGAAGCAGATGAAGTCTCACCCAAGGTAGATGTAGGGGTGGTTGCAAGACTGAGGTGTCTGCAACTTTAGCTAGGACACAGATCTATGATTATATCATTTACAAAGCACTTATCATCAATCATTAATCAATATTCAACCCTTATTATACTTTGCAGACAACACAAAGCATCAGGATGATTCCAGAACCCCATCTTACACAGGTTGTATCTTGGAAAGTATAAGGCCTCACGAGATTAAATTTTAACCCAATGTACCTTGATCTGTCTGTTAAATATCCTACAAGGGGTTCCTTCTGAAACATCATATAAAATAATTTATAAGAAAAATACCAAGGTGTCTCAAATGTAGCAGCGAAACCCCAAGACCTTGAGCTCTGATACCATATGTTAAGAACCAATATCAATATAGCATAGAAAATCCTCAAAATAAGTAATCAATGCCCTTGAAAAAGAGAAAATTTCAGATAATATGCCTCTTCAAGGGGAAACCTCCATATACACCACATAAATGTTCAAGTACAAGATGATTCCAAATGAAAATGTCTCCTTGGTATATATAGGAGACTAGGAGGTACAATTAAAACTAATGGACCCAAGCCGACATAAATAAATAACATTATTGATGTAAAATTCCCCAATTAAGGGGAAATGTGCCATTATTTAGGGCTTAACAAATTCACATGCAAGAATAGATAAATGGTTGTCGAGTCCCTAACTTCTAGAGGCCATAACTTTAGATCCCGATGTCCAAATTGAGAAAATGAGAGCTCATTGGAAAACTAGAGATGTGAGTAATAAATTGTAAATGCTTTCCATGGTTGTAATGATAACTATCATTCCATAAAAATTAAAACATAGTCATGGATATTTGTGTCTTAAAAACAAATTATTTTTTAAAATGGTTTATTAAAAAAAAAAATTATGAACGTCTAAAGTGGGTCCCTGTTGGGGGCACAAATATATAAGTTCACATTTAAAAAGGGATTTTAATAATAATTAATATTTTATTGCACAAAGGGGAAAATAAAACCCCAACCCTAAAGCAGTTCCAGGAAGATGAAGAGAAGATTATAAGAGAATATGGATGCATATTCAAGAAGACAATTTTTGTAGTTGTGGTTTCTTGTTGGAAGCAAGTTTTTCCTTTCCAAAATTTGTGAATTATCATGCTTAACTTTTTCCCTCATATTTCCTTGTTGATTATTTACATTAATTTTTCCATGTATCATTTACAACATGAATATTTGGGTCTGATAAACATTCTCTCTCAATATTCTTCTAGACATTCCCTATGATATTTCAGGTCTAGAGGATCAAAATCGCTACTTGAAAAAAACAAATGTTGTTTATTTCAGCTTATTTAATAGTCAGTGAGATCTTGTTGGTGTTGTTTCAAACCTCTTGTTTTATACATTGTAAAATTTTTACATTTGGGATATTATTATTAAGTTATCTCATAAAGAACTATTCAAGTGTCATTTCATTTTTATGATACTGTGTGGTGATGATATTAATGGATTCTTGAGAACATGGTGCTTTTCAAATTATTTTGATATTAACAAAGAAATCCTTTAAATGTTTTTGATGACCTATCCATTTTTTTTTATATATTTCAGCTCGTGAAGTTATAGTTTATTTTGAATTAACATTATTTTAAATAGAAGGAAAAATATTTGTTGAAAGCAGACTCCAAACCTTGTAGATACAAATGTTGTGTTGTTGTATTTACTTATTTTTCTTAAATAAGATGTTGTGCTTGACAATTAAAGATGTATATAATATTTTTATTGGAAGATTCATTGGGGTTTGAAATTTATCACTCACCCATTGCATGAATCTAAGGTCATAAGAAGAATCTTCCATCTATCAAGAAACAGGAGTACCACCTCTATAAAAATGCAGGAAAACCTTTCTTGATTCCCATAAGATATTTTACCTTAATGTTGGTTCTTTTTCTTTGAAAATAAAACTGATCAACAGTTTTGGTGACCATATTGGGGAAGAAAGATTCATTTTCAATAAATATAATAATTATTTTTAGGATTAGATATTATTGAAAATCTAGAAGCTTTCTAGTTCAAGTCTTGGAAAGAGATCTAGAAAATTTCTAGCTGAATGGTTTAACATGAATTGGGTTCGTGAAAACCTCATTCAAGGAAAATCATATGAAATTGAATATATGTTATTGGAGTTTCGAGAATAATTCGATCAAGAATTTTTTTGTAGAATCAAAGAACCATCCGATATTCAGGAGAATGAGCTCTTTGAGCACTCCATTATTAAAAATCTAGGTTTTGAAGAAAGATTCCCTGACGACTCCACTAAAAAGATCCCATAATTACAATAAAAACTATATCATGACTCCTCCTGTTAGTCTCTAATTTTGTCTTGGTTTAGTGAGAAACCCTTATTCTAAACCCTTCTTACCTACACTTCAATTTCTATTTCCAGTTGATTTCGATCTTTGTTTTTAGTGTCTTATGGTTTGCATTTCATTTTTTGAATAGTTTATTCAAGTTTGAAATTGAAATACATGGTTTTAAATGAGGTTTCACTTTATATGCCTGTTTGAACTTCATAAATTCAAATTTTGCTAAGTCATTAATAGTGCTACGGGAATAAGGCTATTCCCATAGCACCAAAATTATCATGCCTTGATATGCGTCTGTCATATAGATTTCGTTATGATGACAACAATCATGGTCTGAGAGTTCGCATATGTCTACAATAGCTTGGAATCATTTACTGATTCAAACCGTTTCATAATCCGATTTCTTTGTACCCACGAAGGTCTCATTTTAAAATCACCCAATTCTCAATGATCATTATATTATACTTGTTTTATTTTGCTGAATTTAGGCTCAAGTATTTGCTCAGAGGAACGTTATACGCTAACAAATTGCAGGTGGAAAATTCAGAACCTGAGGGTGCTAGTTACAAAAGCCTTGGAGCTGGCTCATGCAATTTTCAAACAGCAACGCACAATTCAAGCCAAATACTAGCACCACACCAAGCCACAACAAGGAGGAGTTATCCTAGTTGAAGACAATTTGTCTTATCAACAGAAACCACTGTCATCTATTCTCGAAGAATTAGTTTTTGCAAACAGAAGTCATTGCCATCTGCTCCGATAATTGGCATTCATCATGAAGGTGAAAGATTGCCTCTGGTTGAAACCTGTCCACAATACCATCAACAATAGTGTCCAAGCCTAGTCGAGTCATCATGAGATATAAAATACACAGAATGCCCAATTGAACACCCAATTGAACGCCCAATTTCATGGAGAATACAGAGTGAACATTTGGGCATTGTGGTTATTGACAACATGGGAACACAGTACAAAGGGTTTCCATCACCTAGTGCTCGAGCTCAAAATCCAAATCATTGTCATTTCCAGGTTCTGTGAGTGTTTAAATGGGTCTGACATCATGGAAAACCCCCACGTTAATTCCCCACTGCATAGCACATTGTATGATATGACCAATAGATGAACAAGCAAAATTGCCAAGCAGAATCGCGAGCAGACTTTTGCATCTCCTATATCATCTGCTCAACAATCAGAGTGCGAAGAAGCCTGTCATATGATTGTTTCATACTTGAAGCTAGAACCTGCAAATCGTAAGAGGGGGAAAGAATCATGGTTTTTCATAAGGAATCGATGAAGCAAAACATCCATAATCCACCAGCGATAACATTTGTTGGGAAAATATGAAGTTTTCTTACCTGCCTCCAGATGATGCCATGATATCTTGAATGTCAAGGGGTTGTCATGGTTTTAGCAATTTTGAAAAAATGGAAACATGATGAGCAAACCCTCATGGAATAGAGATACTGCCCCCTGGCATCATTATCTCAGGGATAGATTTGTATCTTCGCAGATTGTGGGGTTTTGTCTGCCATGACTCCAGAATGGTGCATGATGCATTATGATGAACCCAAATCATATTCATTTGGTCTGCTATTAGTTGCACATGTAGAATGGAAATCAAAAGTGGTCATACAAGCAAACTTTGTTGAAATTGTCAGTGAGAGATTTGTGAGAAATGATGGGATAGCTTATGAAATATTTTAGCTGTCATGTAAGTTCATGAGTGGAAATATTGGGAAAGAGCAAGAGTTGCTTGTTCTTCAAGAAAGTATTGTAAGTAGGGAACGTGATGAGATCCAAATGTTCACTGGTGAACAGAAGGCTACACTTAAAGCATCCTACAACAACTCGGTTTTACATCTAGCCTATACTTTGTTTTCTTGCCTGGAAGATGAAGAACATGGACATCAAGACATGGGTAGAAGACCCTCATTACAAATCAGATGATGTTGAGTAGTGTCATAGTGATAGAATACCATTCTGAATATGAAAAAGCATATATCAAATGAAATACATGAATGTCCCCAGTACATAAAGAATCATTAAAAGAAGAACCAGAAAGCTACAGGAAATAGTCTTTCTCTTCAAGAGAGGTTACATAACAGCTAGAGAGGGATTTGATGAAACCAAAAGAATTTTTTGTTGGGAACATTCCCTTTCACAAAAACCTCTCTCATTTTTTACACATCTATCACCATTTAAGATATTTGAATTGATCTTTGAGGGCTATTTTTCTGATAAAGCTACAGGAAATACTCTATTATTTTTACCTGTTTTAGTCTTCTTCTTCAAGAGAGGTTGCAAAACCGATGGAGATGAATTTGATGAAACCAAAAGAGGTTTTTGTTGGGAACATTCACCTTCACAAAAACCTCTCTCATTTTTTACACAAATATCACCGTTTAAGAGATTCAAATTGATTGTTGGACCCTATTTTTCAGGAATTTACCAGATTTGTTTTCCTGAAAAATCTCATGGATAGCAGTTGACAAGCCACCTCATCAATTCAAATTGGAGATCAGATTGGATATTCTCCTTGATTATTTGAAACAAGAAACTAAAAATATATGAGGAGGTTTTCAGATCCATTTTTTTTGGATCTTGATAACTATGTATTGTTTATATATAAACTCTGTAGAATGAGA
>JZKD02S1609357.1:1504769-1517191 GCA_000966675.3 Picea glauca | reverse complement strand
TGAATTCATTATTCAAATTGCAATGCTTTTTTATTCTTGACTGTTAATTTATACTGTGAAAATTTTACTGTAGAGATAATTTTTCAAGTTTTGATATCAAGTTGATAGTCTTGTTTGTTTATGATATTATGAGACAAGAATTATTGTGATGTTGAAAAATTGAAGGCTTCACCTTCCTTTTTCTTAATTGGTTTAATCCATCTTTGTGTCCACCTTTTATTCAATCAATGGGATATACTTTGTTCTGATCTTGATTTTCATGTTCTGTTGTTACCTTGAAACCAGTTTCCAACCACCTTATTCAAAAAACCAAATCATAAAACCCTCAAAAGTTTTTTGCAATAAATCAATGATGCCCTAGATTTCCCTTAGCATTCGAGTACAACTTTAGGGACTAACACCACCAAAGAGTTTCTTTCATGTTGTGATGAATTTCCTAACAAATCCACTAAAAATATTATAAAATTACAATAATATCTATATGACAACTCTACCAAAGAGTTTCTTTCATGTCGTGATGTTATTTTTCTTTCGTCACCAAGCCCAATATTGTTTTTTCAATTTATAATAAGGGAGAAGGTTCCCAAAGAAAGAAATGGTTGCACAAAGGTCCCATCAATTTTAAAGGAGAGTTTCATCCCTTGCCAAATAATTCCATGGAAAAGTTTTCCATGTTCTTCAGAAATACTTCAGAGGATGCAGAAAATCATTTGGTTAAGTATGATAATGTTTTTGATATTTATAATTTGGTTTAATATAAATTTGATTTCCGATTGTTTATATTAACTATAGAATGAAATGCTTGTGAATGGTTTTATTCATTTCTTCCAGGAACCATCACTAATTGTGATGCAGGAGCATCGTCATCAATTTTCAATGAGGCCAGTTAGAGGACATCTCATCATTCAACATGTATATTCAAATTGGTTTTGATCCAAAGGAGGGAGCGCCATTTTTATGTTTTGAAAGTATTGTAATTAAATACCTTTGAATGTTTGGAATCTTGAGCCATTGTATGAGGTTGCAGAAGATTGAAATTTCTTTAATGCATATAGGATTGTACATATATTGAGCATCAACTCGTATTTGGGTTGTAAATACCCATTTATTGTAATAAGTCTTAGTAGGTGAATGTCTTAATTGTTATATGATAGAACTAGAGTAGTCGGAAGGAAGGATCGAGAAGCCCATCCATGTATAAATGTATGTATTGTATGCCCAAAGAGGTTGTTGAAGGTTGTTGAATATTATTGTATTTTTTTGTTGAA
The DNA here is from genome assembly GCA_000966675.3 of Picea glauca. Lineage (NCBI taxonomy): Eukaryota > Viridiplantae > Streptophyta > Pinopsida > Pinales > Pinaceae > Picea > Picea glauca. The sequence continues at coordinate 1,515,923 of JZKD02S1609357.1, read as the reverse complement.
GCCAAGAGGAAGAATGATTGTTGGAGAGTTGTAAGAACTTGTGTAAATATTTTCTGAATGAATATGATAGAGGAGAATTACTTTCATATCTCTACACATGTTTTTCTTTTAGTAACTAGGTAATTTTGTGTTATTTGTTTTCTGTGTTTCATATGCCTGTGTGTGCATATTATGGTTGAGTAGATGAACTTGTGAGGTTTTGTAAGTTTCAATTGTTTCTCTTATGAAACCCTGGTGCAAGGAGTGGAAAGGTAGAGTCGTTGTCCGACTTAGTAGCTCAGAAGAGATAGCATGAATTTTTGCAGAGAGACTGCAAGGAGTGCATGTATACTTAGTGGAGTATAGAAGCTCGAGAAGAACTATGCAATGTGTGCACAATGCCAACACTTAGTCAAGCGTTGGAAAATTTCCAAGAAAGATGAGCACAAGGAGTGCGCTAGAGGTTTGGATCACCCTGAGAGATAAAGCTCAGGAGAAATAGATGAATTATTCCTTAAAGATAGGAATTCATATTGTTTGAAGGTCAAGTGGATGAGATCTATTCAAAAGAATCCAAGATCTTTCTTGATCGTCAGATCTGGAGAATGTACACAAGTTTTAGCCCTTGAAGTCCTTTGGAATTCGTGAGTTCAGAGATTTTTCATGCTTAGGCGCAAAGGAAACAAGTTTCCCTAAGTCCCGGGATCCGAAATGAATATGGACTGTCCATCAACGAGGACACATGTCCATGGATTGAATATAGTATGGAAGTCTAACTATCCAGAGGAATTGGGGCATGGTTGAAAAAACACCCAAGACTCCTAAAGATCCAAAATCTAAATCGCATATGGGCTGCTGATAGTGAGTACACGTGTCAATAGATATTAGACTTCACAAGTTCGACAGTCAGGGAGAATGGAGGTGCAAAGTCTTATGGATCAAGAATCCCTGAAGGCCCAAATACCGAAGTAGATATCGACCATCAGTCGGGAGAGACATGTGAAGAGCGGATCTAGCCTTCGCCAATTCCACATCCAGAGGTTGTGAAGAGTTGTATTTTAAAGATTCATGAAGCTCCCAGAGCCTAAACTTTCGAAGTCCTGAGTTCTTAGCTAATTTAATATTTAACCCATGGTTTTGGCCCGAGGTCGTGTGGAAGACTCCGTTGACGAGATAAGACCATAGAAATTGTGATTTTGTGCACAGGGAGAAGAGTAAATACCCGTGGTACATATTTTTGAGGGATCATAGAGGACCCAAGATATAATTTATCTCCCTTGCAAGAATGATCCTAGACCGGGAGGTCACGCGAGCCTCAGGAGTGGTGGGGGTTTTCATCAAGTGGTATCGAAGCCAAGGAAATAAGATCTATGTGAGAAGAAAGTGAAGTATGCTGTGACCAGATTGAAGAGACATGCAACGCTATGGTGGGATGAATTGTAGGCTGACAAAAGATGCAAAGGTAAGTCAAAGATTAAGAATTGGTATAGAATGGTAGCTAAGTTGAAGGTTAAGTTCATACCAAAGGATTAAAAAATAAATATGTTTAGAAAGTTGAAAAATATGAGATAGAAAGGTTTGTCAGTGAAGGAGTACACTAAAGAGTTTTATAAGATGAACATAAGAGAAGGACATAAGGATAATGATGAAGAAAAAGTTGTGAGGTACATTAGTGTCCTAAGATATGAGATCCGGGATAAAATTAGCATGATGAAAATGGGAACTATGGAAGATACTTATGAGGTAGTCATGAAGGTAGAAGAAACATTGGCAAGGAAACATAGTCAACGAAACATAGGTAGAGGCATTGTTAAAGAAAAGTTCCAAAAACCCATAGGGGAAGCTTAAAATACAATAGTCAGATAGAGAAAGGAGGAAGTTCTAGAGGAGGACATGATGGAGGAAGAATTTATTTTACCCAAGGACGAAGAAAAGGTAGAGGAGGAGAAGTGACGTGTTATGCCTGTGGAAAGACAAGGCACGTGCCTTGGGAATGTCCTGAGAAGAAAAACATAGGGATTGGAGAAGCTCAAATTTTTGAAGCACAACGGAAGAATGTGGAGACATAGATGAATGCCAAAGAAGCAAAAGAAGGAAGATCACTCATGATGAGTAAATTTCTCATGAAGCTAGAGAAAGAGGTAAGAGAACCAGTCCAGAAGAACAATCTATTCAGAACTGCTTGAAAGGGAAAATATAGGGTATGCAAGGTGATTATACACAGTGGAAGTACTAATAATTTGGTATCTACAAAGGTGGTGGAAAAACCGAAGTTGGAGATGACTTCACATCCGAATCCATATAAGGTTTTGTGGTTACATAAAGGACATGAAGTCATAGTAATTCGACAATGCAAAGTTGAATTTAAAATAGGTGTTTTTAAACATGAAGTTTTATGAGATGTCATACCTATGGATGTTTGTCATGTTTTGTTGGGAAGACCATGGCAATATGATAGGAATGCCATACATTATGGCATAAATAACACTTATACCATTGAGAAGAATGATTTTAATCATATGTTGCTGCCAATAAAAGATAAAGGAGTCAAAGAAGAAGATAATCCTAGTATACTTCTCATGAGTGGGAAGGAATTCTTGAAAGAAGTCAAGAAATAACAAGAAATGTAGTTTGCTATGGAAGGTAAGATGAGAGTTGTTCTCACAAGAAATTCTATGAATGCTTTTCCCGTGGAAGTCCAATATTTATTGGATGTGTTTGATGATATTGTGGTGGATGAGTTACCTCACACTTTAGCGCTCTTCATGAGTATCACTCATCATATTGACCTTATTCCAGAAGAAATTTTTCCAATCAAAGAAGCATACATATTGACCCCTCAATATAATGAAGAGGTCAAGAATCAAGTCAAAGAATTGTTGGATAAAGTTTTGATTAGGGAAAGTTTGAGTCCATGTGCAACAACAATTGTGTTGAGTCCAAAGAAGGATGGAGGTTGGATAATGTGCAAAGATTCTAGAGCCATCAACAAGATAACCATCAGGTATATATTTCCTTTACCTAGAGTGGATGATTTGATGGATTTATTGAGTGGAGCAAGTTATTTTTCCAAGATAGACTTGAAGAGTGGTTATCATCAGATCAGGATGACAGAGGGATATGAATAGAAGAAAACATTCAAAACAAATGAAGTATTGTATGAGTGGTTTGTTATTCCATTTGGATTAACGAATGCCCTGAGTATGTTTATGAGATTGATGAATGAAGTAATCAAAAAATTTATTGGTAAGTTTGTGATTGTTTTATTTAGATGACATCTTAGTTTTTGGTAAGACTAAAGAGGATCATTTCAGACACTTGAATATGGTGTTGAGGAGATTGGTACACGAAAATATGTTGATAAATTTAAGGAAATGTTCTTTCATGAAAACATAAATCATATATTTGGGGTTTGTGATCTCTTCAAATGATTTGAATATGGATCTAGAGAAGGTGAGGCAAATCAGAGAATGGCCTTCTCCAAGAAGTGTGTTTGAAGTAAGATGTTTTCATGGGTTGGAACGTTTTTACAGGAATTTCAATAGTATTTGTGCACCCATACTGGACACCATAAATAAGGATCACAAGTCTTTTAATTGGATAGAAGAAGATGAGAAAGGATTTAGAGCTTTGAAGGAGAAAATAACAGAACAACCTATTTTAGTTATGCTAGATTTTAAGAAGACATTTCAAGTCAAATGTGATGTGAGTGGAGTAGCCATTAGCACAATTTTAAGTCAAGATAACAAGCTTTTTGGTTATTTCAATGAGAAGTTGAATGACGATAAGAGGAAGTATTCAACCTATGTTAAGGATTTTTATGTTGTAATTCAAGAGTTGAAAAAGTGGAGGCATTATCTTATCCCAAAGGAGTTTGTTCTATATGCAGATAATTAGGCCTTACAGTTCATAACCAGACAAGATAAATTGAACTAGTTACATGCCAAATGGGTAGAATTCATGGAGAATTTTACTTTTGTTATTAAAAATATTAGTGGTAGCACTAACAAAGCTACATATGCTTTGAGTAGGAGATGCTTGATCTTGCAGGAATTCCAAGTGGAGACTTTGGGGTTTGAACATCTTAAGGAGATGTATCAAGAAGATCTAGATTTCAAGGAAGCTTATAAAGAATGTGAGAACCCTTTACTGAGGGACATAAGTAAGTGGATAGAATATCTAATCCAATATGGACTGTTTTTCAAAGGAAGTCAATTGTGTATCCTGAAGTGCTTAATGAGGGATAAATTGCTAAAGGAGAAGGATAGTGGAGGTTTGGCTGTAAAATTTGGCCATGATAAGATATATACGCAATTGAGTTCTTCATACCATTAGCTAGGTATGAGATATGATGTGAAGAAGTTCATGAACAGATGCAAAATCTTCTAGTATACCAAAGGAAAGTAGCAAAACAATGGATTGTATCAACCATTGCCTATTCCAGATAGGTTGTGGGATGCTATAAGCATGGATTTTGTTTTGGGATTACCAAGAACCCAGAGAGGGAGTGATTCAATATTTGTAGTGGTTGAAATATTTTCGAATATGGCACATTTCATACCGTGTCACAAAACCAACGATGCTACTCACATAGAAAATATATTTTTCAAGGATATTGTGAGATTACATGGGTTCCCCAGAAGTATAGTCTCAGATAGAGATACTAAATTTGTGGGACACTCGTGGAGGAATTTGTGGAAGAATATGGGGAAAAGTTTCTCTTTCAGTTTGACATATCATCCTTAGATAGATGGGCTGACTGAGGTAGTGAACTAAATTTTAGGGAATTTATTAAGGAGTTTGGTTATTGAGCATTATAGTCAGTGGGATCAAATTCTACCCCAAGCAGAGTTTGCATATAATGACTCGCTGAATAAGAGTACTGGTAAAATCCCTTTCCAGATAGTATATGGAATGCATCCAAGGGGAATTTCAAAGTTGCAAGATTTGGGACGAGATGATTTCAAACATGTAGGAGCAGAGGATTTTGCTGCAGAGATACAAAAATTGCATGATCAGATCAATGGAAAACTACAAGATAACAACCAGAAATACAAAAGAAGAATAGACCATAGAAGAAGAGAGGTAAATTTTGAAGTTGGATATCAACTTTTATCACACCTGAGGAAAGAGATATTTCTAAAAGGGAAATATAACAAGTTGAATATGAAGAAGATAGGACCATGTAGGATCCTTAGAAAGTTTGTTGCGAATGCTTATACGATTGAATTCCCTGAGGAGGCTGGAATATCACTAATATTCAATGTAGTAGAATTATACCCTTACAAAATGAATGGTATAGAATGAACAGAATATCAGGAGGATATTCAGTGGAAGTGACAGATGCCCATCACAGAGAAACCACAGATAGAGAGTATTCTGAATCAGAGGATTGCTAAGAAGACTAGGAGGAAAGTTTATTATGGATATTTTGTTAACTAGAAAGATCATCCAGTAGAAGATGCCAGTTGGGTAATTGATACTGACATCCAGAAGCATGGAAATATAGTGGAAGAACTCATGGATAAGAGTCCATGAATCTTTTTTTCCCGAGGAGTATGATCTAGGAGCATCATCATCAATGTTCAATAAGGACAGTTGGAGGACAACTCAAAATACAACATGCATATTCAAATTGGTTTTGATTCCAAGGAGGGCACATCATTTTGATGTTTTGAAAGTATTGTAATTAAAGACATTTTAATGTTTGGAGGCTTCAGCCATTGTATGAGGTCACATAAGATTGAAATTTCTTTAATGCATATAGGATTGTACATGTATTGAGCATCAACTCGTATCTGGGTTTTAAATGCCCATTTATTTTAATAAGGCTTAGTAGGTGAATGCCTTAATTGATATATGATATCACTAGAATAGTCAGAAGGAAGGCTCAAGAAACCCCTCCATGTATAAATGTATGTATTGTATGCCCAAAGAGGCTATTGAAGGTTGTTGAAGATTATTGTATTTTGGTGTTGAATCCAAGAGGAAGAAATCTTATTGGAGAGTTGTAAGAACTTGTGTAAATATTTTTTGAATGAATATGATAGAGCAGAATCAATATTAGATCTCTGCACATGTTTTCTTTTGAGTAACTGGGAAATGTTGTGTTATTTTTTTCTATGTTTTATATGCCCATGTGTGCATATTATGGTTGATTAGATGAACTTGTGAGGTTTTGTAAGTTTCAATTGTTTCTCTTCTAAAACCATGGTACAAGGATTTGTAACACACCTGACCCCTAAGTATTTTTCCTAGGGATGGGGCATCGAATTTTTTTCTCTCCTTAACATCTCAAATCCTCTATCTGAGGTCTTTATCCTATTCTAATTACTCACAGAGTTCTAATGAATTATACTAAGCTCAAATCTGAGCTTTGGTTTGCAAGTTATGTCTTCCCAAAATTCTTCGGGCATTCATTGGTTGAGGGCCACGTGGAATCCACGTGAATCCACCTCACATGTATTGTCTCCAAGTTCTTTCATCCACAGTGGAAGTCCATCCACCATCTGATCCCATGCCTGGACTCAACATTTGTCTAACATGCAGGTCGATAGGAACCTAGACACTTCAGTGCTTCGACGTTGAATGCCTCCTTACTGTCTACGCACAAAACCTTCCAGAGTCTCAAAGTCTCGAAGTCCCGTAATACTTCCACATGGTTATGAACTTCGGGCCACTTAGGTTACTACACCCCAACTCCTCTGGAGTCCCAAACTCCCAGACTCCCAGAGTTCCAGTCACTTCACCAACCACTTTGGCTAGGTAAGCACGTACCACGGGCTGACACGTAGAAGGGCCAAGGCTGACACATGTCACATTCCAATAGGCATATAGGGTCTATGACAATCACAAATCGAGTTGAAACATGGCACATCGATCATGGATCCATTTCACTCTGGTGACGTCATATTGCCATGTCACACACGATTGACAACCTTCTAACATCCCTCAAATCTCATGGTTGAGATCCGGCCACGTGGATCCATAGATCCACGACTAATGTTACTTCACAACTTCAGCCTTCAGGAGTTTTGATATGAAAAATCCTCTTTTATCCCAAATTTGATCATCATCGAGCTAACCACAGCCCAGATATGATGGCTAGGAAAATTCCCAAAGCGTCCTCGAATCAATGAATCTCTTTATTTTGGGCTTCAGATATTTTCAACAGACCACACCTCAAATTCCCCAGAGTGTCTAGTCTCTGGACTAGATGATCTAGTGGCACATGTCCCCTGTACATTGATGATTGTGAAGGATCCCGAAGAATCCATGGATCAATGGTCCACATTACTTCGTGACTTCATCCTTCAGGGATTTTGGCGTCACAACACCCCTGTCCTTCCGAAGCGGTCAATGTCGGTCTGGCTACATTGCAAATCCTATGGCTATGAAAGAACTCAAAGGATCCCTAGATATATGGTCATGGTCTCTTCATAGCTCCAACCTTCAAGGGTTTTGGATTTACTGTCACTCCATTCTCCCGAAGCAGGACTTTGCCAAAGTACCATGTGTGGGTCCCTCCTCCTGGATGATTGGATGGTAGGTGGGGCTTCTGACGATCTCCCCAAAATATACAACTCTCCTTTACTTCATAACTTCAGCCTTCGTGGAGTTTGATGTTATGAAATCTCCATTCTCCCGAAGTGGTACTTCGTATAAGTCACCTTGGTGTAGATATAATGACTGAGGGAACCCCCAAACATTCTTGATCGGTGGCTTGCACTACTTCACGATGGGGAGTTGAATCTCGGTTTAGTCGATAAGATGGGTTCATAGGGAAACTGCCCAACGCCGTTCAACCTTGTATCCATAACTCTTGGTCACATTTGGTAGGTTCATGACTATGAGGCTCGATATTAAGTCCAAGTCCCAGACTTACAGAGCTCGGAAGCTAGAAGGAATTAGCTCCCTTAGGATTAGTCTAAGGTTCCTAGGTGTTGGTCATATGGGTTGTCCTGAATGGATATCGCCTGCTCATCTTCCAAATGAAAGGATTCTCCCTTTCGAGACTTAAATCTCGCTATCCTTCCTGAGCTTCATCATGAAATTGTTAAGGACTTGGTCATGATATCCCATTCGCACAACTAGGAGTCTAAAGGAGATATCCTCTTCGAACCAACGAGGTTAGATTGATGTGATTATGTGCCATGGTCTTGTTGTCCTTTAATATTTGTATAACTTGTTGTTGATGCTCGATGTGATCTTCCACAACTTGAACCTTATATTTTTATTTTAGAGAAGAAGTGATGGAAGGAGGGTGGTATCCATAGAGTGCCATAAATGGTTTCATTTTTATTGCAGTATGAAAGGAAGTGTTATACCACCATTTTTCCAAGGGTAACCATTTGAACCATTGTGTTTTTTTATTAGAGACAAAGAAACGAAGGTAGTCTTCCATATATTTTTTCACTATCTTGGTTTGCCCATCAAATTGAGGATGATAGGATGAGATATGAGCCAATTGAGTACCCAAACAAGAAAATAATTATATCCAAAAATGTTCAATGAAGAAAGGATCTCTGTCACTTACAATAATATTTGGGATTCTATTTAGTTTTTGAACTATCTCTATGAATGCAGTGGAAACTGTACTGGATTTGAAGGGATCAGAGAGTGCACAAAAGTGTGCATACTTGGTCAGTCTATCAACAATAGCCATGATGATACTCTTTCCTTCAAACTTCGGTAACCTTGAGATGAGATCCATGGAAACCTCCTTCGAACAATAACTTGGGATGGCTAATGGTTGTCAAAGGCATGGGGTCTTGATTGTTTCCACTTTATTTTTTTGGCAAACCAAACATTCTGCTATAAAAATTTGAACATCGGTTTTAAGGCCATCCCAAAAACTATCCTTCTTAACCCTATGGTAGGTTTTAAAAAATCTCGATTGCCCTCCTACCAGAGAGGTGTGAAATTCCAATAGTACCTTTTGTTTGAGTTGGTAGTTCTTACATAAATATAAGCAATCTTTATACCATAGTGAATCACTTTTGTATGTAAATGTATCTGATGCACTAGAATCCTACTGCAACCTTTGAATGAGAGTCCACACATTTTTGTCATTCTTCCATTCATACCTCACTTCTATTATCCAATCGGGTTGGATGATTGAGATAGCACAGAGAAAGGCCTCAACATATTCATCCTCTCTTGAGACTGCATCTGCCACAACATTTTTCTTCCCTTTTTTATAGATGATTTCAAAATCATAACCCAATATCTTGGTCAGCCATTTTTGTTGTTCTTCTGAAGATAGTCTTTCTTCCAAGATGTATTTAAGACTATCATGATCTGTTTTGACCTTGAAGTGCCTACCTATTAGGTAAGGGTGCCATTTCTTCAATGCATGTAGTATTTCCATAATTTCCTTCTCATAAATGGGTTTGTATAAGTCCTTTCCCTTGAGTGGACAACTTTCAAAATCCAGGGGCCTTTCTTCTTGCATTAGGATAGCACCAATGCCATTTCTCGAGGCATCACTTTCCACAATAAAGGTTTTTGTGAAGTCCAGTGTTGTGAAGACAAGAGCTTTACACATCACCTCTTTAAGTTTTTCAAAAGATTTAGTTGCCTCTGGAGTCCTAAAAATTCATCCTTCTTAGTTAGTGTCGTTAAAGGTTCTTCTATTCTCCCATAGTTCTGAACAAACTTTCGGTAGTAACCTATCAAAACCAAAAATCCTATAAGATTCTTCAATGTTTTGGGAATTGGCTAGTCCATAATGGCCTTAATATTGTTAGGGTCTACCTTTACACCTTCATGAGATACAATATGACCCAAATACTCTACCTCCTTCACCCGAAAGAAACATTTGGATGGTTTGGCATATAGCTGTTGCTCCTTTAGTAGTTGTAGCACCTTGTCAACATGTCGCACATGATACTCCCAAGACTTGTTATAGATTAGTATATCATCAAAAAATACTAACACAAATTTTCAAAGGAAGAGCTTGAAAATGGAATTCATCAACCCTTGGAATGTGGAACGTGCATTTGTAAGGCCAAAAGGGATGACCAAAAATTCATAATGGCCTTCATGAGTTCAGAATGTTGTTTTGGGGATATTTTCTTCCTTCATTCTAATCTGATAATACCTTGAACAAAGATACAACTTTGTGAAATAGATTTCTCCATGTAGTTCATATAACAATTCATCAATGACAAGAATGTAAAAATTATATTTAATGGAGATCTTATTGAGCTCTCAATAATCTGGACACATACGCCATGATCCATCTTTCTTGAATACCAATACCACCGGTGCAAAGTAAGAAATTTGGCTTGGTCTAATAATGCCAGCCTTTAACATTTCTTCAACCATATGCTCAATTTCACTCTTATGGGCATAAGGGTACCTATATGGCCTGATGTTAGAAGGAACACTCCAACGAATTAGGTGAATATCATGATCATGATTTCAAGTGGATGGAAGACCTTTGGGAATATCTTCAAATACTTTGGAATTATTATCAATGATCCCTTGGAGATCCAGGGGAATAGATGGCTTAGATGTTTGAACATCTAGTGAGCATAGTTGTGAAATAACACCTTGATGCCCCTTTTTCAATAATTTTGTCATTCCATTAGAGCTTATCACCTTACTGGCTTTCCCTCTGACACCTCTTAACTCAATTTATTTTCCTTCCAATGAAAATTTCATCAAAAGTTCTTGAAAATTAAAATCCATTGTTCCTAATGGTAACCATTGGATTCCTAGTATGACATTAGCACCACCCATGGGTATATAAATCATTGGAATATTCATTACATATTCCCCATAGTAAGATTGATCTTATTGCATGTTTCTGAGCAATTGATAGTTCCTCCATCTACAATCACTACTTGAAACTCTGGCACTGGATATACAAAGCAATTGAGAGCTTTGGCTAATTTATAGTGAATGAAATTATGATTACTACCAGAATCAATTAGGACTATTACCTTTTTCTTTTTGATATATCCTTCGATGTTGAGGGTTTGAAGAGTACTAATTCCAGTCAATGCATTACACGATATTGTGGCAGTCAACTCTTCAGAAGAAATCGCTTCTATGTTTTCATCTTGAGATGGTTCTTTTTCTTCTTCTTCTTCCTCTTCACAATCTATGTAGAATAATTTCTTCTCACCACACTTATGTCCCTTACTGTACTTGTTGTCACAATTAAAG
>JZKD02S1609357.1:1397132-1504657 GCA_000966675.3 Picea glauca | reverse complement strand
CCATTCTTGATTCATCTTCCTTGTGTCCTCATCATGAATTTCATGGGATACATTTTCACTTTCAGGTGTCCTCTCTATTAGGAAAATTTTCAATCCTTCCATGATCTCCCTTTTTTAAACCATCCATCTTAGTATCCATTATTGCCTCCAATTTAGCTTCAGTTGAATCCATCATCCCTTGTAGTTCATATTTTTCCACTGTCTTCTTTTGTAATTCATTTATGTCCCTAGGCATTTCTTCACCTTCATCAAGAGTCCAAGTAGGACTGTTTGGAGGCTTATTTGGTGTAGAAGTTCCCTTTTTTGGTGGAATGTTGGCCAAGTATCACTTTTAAACCTTGATTTTGAGGTGGTTCTAGTAGACAATCTTTATTCTAATGTATCTCCAAAGTTTTGACCCTTCTGGGTATGATTTTTTATTTTTTTTAGTTCTCGGATATTTATTTTCTGCAATGCCATAGGTCTGATCAAAATTGGATGTGCCAAGTGGAAGTTGTGGTAACTTCCCCACATCTTACTGATTTTTTTCCTTTCCAAGAGATCTCACTTTTATAGCGTTCCCCACACAAAATGATTGATATGAAATTATGAAAATTGTACCAAAAATACTATGGATTGTCCACTATTCAATGTATTCAGTCTCACTAAATTTTGATACTCTAGGAAGAAGTTATGATTGTTTTACTCGGAAAACCTGCTCGAGACTAGTCAGATACCCTAGCTTCCACAGGGTGTATCTACAAATGTAAGATGACCCAGAAGATCAAATGTTTATCATAGATACCTTAAGATTTTTTGTGAATAACCTCTATATTTCAGGGTCAGAAACATTAAAGAAAACATTTTATAGCGAAAATTCCACGATGACTCAATTCAGGATGATTCCAGAACCCTATCTTACACATGATGTATCTCGGAAAGTATAAGGCCTCATGAGATGAAATTTTAACCCATCGTATCTTGATCCATCTACTAAATAGCCTCTAAGGGGTTCCTTCTGAAACATCCTAGAAAAAAAATTATAGCGAAAATACCAAGGTGTCTCAAATGTAGTAGCGAAACCCCAAGACCTTGAGTTCTGATACCATATGTTAAGAACCAAATATCTATATAGCATAGAAAAACCTCAAAACAAGTACTCAACGCCTTGAAAAAGAGAAAATTTTAGATAATAAGCTCTTCGAGGGAGAAACCTCCTTATACACCACATAAATGTTCAAGTATAAGATGATTCCAAATGAAAATGTCTCCTTGGTATATATAGGAGACTAGGAGGTACAATTACAACTAATGGACCCAAGCCGACATAAATAAAATAACATTACTAATGTAATATGAACCCCAATTAAGGGGTAATGTGACACTATTTAGGGCTTAACAAATTCACATGCAAGAATATATAAATGGTTGTCGAGTCCCTAACTTCTAGAGGTCATAACTTTAGATCCCGATGTCCAAATTGAGAAAATGAGAGCTCATTGGAAAACTAGAGATGTGAGTAATAAATTGTAAATGATTTCCATGGTTGTAATTATAACTATCATTCCATAAAAATTAAAACATATTCATGGATATTTGTGTCTTAGCAACAAATTATTTTTGAAAATGGTTTATTAAAAAAATAAATGTATGAACGTCTAAAGTGGGTCCCTGTTGGGGGCACAGATATATAAGTTCACATTTACAAAGGGATTTTAATAATAATTAATATTTTATTGCACAAAGGGAAAAATAAAACCCCAACCCTAAAGCAGTTCCAAGAAGATGAAGAGAAGATTATAAGAGAATATGGATGCATATTCAAGAATACAATTTTTGCAGTTGTGGTTTCTTATTGGAACAAGTTTTTCCTTTCCAAAATTTGTGAATTATCATGCTTAACGTTTTCCCTCATATTTCCTTCTTGATTATTTCCATCAATTTTTCCATGTATCATTTACAACATGAATATTTGGGTCTGATAAACATTCTCTCTCAATATTCTTCCCGACATTCTCTATGATATTTCAGGTCTAGAGGATCAAAATCCCTACATGAAAAAAAAATGTCGTTTATTTCAGTTTATTTAATAGTCATTGAGATCTTGTTGTTGTTGTTTCACACCTCTTGTTTTATACATTGTTAAAATTTTTACATTTGGGATATTATTATTAAGTTATCTCATAAAGAACTATTCAAGTGTCATTTCATTTTTATGAATCTGTGTGGTGATGATATTAATGGATTCTTGAGCACGTGATGGTTTTCAAACTCTTTTGATATTAACAAAGAAATCCTTTAAATTTCTTTGATGACCTGTCCATTTTTTTTATATATTTCGTCTCACGAAGTTATAGTATATTTTGAATTCACATTATTTTAAATGGAAGGAAAATTTTTTGTTGAAAGCAAACTCCAAACCTTGTAGATACAAATCTTATGTTGTTGTATTTACTTCTTTTTCCTAAATAAGATGTTGTGCTTAACAATTACATATGTATATAATATTTTTATTGGAAGATTCATTGAGGTTTGAAATTTATCACTCACCCATTTCTTGAATCTAAGGTCGTAAGAAGAATCTTCCATCTATCAAGAAAGAGGAGTACCGCCTCTATAAAAATGCAAGAAAATCTTTCTTGATTCCCATAAGATATTTTACCCCAATGCTGGCTATTTTTCTTTGAAAATAAAATTGATCAACATTTTTGGTGACCATATTGGGGAAGAAATATTCATTTTCAATAAATATAATACTTATTTTTAGGATTAGATATTATTGAAAAACTAGAAGCTTTCTGGTTGAAGTCTTGGAAAGAGATCTGGAAAATTTCTAGCTGAATGGTTTAAGATGAATTGGGTTCTTGAAAACCTCATTCAAGGGAAATCATATCAGATTGAATATATGTTATTGGAGTTTTGGGAACAATTCGATCATGACAATTTTGGAGAATCAAAGAACCATCCAATATTCAGGAGAATGAGCTCTTTGAGGACTCCATTATTAAAACTCTAGGTTTTGAAGAAAGATTCCTTGACGACTCCACTAAAAAGATTTCATAATTACAATAAAAAATATATGATGACTCCACCGAAGAGTTTCTTTCATGTTGTGATAAATTCCCTAACAAATCCACTAAAAATATTATAAAATTACAATAATATCTATATGACAACTCTACCAAAGAGTTTCTTTCATGTCTTGATGTTATTTTTCTTTCCTCACCAAGCCCAACATTTGTTTTTCAAGTTATAATAAGGGAGAAGGTTCCCAAAGAAAGAAATGGTTGCACAAAGGTCCCCTCAATTTTAAAGGAGAGGTTCATCCCTTGCCAAATATTTCCATGGAAACGTTTTCCATGTTCTTCAGAAATACTTCAGAGGATGCAGAAAATCATTTGGTTAAGTTTGATAATGTTTTTTATATTTATAATGTGGTCGAATATGACATTACTTTTTGATTGTTTATATTAAATCTAGAACGAAATTCCTCTGAATGGTTTTATTCATTTCTTCCAGGAACCATCACTAGTTGTGATGCAAGAGTGTCGTCATCAATTTTCAATGAGGCCACTTGGAGGACATATCATCATTCAACATGCATATTCAAATTGGTTTTGATCCAAAGGAGGGAGCATCATTTTGATGTTTTGAAATTATTGTAATTAAATACCTTTGAATGTTTGGAGGCTTGAGCCATTGTATGAGGTTGTAGAAGATTGAAATTTCTTTAATGCATATAGGATTGTACACATATTGAGCATCAACTCATATCTGGGTTGTAAATTCCCATTTATTGTAATAATTGTTAGTAGGTGAATGTCTTAATTGTTATATGATATCACTAGAGTAGTCGGAAGGAAGGCTCACGAAGCCCATCCATGTATAAATGTATGTAGTGTATGCCCAAAGAGGTTGTTGAATACTATTGTATTTTGTTGTTGAAGCCAAGAGGAAGAAAGCTTGTTGGAGAGTTGTAAGAACTTGTGTAAATATTTTCTGAATGAATATGATAGAGGATAATTGCTTTCGTATCTCTACACATGTTTGTCTTTGAGTAATTGGGTAATGTTGTGTTATTTGTTTTCTGTGTGTTTATATGCCTGTGTATGCATATTATGGTTGAGTAGATGAACTTGTGAGGTTCTATAAGTTTCAACTGTTTCTCTTATGAAACCCCGATGTAAGGAGTGCACAGTGCCACACAAGGAGTGTGAGGGCAGAGTTGTTGTCCGACTCAATAGCTCAAAAGAGATAGCATGAAGTTTTGCAGAGTGAGTGCAAGGAGTGCATGTATACTTGGTTGAGTATAGAATCTTGAGAAGAGATATGCAAGGTGTACACAGGGACAACACTTAGTCAAGCGTTGGAAAATTTCCAAGGAAGACGAGTGAAAGGAGTGTGCTAGAGGTTCGGATCACCCCGAGAGATAAAGCTTAAGAGAAATAATGGAAAAATTACTTGGAGAGAGGAGTTCATATTGTTTGAAGGTCAAGTGGATGAGATTTGTTCATGATAATTTAGGATCTTTCTTGATCGTCATATCTTGAGAAGGTACACGGGTTTTAACCCTTGAAGTCCTTTGGACTTCATGAGTTCAGATATTTTTCATGCTAAGGCGAAAAGGAAACAAGTTTCCCTAAGTCCCGGGATCCGAAGTGAATCTAGATTGTCCATCAATGAGGACACATGTCCATGGATTGAATATAGTCTGGAAGTCTGACTATCTAGAGGAATTGAGGAATGCTTGCAAAAACACATAAGACTCCTGTACATACAAAATATGGAGCGCATCTGGGCCATTGATAGTGATTACATGTTTCAACAGATCTTAGACTTCATGAGGTCGACAGTCTGAGAGAACAAAGGCACAAAGTCTTATGGACTGAGAATCCTCGAAGGCCCAAAAGCCGGAGTAGATATCGACCATCGGTTGGGAGAGACACGTGAAGAGCAGATCCAACCTCTGCCAATTAGACGTTCGAAGGTTGTGAAGAGTTGTATTGAAAATATTCTTGAAGATCCTGGAGCCTAAAGCTCCGAAGTCTCGATTTCTTAGCTAAGTTAAGATTCAACCCATGGTTTTTGTCCAAGGTCATGTGGAAGACTCTGCTAATGATATTAGACCCTCACAAATGTGATTTTGTGCGTAGGGAGAAGAGTAAGGTATATATTTTTGAGGGTTCAGAGAGGACCCGAGAGATAATTTATCTTGCTTGCAAGAATGATCCTAGATCAGGAGGTTGCGTGAGCCCCATGATTGGTGGGGATTTGCATAAAGTGGTATTAGAGCTAAGGAAATAAGATCTGTATGAAAGAAAACTTGGAACCATGTCACCAAGGAGACGTAGAGAGAGACCAATGGTAAACACCACCATGGGAGAAATGAGACAACTTTGTGTAAGGTTGGACACCATGGAGACAACGCAGAGAAGAGCACCTAAAGTTGGTGATGTCAGTGAAGCTAAAAGTGAAGATGTTGAAGTAGAATAAGTTGTAAGAGAACAAGAAGCACCATAGTGATTGTAGAGAGATGTTGTTAAAATGGGAACCAAAGCAAAGATGGAAGTCCCAATGTATGAAGGTAATTTAAATGTTGAAGAAATACTTGACTAGATAAGTTCTTTAGACAAGTATTTTGACTATGAGGATATTTATGATAAGAAGAAAGTGAAACATGATGTGAGCAAATTGAAGGGACATGCAACGCTATGGTGGGATGAATTGTAGACTGACAAAATATGAAAAGTTAAGTCGAAGATTAAGAATTGGGATAGAATCGTAGAAAAGTTGAACGTTAAGTTCATACCCAAGGATTACCAAATAAATATGTTTAGAAAGTTGCAAAATATGAGACATAAAGGTTTGTCAGTGAAGGAGTACACTGAAGAGTTTTACAAGATGAACATAAGAGAAGGACATAGGGAGAATGATGAAGAAAATGTTGTGAGGTACATTAGTAGCCCGAGATATGAGATCCAGGATGAAATTAGCATGATGACAATGAGAAATATGGAAGATGCTTATCAGGTATCCTTGAAGGTAGAAGAAACATGGGAAATGAAACATAGTCAATGAAACAGAGGTGGAGGCATTGTTAGAGAAATATTCCAGAAACCCAAAGGGAAAGATGGAAAATACAACAATCAGACAGAGAAAGGAGTAATTTCTAGAGGAGGACACCATGAAGGAAGAAGTTATTTTACCCAAGGAAAAATAAGAGGAAGTGAGGAGAAGTGAAGTGTTATGCCTATGGAAAGACAAGGCACATGTCTTGGGAATGTCCCGAGAAGAAAAACACAAGGATTGGAGAAGCTCACATTTCTGAAGCACAATGGAAGAATGTGGAGACAGAGATGAATGTCAAAGAAGCTGAAGAAGGAAGATCACTCATGATGAGTAAATTTATCGTGAAGCCAAAGAAAGAGGTAAGAGAACTAGTCCATAGGAGAAATCTGTTCAGAACTTATTGAAAGTCCAAATATAGGGTATGCAAGGTTTTTATAGACTGTGGAAGTACTAATAATTTGGTATCCACAACGATGGTGGAAAAATTGAAGTTGGAGATGACTGGACATCTGAATCCATATAAGGTTTCATGGTTACAGAAATGACATCAAGTCATGGTAATTCTACAATGCAAAGTTGAATTAAAAATAGGTGTTTATAAAGATGAAGTTTTATGTGATGTCATACCTATGGACATTTGTCATGTTCTGTTGGGAAGACCATGGAAATATGACATGAATTTCATACATGATGGGAGAAAGAACACTTATACCATTGAGAAGAATGGGTGCAAGCATATGTTGAGGCCAATAGAAGATAAAGGAGTCAAAGAAGAAGCTAGTCCTAATATACTTCTCATGAGTGGGAAGGAACTCTTGAAAGAAGTCAAGAAAGAATAGGAAATGCAGTTTGTTGTGGCAGGTAAGCCAAGAGTTGTTCTCAAAAGAAATTCTATGAATGATTTTCATGTGGAAGTCCAGGATTTATTGGATGCATTTTTTGATATTGTGGTGGATGAGTTACCTAACACTTTACCGCCCATCATGAGTATCAGTCATCATCTTGACCTTATTCTAGGAGCAATTTTTCCAAACAAAGAAGCATACAGATTGACCGCTCAATAGAATGAAGAGGTCAAGAAGCAAGTCAAAGAATTGTTGGATAAAGGTTTGATTAGGGAAATTTTGAGTCCATATGCAACACCAATTGTGTTGAGTCCAAATAAGGATGGAGGTTGGATAATGTGAACAGATTCTAGAGCCATGAAGAAGATAACCATCAGGTATAGATTTCCTTTACCCAGAGTGGATGATTTAATGGATTGCTTGAGTGGAGAAAGTTATTTTTCCAAGATAGACTTGAAGAGTGGTTATCATCAGATCAAGATGAGAGAGGGAGATGAATAGATGACAACATTCAAAACAAATGAAGGATTGTATGAGGGGTTTGTTATTCCATTTGTCTTAACGAATTCCACGAGTATGTTTATGAGATTGATGAATGGAGTAATCAAAGATTTTATTGGTAAGTTTGTGATTTTTTTATTTAGATGACATCTTAGTTTTTATTAAGACTAAAGAGGATCATTTGAGACACTTGAATATGGTGTTGAGGAGATTGCAACATGAAGATATGTTGATAAATTTAAGGAAATGTTCTTTCATGAAAACATAACTCACATATTTGGGGTTTGTAATCTCTTCAAATGAGTTGAATATGGATCCAGAGAAGGTGAGGGAAATGAGAGAATGGCCTTCTGCAAGAAGTGTGTTCGAAGTAAGAAGTTTTCATGGGTTGGAACGTTTTTACAGGAAATTCATCAAGAATTTCAATAGTAATTGTGCACCCATACTGGACACCATAAAGAAGGAGCACAAGTCTTTTAATTGGACAGAAGAAGATGAGAAAAGATTTAGAGTGTTGAAGGATAAAATAAAAGAACAACCTATTTTAGTTATGCTAGATTTTAAGAAGACATTTCAAGTCAAATGTGATGTGAGTGGAGTAGCCATTAGCACAGTTTTAAGTCAAGACAACAAGCTTGTTTCTTATTTCAGCGAGAAGTTGAATGACGATAAGAGGAAGTATTCAACCTATGATAAGGAATTTTATGCTGTAATTCAAGATTTGAAAAAGTGGAGGCATTATCTTATCCCAAAGGAGTTTGTTCTGTATACAAATAATCAGGCCTTACAGTTCATAACCAGACAAGAGAAATTGAACCACAGACATGCCAAATGGGTAGAATTCATGCATAAGTTTAATTTTGTTACTAAACATATTAGTGGTAGTGCTAACAAAGTTGTATATGCTTTGATTAGGAGATGTTTGATCTTGCAGGAATTCCAAGTGGAGACTTTGGGGTTTGAGCACCTCAAGGAGATGTATCAAGAAGATCCAGATTTCAAGGAAGCTTATGAAGCATGTGAGAACCCTTTGCTAAGGGACATAAGTTAGTGGATAGAATATCTGATCCAAAATGGACTGTTGTTCAAAGGAAGTCAATTGTGTATCCCAAAGTGCTCAATGAGGGATAACTTTCCAAAGGAGAAGCATAATGGAGGTTTGGCTGGACATTTTGGCCATGATAAGACATATGCATAATTGAGTTCTTCATACCATTGGATATTTATGAGATCTGATGTGAAGAAGTTCATGAAGAGATGCATAATCTACTAGTATGCCAAAGGAAAGTAGCAAAACAATGGATTGTATCAACCATTGCCTATTCTAGATAGGTTGTGGGATGCTATAAGCATGGATTTTGTTCTGGGATCACCAAGAAACCAGAGAGGGAGTGATTCAATATTTGTAGTGGTTGAAATATTTTCAAATATGGCACATTTCATACCGTGTCACAAATCCAACGATGCTACTCACACAAAAAATCTATTTTTCAAGGAGATTGTGAGATTACATGGGTTGCCCAAAAGTATAGTCTCAAAAAGAGATACTAAATTTGTGGGACACTTTTGAAGGACTTTGTGGAAGAATATGGGGACAAGTTTCTCTTTCAGTTCAACATATCATCCTCAGACAGATGGATAGACTAAGGTAGTGAATTGAATTTTAGGGAATTTTTTAAGGAGTTTGGTCACTGAGCATAATAGTCAGTGGGATCAAATTCTATCCCAAGTAGAGTTTTCATATAATGACTTTTTGAATAAGAGTACTGGTAAAATCCCATTCCAGATAGTATATAGAATGCATCCAAGAGGAATTTCAGAGTTGGGAGATTTGGGATGAGATGAGTTATGAAGTGTAGGACCAGAGGACTTTGCTACAGAGATGCAAAAATTGCATGATCAGATCAAGGGACAACTACAAGATAGCAGCCAGAAATACAAAAGCAGAGTAGATCATAGAAGAAGAGAGGTAAATTTCAAAGTTGGAGATCAATTTTTAGCACACCTGAGGAAAGAGAGATTTCCAAAAGGGAAATATAACAAGTTGAAGATGAAGAATATGGGACCATGTAGGATCCTTAGAAAGTTTGTTGTGAATGCTTATGAGATTGAATTGCTAGAGGACATTGGAATATCACCAATATTCAATGTAGTATACTTATACCCTTATAGAATGAATGGTACAGAAAGAACATAAGATCAGGAGGATATTCAGTAGAAGTGACATATGCCCATTACAGAGAAACCACAAATAGAGAAGATTATGAATTAGAGGATTGCTAAGAAGACCAAGAGGAAATTTTATTGTGAATATTTTTTTAAGTGGAAAGATCATCCATCAGAAGATGCCAGTTGGGTAACTGAGACTGACATCCAAAAGCATGGAAATATAGTGGAGGAACTCGTGAATATGAATTTTATTATGAATATTTTTTTAAGTGGAAAGATCATCCAGCAGAAGATGTGAGTTGGGTAACTGAGAATAACATCCAAGAGCATGGAAATATAGTGGGGGAACTCATGGATAGGAGTCCATAAATAGTTTTTTCCTAAAGATTATGATCCAGGAGCATCATCATCAATGTTCAATGAGGCCATTTGGAGGACATCTCAACATCAAACACACATATTCAAATTGGTTTTCATCCCAAGGAGGGAACGTCATTTTTATGTTTTGAAAGTATTGTAATTAAAGACATTTTAATGTTTGGAGGCTTGATCCATTGTATGAGGTTGCAGAAGATTGAAATTTCTTTAATGCAGATAGGATTGTACATATATTGAGAATCAACTCATATCTTGGTTGTAAATGCCCATTTATTGTAATAAGGTTTAGTAGGTGAATGTCTTAATTGTGATCTGATAGCACTGGAGTAGTCAGAAGGAAGGCTCGAGAAGCCCCTCCATGTATAAATGTGTGTATTGTATGCCCAAAGAGGCTACTGAAGGTTGCTGAATATTATTGTATTTTGTTGCTGAAGCCAAGAGGAAGAAATCTTGTTGGAGAGTTGTAAGAACTTGTGTAAATATTTTCTAAATGAATATGATAGAGGGGAATTAATTTTAGATCTATGGACATGTTTTCCTTTGAGTAACTGGGTAATGTTATGTTATGTGTTTTCTGTGTTGTATATGCCTGTGTGTGCATATTATGGTTGAGTAGATGAACTTGTGAGGTTTTGTAAGTTTCAATTGTTTCTCTTTTAAACCCATGGTGCAAGAAGTTGTAACACACACGGCCCCTGAGTATTTTTCCTAGGGATGGGGCATCAAAATTTCTCTCTCCTTAACAACTTAAATCATATGTATGAGGTATTTATCCTCTTATAATTACTCATAGCATTCTAATGACTACTATGAAGCTCAAATCTGATATTTGGATTGCAAGTTCTGTCTTCCCAAAATTCTTTGGCTATTCATTGGTTGAGGGACATGTGGCATCCACGTGAATCCACCTCACACATATTGTCTCCAAGTTCCTTCATCCACGTGGAAGTCCATCCACCATATGGTCTCATGACTGAAATAAACCTTTGTCTAACATGTAGGTCAGAAATAACCTCGACACTTTGTTGCTTCAGCGTTGAATGCCTCCTTACTGTCTACGCACGAAACCTTTTGGACTCTCGAACTCTCGAAGTCCCATAATACTACCACGTGGTTCCGAACTTTGGGCCTCTTGGGTCACTACACCCTAAGTCCTCTGGAGTCCCAAACTATCAGACTCCCAGAGTTTTGGTCACTTCACCAACCACTTTGGCTAGGCGGGCACATACCATGGGATGACGCATAGAAGGGTAGGGGTGACATGTGTCATGTTCCAATAGGCATATAGGGTCTACGACAAGAACATATCGATATGACACATGGCACATTGATCGTGGGTCCACGTCACTCTGTTTATGTCATCTTACCACATCACACTCAAATTAAAACCTTCTAACATCCCTCAAATCTCTTGGTTTAGATTTGGCCACGTGGATCCATAGATCCACAGCTAACATTACTTCGCAACTTCGACCTTCGGGAGTTTTGCAATGAAAAATCCTCTTTTATCCCAAGTTTAGCTAGGACCAGGCTAACCACATTCGAGATCTTATGGTTAGGAAAATTCCTGAAGCATCCTCAAATCAATGACTTTCATTACTTCATGCTTTAGATCTTTTCGACACACCACACCTCAAATTCCCTGAATATTCCAGTATCTGGACTAGACGATCTAGTTCCACCCATCCCATGTACATTGAAAACTGTGAAGGATCCTAAAGAATCCATGGATAAATGATCCACATTACTTCGTGACTTCAGGCTTTAAGGATTTTTTCATCACAACACCCCTGTCCTCCCGAAGCGGTCAACGCTGGGTTGACTACATCATGATTCCTATGGCTAGGAAATAACCTGAAGGATCCCTAGATATATGGTCCTAGTCACTTCGTATCTCCATCCTTTGAGGTTTTTGGCTTTACTGCCACTCCATTAACCTGAAGTAGGACTTCATCGAAGTACCGTGTGTCGGTCCCTCCTCCTAGATGATTGGATGGTAGGCAGGGCTCCTGACGATCTCCCCCAAATGTATGGATCTCCTCCACTTCGTAAATTTGGCCTTCGGGGAGTTTGATTCTATGGCATATCCATTCTCCCAAAGTGGTACCCTGCTGAAGTTTCCTTGGTGTATATCCAATGGCTGAGGGAACCCCCAAACATTCTCAATTGGTGGCTCGTGCTACTCAATGATGGGGAGTTGGATCCCAGTTTAGTCAGTAAGATGTGTTCATCTAACCACTAGGGAAAATGCCCAATGTCAGTCAACCTTGCAGGTAACCGTAACTCTCGGTCACCTTCGACTGGTTCGTGACTATGAGGGTTGATATTACTTCGAAGTCATGAAATTTTGGAGCTCCGAAGCCAGAAGGATTTATCTCCCTTAGGCTTAGCCTAAGGTTCCTAGGTGTTGGTAATATGTGTTCTCCCGAACAGATCTCATCCGCTCATCTTCCAAACAAAAGGATTCTCCCTTTCGAGACTTAAATCTCACTATCCTTCCTGAGCTTCATCATCATGAAATTTTTAAGGACTTTGGAATGATATCCCGGTCGCACAACAAGGAGTCTGAAGGAGATATCCTCTTTAGACCGACAAGGTCAGATTGATGCAATGCTTTCTATTCCATTCCTCCTACAGCTTTACGTCCCAAGATGTCTCAAAGGATAAATTGGTGCATATAGACAATCAATTAGAAGCATAATTCCACAAGAAGATAAATTCATACACATAACTTGATCATTTGATACATAAACCATTTATAGATGTATAAATACATGCATTCATTATTTATTCCATTTCAAACACAGAGTATGGAAATACTTATCAAAACCAGATAATGTGATACGACTGCTAAATGGGGTGCCCATTTCCACCCAAGCATATGCTCAGTTGATCCTAATGTATTTACCACTGGCCACCACTCGAGATAGACCATGATTCTCTGAGAGAGAATTTTGTCTTCCGGCTCAGCAACAGTTAGGGACAGAGGTTACTCTCCTCCTCCCACAGGATCTTGGAAATGGGTTTCTCTATACCAATCAAGGAGGCCTTCCTGAGTACTTCCTCAGTCATTCAACCCCCTCGTTTATTAGCTTGTATCATAACCCTACTAGCCACATCCTCTGACCAGAACACGTTCATTTTCTTAGTTCTTCCTCGAACCCTAGAACTTAGTCTCTCATCTCTGCACTCTTCACTAGTCTTCCTATAGCCACCACACCTTCCTTTCTTTCCTTCCTCAACAAGATTTCTTGTGGACCGAATTCCTAGTCTGTGGTCAGGTATGAAATCCTTTCATATGGGTGCTCTACTCCATCCCCTCATTAACTCTTTAGGAGGTATTCCCACCTACCAGCTTGACTGTAATTCATTCCTGTGTCAGAGGACTATTCTGGTCATGAGAAATTAAATAAAACAAGGTACTAGTTTGGTGGGGCTTATCTCAACCATTCCTAGTTCCCCGCACAATCTCTTTCATAGCATCCGTGGTCTATCTTAGAAAACCACCCTTTCAATAGTTATGCAACACTTATCCATTTTCTATTAACAACCGAAATTACATTCATTGACCTTTTATACAAAGTTTCATCAAATCAAACATTCACACATATCAAGTTTTCCCTTGTCTCTTGGCCAATATAATTATATTTACAACCTGGGGGAAACAAGGGTGTTACAATCCCCTCCCCCTTAAAGGTACATCATCCCCGATGTTCTATCTATCAATGTGCTCTGTATATACAGAAGTAAACAAAAATTGATATGCATGTCTCATGGCATCCTCCATTTCCCATGTATCCTCATATGGGCCAAAGTGTTTACACGAAACCTTGACATGTCCAATGGTTTAGTCCTTGAGGGAGGTTTCCTTCCGGTCTAGTATGCATTTAGGTTCTATAAGGAATCATCCCTCTGGCTCCACCTGAATCATAAACCAGTCAATTATTTTATTAGAATCATGTACATATTTATTCAATAATGAAACATGGAAAACATTATGTGTGTTCACTGTGGGAGGGAATTTTATTCTATAGGCTATAGGTCCCAGTCTATATAAGATTTCAAAGGGTCCACAAAACTGGGGTGCCATCTTGGCACAAGCTTCTGTTCTTAAGGAACTCTTCCTGGGTCTAATTCTGATATAGACGTGGTATCCTGTCTTGAAATATTTGGGAGTTCTCTTTCTATCGGCGTAACTCTTTTGTCTATCCTGAGAAGTTTTCAGATTTTGCTTAATATGAATTACTTGTTGTTCCATTTCGTTCAGCATGTTGGGTTCGATTGTAATTCTATACACTGGATTACTCCAGCGGATTGGAATATTTCATTATCTACCATAGAGGGCTTCAAAAGGGCTCATCTTTAATGATTCTTGATAATCATTGTTGTAAGAAAATTCTACCAATGGTAGGTAGTCTTCCCACCTCTTAGGTTGATGCATTACATGCATCCTTAGCATTTCCTCTAATATTTGGTTCACTCTTTGTTTTTTTCCATGAGTTTGAGGGTGATAGGCTGTGATAAACAACAATTTAGTCTCAAAACCATCCATTAAGGATTTCCAAAAGATTGAAGTAAATTTTGTGTCTCTGTTAGATATAATATCCTTAGGCATGCCATACAGTATGAATATCTCCTTCATGAAGATGTTGGCAATATATATTGCCTTGCAAGTTGAGTTGATAGGAACGAAGTGAGCAGACTTACTCAGTTTTTCCACCACTACCACGATAGCATCATTTTGCTTGGCCAATTTCGGTAATCCGGTGATGAAATCCATGGAGATGGTTTCCCATTTCCAATTTGGAATTGGTAGAGGCTATAACAATCCTATTGGATGCTGGTGTTCTGCCTTAACTTGTTGGAATTCTAGACACTTAGCTAGATAGTTAATTATGTCCCTTTTTAATCCAGGCCAATATAATTGTTTCCTAGTGGAAGTGATCATTTTATGATAACCTAGATGACCAATATATGGTCTCTTGTGTAGTTCATCCATTATGAACCTCTTCAATTCATCACAAATTTGAATATACAATCTATTTATGTAGGTCAACATTCCTTCATCAAGCATCTGACAAACTTCATACTTTATCCCCATGGGCTCTTACTTTAGGTATTATGTCATGGTCTTGAAGAATGCATATGTTTCTTCCACATTCCTGAATCTCTCCCTGACATCTGTTTCACAGGTTCTTACCATTGGTAGGTGAATCATTTTCACACTTCTGCTAAGGGCATCGACCACCCTATTTTATTTTCCTTTGATGATTTTTGTTTTGAAATCAAACTCACTAAGGAGATCCATCCACCTATCTTGTCTAGCATTGATCTTTGGTTGATCGAACATGTGCCTCAACCCACAATGATCTGTCATAAGTACAAATCTCCTACCTAGGAGGTAATGCCTCCACATTTTTAAATCATGCACTATGGCAGTCAACTCTAGATCATGGGTCACATAATTGGTTTCATGTTCATTCAATTTTTTGGATTCATAGAAAATTACACGTCCTTATTGCATAAGGAATCCTATGAGTCCTTCCTTATAGGAATCTATACATATGAGGAATTAATTATCAGGTCCTACAATCTTCAGCACAGGTGCGTGGGCTAGAAGGTATTTCAGTTCTTGAAATCTTTCTTCACATTCTGATGTCCAAGTGAATTTAACCCCCTTTTTCTGAAGGGTAGTGATTTTACAACCAATCTTGGAAAATCCTTTTATGAACCTTCTGTAGTATCCTAGTAAGCCCACAAAGGACCTACTATTAGATACATCCTTTGGGCTAGGCCATTCCATGATAGACATGATCTTGCCAGGGTCTACTACCAATCCTTCAAAAATAACATGGCCTAGGTAATGGACTTGCTTCTAGAAAAAGTCACACTTGCTGAACTTTGCATAGAGTTGATGATATCTTAGTATTTGAAGCACTAATTTAAGATGTTCTTAATGCTCCTCTCTGATATTCAAGTAGATTAATATATCATCAATAAAAAAAAATACAAATATGTCTAGGAATTTGCTGAGTACAATATTCATCAAACACATAAAAGTGGTCGGGGCATTGGTCAATCCAAATGGCACCATAATAAATTCATAGTGACAATACCTTGTCTTGAAGGTTGTTTTGTGGATGTCTTCATCCTTGATTCAAACTTGATGGTATCCATAACTTAATTCAATCTTTGAGAAAATGGAAGCACCCCTTAATTGGTCAAACAAGTCATCGATTCTTGGTAAGGGATACTTTTTTTTTATGGTTTCCTTGTTGAGTTGTCTATAGTCTATGCATAGTCAGAGTGTGCCATATTTATTTTTCACAAACAAGATAGGTGCTCCCCATGGAGACACTCTGGGTCAGATGTATCCTTTTTCCATCATCTCCTTTAGCTGTAGTTTGAGCTCAACTAGCTCTAGGGTACTCATACTATAAGTATCCTAGACACTAGCATTGCTCCTGGTGCAAGTTCTATGGAGAATTCAATGTCTCTCCTCGAAGGTAGACCCGAAACCTCTTCTGGAAACACTTCTTTATACTCTCTCAATACGGGGTGGTCCTCTAGGTTTGGTTTTCCATCCTCAAAAAATTCCAACACCTGTATTGCATATATAGGACATCCCTATCTGCAATACTTTTTCATTTGAAGGGTTGATATTCGTCTCACTGAGACCGGCCTCTGAATCCCTTGAAGGGTTATTTTTCTCCCTTCTTAATTTTCACATTCCAAGGTCTTATGGTAACAGTCCAACTTGGTTTTATAAGTGGATAAGTAGTCCATACCAATCAACATGTTATAAGATCCTAGGGAAAGAATGTTAAGGGTCACTTGGGTAGGCAATCCATCCATAATGAATTGGCAAGTTGGTATGACCTCTGCTACTCTTCTTTTGGTTTCAATGGCTAGTTGTACCAATCATGGCTTAACATGTCTGTTTGGTTTCATTTTACACTTATCAATAGTCTGAGGGGCCACATAACTCAAATTTGAACTAGGGTCAATTAAAATAGAAACTAGATGGTTGGAAATCTTACCTTCCATCTCCACCACTAAAGCTTGGTGGTCAACTTGTTTATTATCCAAGGCTACATAAATACATGGCATGATCCTAGCCACATCATTGACTATGGTAGATTCTTGTATATTGTAGACTCACCTACTGTTCTATTTTCTGTGTGGATAATCCCTCAACAGATGTTCTTCTCCACAACCCCAACATTTCAAAGGTTATTTCTTTGGGTTATCAGTCTTTCCTGGGGTTTCTCCAAAATGTTTATTTCCACTCTAGGAGGGGAAATTTTGTTGATACACACTTCTAGTAGGAAGGATAATTCTAGAAACCTTCCCATAGTTCTTAAATCTTGAGGATTTAAACCCCTTCTTCTTGAATCCTGAACTACTCTTCTTCTTCCAGTCCTTAGGAGGTTTTGTTTTACTCTTGAGTCATTCATAACAACATCTTGCCTTCCAACTATTATCTTCTAAGGTATTTGGTTCGTCAAAATCAATCCTATCCCAGTAGGTCTAAGGTAACCCACTAATAAATCGTTGCACTTTTACCTTTTCATCCTTTATGTAGGGTACACACCTTAGCAGATCAAGGAATTTATTGACATATTCCTCTATAGTGAGTTGTCCCATCCTGTTTTCATTGAAATCCTTAGTATTCCCATCAAAGTATTTCTCTGACAGATACTTCTACATTCTCCTTGAAGTTTTTCTCAATCTATTTCCATGACAAGTCCTTCTCATGGATTCCTTTCACATTCCTAAGGTCTTACCACCAAATGGAAGCCTTTCCATTCAGGTTGAAGATGGTTATTCGAGACTTCAAGTTTTCAGAGTAGTCATGGACTCTAAAATACTTCTTTAAACCAAGCAACCAATCTTCTGCCTCTTCCCATTTTTCAATATCTCCATTGAAAGAGGGTGTTTTGGATTTCTTGAACTCTTCAGGATCATGAATTTTGGACTAATTTCACTTCTTTCCTTTCCTTTGAGAATGTGAACTAGCTTTTCTACTAGAAGATCCCTCATATTTGCCAGTTTCCTCTCCAGAGGACTCTTCTGATGAGCGTCTCCTACCTCCAGGTTGGATCTTCCTCGAGGTACTCCTCTTAGTGTGGCCACTTATGGGACCACATTTATGTATCTCAGGTGGGCTTTGACTTATCTTTGTATGTCATTGGTCCACCTGATTGGTTTCAGGTCCATGTTGCAGCTACCTCTGTATATGAGATAAACTCTGCAGCAAGACTACAATAATTTCCATTTGTTTTACTTTCTCCTTTATCAACCTTTCATTGTCGGCCTTGAAACTCTGTAATTAGGCTATTAGGATCCTTACAATTTCAGCTAGATCTAGAGGGGTTTCCATCACCTTCCTTTTGTCATATTCTTTATCTCTATTGTGGGATCCACGCCCCACTTCATGATGCATCACCATCCTTTATACTTGTAGTTTTCCTATGATTTACTGACTACTTGAGTTCTGAAAAAACACTTACTTTTAGCCAACAATCTATTACTTTATGAACAACACATAGTTCATATTTCTTGAATACACACACACAATAGAAATTTCCATTCCTTTCTTCAGTAAAAATTTAACCAGACTCTTTAGGAAAGGGGTAAGATAGGGTGTCACCCTTAAAATTCCTTTAAATATAGTTTTTACACAACTCGTCCATGATCCCAAGTAGGCCAAGTGTTGTAACCATGATTTGATACCAATTTGTAGCACACCCGACCCCTGAGTATCTTTCCTAGGGATGGGCATCAAAATTTCACTCTCCTTAACATATAAAATCCTCTATCTGAGGTATTTATCCTCTTCTACTTACTTGTAGCATTCTAATTACTACTAGCAGACTCAAATACGAGCTTTTGGTTACAAGTTATGGCTTCCCAAATTTCTTCGGGAATTCATTAGTTAAGGGACATGTGGTGTCCACGTGTATCCACCTCACATGTATTGTCTCCAAGTTCCTTCATCCATGGTGGAAGTCCCTCCACCGTCCGATCCCATGACTGGACTCAACCATCATCTAACATGAAGATGTCTAACATGTAGGTTAGAAGTAACCTTGGCACTTTGGCGCTTCGACGCTTAACACCTCCTTACTGTCTATGCATGAAACCTTCTGGAGTCCCGAACTCTCAAAGTCCCATAATCCTACCACATGGTTCTAACCTTCAAGCCTCTTGGGTCGCTACACCCCAACTCCTTTGGAGTCCTAAACACCTGGACTCTTGGAGTTCTTGTCACTTCACCAACCACTTTGTCTAGGCGGGCATGTACCATGGGCTGACACGTAGAAGGGACAGGGGTGACACGTGTCACATTCCAATAGACATATAGGGTCTACGACAAGCACATATTGAATTTACACGTGGCACATCGATCGTGGGTCCACGTCACTCTGGTGATGTCATCTTTCCATGTCACACCCGACTGACAACCTTCTAACATCCCTCAAATATCATGGTTGAGATCCAACCACGTGGATCCATAGATCCATGGCTAATGTTACTTCACCACTCTGACCTTCAGGAGTTTTGCGATGCAAACTCCTCTTTTCTCCCAAAGTTGTTCAGCAATGGGCTGACCACATCCCATATCTGACGGTTAGGAAAATTCTTGAAATGTCCTCGAATTGACGTCTATCGTTACTTTGATATTCGGAGCTTTTCGACTCACCACACCTCAAATTCCCCATAGTTTCTAGTCTCCAGACTAAATGATCTAGCGCCACATGTCCCCTGTACATCGATGACTATGAAGAATCCCAAATAATCTGTGGATCAATGGTCCACATTACTTTGTGGCTTCAAACTTTGGAGATTTTTGCGTCACAACACCCTTGTCCTCTCGAAGCGGTCAAATCCAGGATGACTACATCGTGAATCCTACGGCTAGGAAAGAACCCAAAGGATCCCTAGATATATGGTCCTGGTCACTCCACGACTCTGGCCTTCAGGGGTTTTTTCTTTACTTCCACTCCATTCTCTCGAAGTAGGACTTTGCCGAAGTACCATGTGCAGATCCCTCCTCCTAGATGATCAGATGGTAGGCGGGGCTCCTGACGATCTCCTCCAAATATACAACTCTCCTCCACTTCATAAATTTGGCCTTCGAGGAGTTTGATGCTATGGCATATCCATTCTCCTAATGTAGTACTCCACTGAAGTCACCTTAGTGTAAATCCAACGGTTGATGGAAACCTCAAACATTGTCGATCAGTGGCTCGCGCTACCTTGTAATGGGGAGTTGGATATTGGTTTATTCAGTAATATGGGTTCATCAAACCACTAGGGAAATCGACCCATGCTGGTCAACCTTATAGGTAACCATAACTCTCGGTCACCTTAGACCGTTTCGTGACTAGGAGGGACAATATTACTTCAAAGTCCCAAACTTTCGAAGCTCTTAATCCAGAAGGACTTATCTCCCTTAGGATTAGCCTAAGGTTCCTAGGTGTTGGTCATATGGGTTCAACCAAATGGATCTCATCTACTCGTCTTCCAAAAAAAATGATTCTCCCTTTCGAGACTTAAATATTGCTATCCTTCCTGAGCTTCGTCATGAAATTGTTAAGGACTTGGGCATGATATATCGATTACACAACAAGGATTCTGAAGGAGATATCCTCTTCAGACCAATAGGGTCAGATTGATGCAATTCTTTTTATTCCATCCCTCCTACAGGTTTACATCCCAAGACGTCTTGAAGGCTAAGTTGGGGCATATAAACGATCAATCAGAATCATAAGTCCACAAGAAGATAAATGCATACACATAACTTGATCATTCAGTACGGAAACCATTTATAGACATATAAATACATGCATTCATTCTTTATTCCATTTCAAACACAAAGTATGGAAATACTTATCAAAACTAGATAACGTGATGCGACTGCTAAAAGGGGTGCTCGTTTCCACCCAACCATAGGCTCAGTCACTCCTAACAGATTTACCACTAGCCACCCCCAAGCTAGACCACAATGCTCTTAGAAAGAATTTTGTCTTCCAGCTCAGCAACAGTCAGGGACAGAGGTTACTCTCCTCCTCCCATAGGATCTTGGCAGCAATTTTCTCTATACCAAGAAAGGAGGCCTACCTAAGTACTTCGTTAGTCACTCAACACCCTCATTTATCAGCTTGTATCATAACCCTTCTAACCACATCCTGTGACCCGGACACGTTCATTTTCTCAGTTCTTCTTCGAGCTCAAGAGCTTAGCCTCTCGTCTCTGCACTCTTCACAGGTCTTCCTCTACTCACCACACCTTCCTTTCTTTCCTTCCTCAGCAAGATTGCGGGTGGTCTAAATTCTCATTCCATGGTCAAGTCTAAAATCATTTCATATGGGCACTCTACCCCATCCCCTCATTAAATCTTGAGGAGGTCTTCCCACCTACCAGCCTGACTGTAATTCATTCCTGGGTCAGAGGATTTTTCTGGTCCTGAGAAATTAAAACCAGCAAGGTACTGGTTTGGTGGGGGTTATCTCAACCATTCATGGTTCCCCTCACCGTCTCTTTCATAAAATCCATGGTCTATCTTGGCAAACCCCCCTTTTAGTAGTTATGCAACAATTATCCATTTTCCATTAACAACAAAAACTAAATTCATTGACCTTTTATAAAAAGGTTCATCAAATCAAACATTCACACATATCAAGTTTTCCATAGTCTCTTGGCCATTATAGTTATATTTACAAATTGGGGGAAACAGGGGTGCAAAGGAAAAGTTGTTGTCTAACTTAGTAGCTCAGAAGAGATAGCATGAAGTTTTGCAGAGTGAGTGCAAGGAGTGCACGTATACTCAATGGAGTATAGAATCTCAAGAAGACTCATGCAAGGTGTGCGCATGGCCCACACTTTGTCAAGCATTGGAATAGTTCCAACGAAGACAAGTGCAAGGAGTGTGCCAGAGGTTCAGATCACCTCGAGAGATAAAGATTAGGAAAAATAATGGAAAAAATTCCTTGGAGGGAGGATTTCATCTTGTTTGAATTTCAAGTGGATGAGATCCATTCAGGAGAAGCCAATATCTTTCTTGATTGTCATATCTGGAGAAGCTTCATGTGTTTTAACCCTTGAAGTCCTTCGAACTTCATGAGTTCAGAGATTTTTTGTGCTTAGGCGCAAAGGAGACAAGTTTCCAGAAGTCCTGAGATCTGAAGTGAATCTGGACTATCCATCAACGAGGACACGTGTCCATGGATCGAAGATAGTCTGGAAGTTCGGCTGTCAAGAGGAATTGGGGCACAGTTGCAAAAACACGTAAGACTCAAGAAGCTCCAAAATCTAGAGTGCATGTGGGCCATTGATAGTGAGTACACATGTTAACAGATATCAGACTTCGTGAGTTCAACAATTCGAGAGAACAAAGGTGCACATTCTTGTGGATCGAGAATCCATGAATTCCCAAAGACTAAAGTAGATCTCAACTGTCAGTTGGGAGAGACACATGGAGATCGGATCCAGCCTCAGCTAATTTAGTGTTCGAAGGTTGTGAAGAGATGTATTTCTAATATTCCTAAATCTCTCGGAGTTCAAAGTTCCTAAGTCCCAAGTTCTTCTCTAAGTTAATATTTAACCCATGGTTTTGGCTCGAGGTTGCGTGGAAGACTCTGCTGACGAGATAAGACCCTCACAAATGTGATTTTTCATGCAAGGAGAAGTGTAAAGACTTGTGGTATATAGTTTTGAGGGTTCAGAGAATAATCAAGAGCTAACTTATCTCCCTTGCAAGAACGATCCTATAATGGGAGGTCACACGAACCCCAACACTGGTGGGGTTTTTCATCAAGATGGGACATATTAGAAAATTTATTTGTTGAGAAATATTTTCCAAGGAAAGAGACATATTCTGTATTCTTGAAGTTGGTTGAAATTTGTATGAATGAGGAGGAGATAGTTCTTGGGTCCTCAAATTATTCCCTTTTTTGTCACTCGATTATTCAAACTTCCCTCCAAAACCTATATTTATGAACTATCCTACACTCCATTCTACCCCCTTTTTCCATGATTATCTCTCTAAGAAATAGAATTTGTATATCGAAGAATATACAAGGTAAATTATCCATTCTAGCATATTTTATTTTTCCTTATGCAATCTATTTTAAATAGTTATTGTTTTAAGAAGTCACTACAAAATCATATATTTTGTAGTAACGTAAATATTTCAGTAGCCACTGATTGTTTCTATAGCAGAATAATAGTTCTATATGGTTGTGCACACTCCAGGTTGAGTTCATGACTTCGAGATGATTCCAAATCAGTACTAGATACTCATCAACATATCAGCCAACATATCAAGTCCACCAAATCAGAACACGAGCCAAGTCAAATATATGGTCAACACATAAGCAAGTGGAAGAGTATGTGAGCTAGATCCAAGCCAAATCGACATGAGGTGACAACAATATTGAATATTATAAATTCATGCAATATTGTGATGAACTTATCCACAAATGGGTTGATAAATACCTTTCATACAACCACTAACACTCTATATTTGATATTGTATACTCATATGTGTTATTTAATAGATGAATCTGTTTTGAGGATCCATGGGTATTGAATCTCTAAGATCCCATTTTTAATTTATAAATATCAGTCATGAGAACCTTCTATATATGTTGGATGTGATATCAAATTGTTGTATTTTCATGTCGCTAATCTGAGATTAATATAAAACTTCAGTTCATTGTCCCTTACATGCATTGTGTGTTTTAGTTAAATATAAGTTTAGTTCTGTAGTTTTTCTCCAGAAGCATTCACTAAGCCACGAGGGCTCCCTGAGTGAGGAGTGCACTGCTTCTATTTTTTTTAGTGTTATTTTAATTTCTCATTTCTGTGGATTTAATTTATGTTCTTTCATTTTCTGCATTTCATTTATGATTTCTATTTACAACACACATGAATACTAATACATGGAAATTGTTAATTGAATAAAGATTGTTTACTTTAGTTACAAAAACCTTCATTAATCAAATGATTGAAATCCTGTAATTTTTTTATAGATAATAATCCAATAGGTTAATAATTTCAAGTGTTTAGAATCATTCATATGATTTTAGTTGAATCTCTTTCTTTAGTATTTTCATTTACTTTGTTTTTTGTAGGTAAGACGAAAATATCTTTTTGGAGCTAAAAAATGAACAATTTTAATTTTTCATAAGAAATTACTTAGAGATATATTAGAAGCTAAGACCTAGATATATTTTTCATGCACTTCATCAATTTACGAATCCTAGGATGATGATTTAATGTAGCAGATTTCACCTAAATGAACCGACTGACATTTTCGGTGCCATTTCTAGGGATGTGAAAAATCCATTAGTTTTCATTTTTATAATTTTAAATGCATGGGAAGAGAGATGGTAATATGAGAGGTAAAAGCTTGCACATTATTTATAGGTAGAGCTGTAGTGAGTTTCTCTTCAACCATTTAAATTATGTTAAGTAGAATGCATGAATATATGTAGGGATCCTATAGGTATATTCACTAGTGGTAGGAGTACACCAACCACCAATTCAACCACTCCATCACGTGGTACTGTAAGAGACACACCATCAGATAACCCATCTGCAACTATGGTTACAAGAGGAGGATGGTCAAGTAGGATTGTGGTTGCACAAACAAAAGGAAAAAAAAAATGGAGGAGGAAGCTCCAAATCAGAAAAATTTCCAACAATCTCACAAGAAGCCATCATACTCCCATCCAATCCTCAAGAGGAAGAATTAATCTGTGGTCAGGTTGAAATTATATTTTCAAAAGATCTTATTGAGGAACCATAATTCGTTTCCTCATTTGAAGAATCTCTACATTTCGAATGAGACAACATGTCTAGAATACTTGGAGGTTGAGATGGAGAGGAAATAGGACCTAGAGATGGAGAAGATGAAAGAAAAGAAAGACAATAAATTATAGAGGGTATATGAACATCAACTTTTGAGGATGAATTTGGATTCCCAATTTTGGATCCAACAATCATAGTTCAAATGAAGAACATACCACCTTCAACATTTCCCAACTTTCATTGTATGACAATTGAAGAACCATAAACTTTTATTTTTGAATTTTATGTGTTATGTCACAACTATGATTATTCTTCTAACACTCAAAAATTGAGGTTGTTTCCATCCATCCTTAAGGATGTTTCTTTACGTTGGTTTATGGGTTTGGGAAATAGTACTATTAAAACATTGGATGAGATGAGGAAAATTTTCCTTGTGAAATATCATGTTTATTGTACAAATCGATGAATGAGAGAGGACATGTTTAAAATGACACAAAAGGAATATGAGATCCTTGAGGATTACTTAGAAATATTTCATTATATTGTTAAAAGAGTAAGGCAAAATCATCTAGATTTGGATACTCTTAAAGTCATTTTACTTTGTGGTATTAGAGATGAATGTATTGATGTTCTTAAACTTAATGGGTAAAGGAGATATATCTCACCTAACCTATCCATGAATATGTAATTTATGTATGAACATCTCTCGAGGACAAATCAACCATCCATGGGGTAAGTAGAGTAGATATTGGAAATTTATTGGACAATATTAAAATATATATTATCAGTACTCTTGGTTCTCAATTAGAAACCATTGAAAATCAAGCAAAAGAAAGAGGTAGAGAATGCGTCCTTAACTATTTATTATGCAAAATGTAGAAAAATACATCCTTTAAAATAATTTCCTTTAGATAACATTAAAATTTGTGGCATATGTGTAGAAAATCATGCTACATAAAATTTCCCATCTCTAATGGAGCTCAAGGAATTCTACCAAGGAAATCATGAAGAGATAGAGTAGTTATATTTTGTTGTACCAAAACGACCTTTTCAACCAAGGACTTTAGGTATATATCAAGATTCCTCTCAATAATTTAATTCTCATTATTCAAATAAACAATACACCAAATAAAATTGGACCCTTCGCATAACTTTTCAAGCATGGCCACCACATCAAGTCCAAACCCAACCTTGGAAACAAGGTTGGGGAGGACTTACCTATGGAACCATGCCTGCTCATTTTTATCCTAAGCATTGACAATACACCTGATATTATTCACAAAAACAATATCCCACAAAAATCCAAGAACCATACCCTAATCAACCATAAAAACCACAAATTTAAAACCTCAACAACTTCACTTACCATCAAACCAACCTCCAAGACCTACCCAACTATCTACACAACCTGTTTCTAACCCCAATAATAAGGTAGTCTAAACGAATTACAACGTTGAGCTACAAAATTTTCCCACTTATAGGATTACTTCTTGTTATACCATTTATTTCCACCCTACATGGATAGAGAGGAATCCAGTAGAAGATGAAAGCCAAGACACAACACTAGCTTAATATTTAGGTCACTTTTGAAGGGCATCACTTGTCATACATGTAAACTAAATGGCTAGTTTCTAGATGACTATAGTACAACCCACGACACCCTTTGTAACCTTCTAGATTCATGGAGTTTCAAAGAGGTAAGAAAGGGATGAGTTGGTTCTTCATGGCATGCAACTTAGAACTCACATCATTTTATTATCCATTGGTCTCTAAAATATCTAGAAGCTCTCCTGAGCCTCTTCCAAGGATATATATAAAGAAGGAAAATATTGAGAAAGAGGAGGAAGAATCATTTATAGATCTATGATGCCAAAATCTAGAGGATATTCTCAATCTACATTAGTTGCAGTCAAGTTGACTAGCTTGGTTGAAGAGTTGAGGAGGAGAAAGGAGAAAGGGGAAAAAATGAATGCATCTACACTAAAGGTATGTTGGTATTTATGTATTTCTTTCATTTCCATTAATAGATCATTGGTTTTCTCCTATCTACATTGTTCAATTCTATTGTATAATATAGATCTGGTCTAAAGTTAAATAGATTAGGATAGATCTAGTGGATTTGATTTTCCTAACACTAGATGAATATTATATCAGTACTTGTTTGTGTCATTGTATGCAGGATTGCAGGAGATATAGTTAGATCTCAAAAGCAACATGATATGGACATGCAAGGAAAACCATCGATCATAAGTTATTTTCATCACCATTATTGGTTAAAAGGAAAATAATTTTCTTGGATCTAGGAAGAGACATAGAAGTCTAGCCCTCTATCTGTCTAGGATCAATAGGTAGATCCTATGAAGATATTACCATCCACCCGTGATATTTTCTCCATAATAAAATTGGCGACTCCATCGGGGAAGGATATTTGATTCTTCTCTAGTTCATAATACCTTACCTTTTATCTGTTTTGATTTGATTTTTTTCTTCCTTCCTGTCAGCACTTTGTAAATTCCGTTTGGCTGAATAGAAAAATGACAGAGGTAATTGTTTCAACCATCTTTAGAGTTGAGGCACTAGCCTACCCAACTCAGGGAGGGTTCTCTCGTGTCACTTGATAAATCTATGGAAACCGATAGCTAGATTTGATTTGTTTGTGATATTTTTAATAGAGTTGCTAGCGAAGAAGAGGGGAATGCTATGGGATATGGAGTCAAAATTCTGAAAGTAAATGAAGACAATGCATAGACTGATAGAACTCTCCAGAGGAAAAAGGCTAAATAAGGTGATGAATCTAAGTTATTCTTGAAATAAAAAGATGTGTAGGAAGATAAAGAAGACAAATAACTGCATCAAAGCATTGCTGAAATGAATTCTGAATAAGTTAAGAAGACAATCACATAGTTTAAATTGCTTAGACCAAGAGCGTTGCAGGACAAATTTTGGGCCTTTAAACTCTCCAATTTAAACAGAAGAAACTTTAAATGAAATGACAGGCTACAGGAAATACATACAATGAAAGGAAACAAAGCTCATATCACCACCCGTTAGAATCTTTTCATAGAGAATTCAAAATCTTTTGCATTTGTATTCAATTCAGATTCAAAAAATTTACAAATAAAGTTTGATAAAACCAAAATGGTGCTCTTACACTTCTGCCAACATTGGCTAATTCAAGCCTCTTAGTACTTATACAATTTGATAAAAAATAACTGAAACTGAAATGTTTAAGCTTCTGTAATAGTTTTGGATGTCAGTTTCGGTATACGAAACGACTTATAATCATTAAAAAAAATAAATGTTTCACCATCATGAATAATCTCTCTGACCGCTCGACTGATAGAATAATTCCCGGGGTCCCTCCTTTTATAGGCGCCTATTTCCATCTAGGTTTGGAGAAAAGAGGTTTTAGATGAACCACTGTTATCCCCAATGTGTCTCAGAGAACACCGCATGTCCATGATTTAAACTAGGGAATTTTTCCCCGATCTGCCCCTTGTCGGCTATTTCTTGCGCTACTTTGATCGTCGAATTGTACCTCAGCCATTGATCCGGGTCGTTTCAATATCTATAGTCAACATATTTCCCGACGAATTTGACATCAGAGGTTGAAAAATGTGGTTTTGGTCAGACAACCCTCCTTTCCGATATACTTCTAAGGGCACCAAGCGTCCCACAAAAAACGATGACGGTTTTCCCTGGCCCACCCTCAACTGCTTAATCTTTGTGCTAGTTGTATCTCCGATACATGTCTCGGTCATTGATCTGGGCCACATTTGAGATCGATGGTCGGCTGAGATTTATTCTTCATATCTCTGCTACTTCGTCCAAACGCCACCAGATATAGACGAGTCCTCTAAATTTATCACAACTCTGCAATGATTTAATCCATCATAAAATTTATGAAACTCGGACACCAGCTGGGAATTATATGGTGATAAAATTGGCTCCAACTGGGGATTCTATCCTCCCCATGAGGTAGAAAAGAACTGTAGACCAAGTGCCTACCCATTGGGCTATAAGCTTATGTGTGTGATATGAATCTCTTCATTTTATTCAAAAACTTCAAACTACTTAGCACGACTCAGGGCCTTCACCTCGGGCTTCAACCATGTCATTTTTATCTCAATCTTCATACTTAAAGAAAAACCAAAATGCAAAGAGGTCATGTACAATGGATGGTGGGTGATGATCTTTTAAACGATGTAGTGCTTAAGGAACCTTCCATTCACAGGCCCTCCTCTGGTGGGTTCTCCATTACTCTCCTCCAACAAATAGGCATTGTTCCCGCGGTAAGTTGTAATTTTGAATGGGCCCAGCCACAGGTGATCGAATTTTCCATGTTTTCCCTTATTTTCATTCTTGGCATCCCACCTCAGTACCCAGTCTCCAAGTTTGAAGTCGTCCACTTTGGTACATATGTCGAAAGATTCCTTGATTTTCTCTTGACGTAGTTGGGCGTTATTGAAAGCCTTTTCTCTGGTCTGTTGTAAGTTGATGAGTTCATCCTCCCTTCTTCAACTGGCATTTGTCTTTGCTTCTTGCTCTTGTAACAACTTCATCACTGGCAATCTGAGTGTCGTAGGAAATATGGCTTCTGTACCTTAGACGATCTATAAAGGAAATGTGGCAATGGATCTCTTTCGGGATATCCTGTCCGACCACAACGCATGAATGAGCTTCTTGTGCCATGCCTTTTTATTCTCCTGCAACAATTTTTTTATGATTCTGACCAGAATTTTGTTTGAAGACTCAGCCAATCCATTTCCTTGCGGGTAGTATGATGTGGAATGGCCAAGAGTAATATTGTAATACTGCAAAATTTCTCATTTTATTTAGACTTAAAAGTCGTTGCCTTGTCTATTATAATATTGGTCAGACATCTGAACCTGGATAAGATATTTTCTTCTAGAAACTGAATGATAATGTCATTTGTAGCTTGTCTGGTAGGAACAACTTCAATCCATTTGGTAAAATAATCTGTTGCAGTCAGGATCCATTTGTGTTGAGCCGAAGATTGTGGGTGTATCTCTCCTATGAAATCTAGCCCCCATTGCTTGAAAGGAGCTTCTACCAAAATGGGCTTCAACAACAGAGATTGTAGCTTTCCTTTTCCATCGAAGATTTGGAATTCATGGCACTTTGACACCTCCTTGTAAGCATCAAGGAAAATACTAGGCCAATAAAAACCAACTCTCAACATTTTGTGTACAATTGTCTTCCAATAATGATGACCTCCATAGTCTCCTTTATGGAATTCTCTGATGGTCCTTTCTTCTTCTTCCTCTATCAAAAAGGTTAGTAAAATTCCTCCTGGGTATTTCTAGTACACTAATCCATTGACAATGGAGAATTTTTCCATTTTCAGTTTGAATAACCTAGCCTTTGTTTTGTTATATTCAGGAGGAGCTTGCATATTTTTTAACACAAAGATAATGTCCACATACCACACAGAATCAAGAAATTTCTGAGATATCTGTGGAGCCACCTTCTCTTCCTCTGTTGTAATTTCTGACATGTCTGTAGCGAAATTTATTCCTAGAAGTTCACAATTTGTTTGTGCCCTTAGTCTAGCAAGTCCTTGTCCTTTGATCAAATTCATAGGCTTGATGTTGAGATCATATTCTAATAACACTGCAATCCATTTCCCCCTCTTTCCTTCAGGATCAGGTTGAGTTGACATGTCCTTTACCGAGTTGCTAGGGACATAAGCAATAGTATGTGAATGTAGAATATACACCCTGAATTCTTTCAATGCTTTGACCAAATCATATGCCTACTTTTCCATGATGTCATATTTTAAAGGAGCATCTCTCAATGTTTTATTGTAGTATCCTATGATCTTCTCAAAATTCTGGTCATCTTTCTGGAGTAATACCCCTGCAATTGTGTGCTCTAAAGAGAAAGAGAAAAGTATGAAATCTTTCTCAAAATTAGGACTAGCTAGCACAAGAGCCTTTGTCAATGCTACTTTGATGTCCTCAAAGGACTTTCTAGCCTCAGGAATCCATTTTATTTCATTTCCTTTCTTTAACATGTTGGTGATATGCTTTATGATCTCTGCTAAATTAGGAATAAATCTTCTCAGGAAAATTACATTACCTAGAAAGGATTGTACTTCCTTTTTGCTTCTGGGTATGCTAATATTCAAGATACCTTCAACTCTGTTGGGGTCTACTTTTATCCCTTCCTTAGAAATTATATGCCCTAAGAGTTTCCCTTATTCCATGGTAAAGTTTGACTTTTTTGGGTTGAGTGATAGACCAAATTTTCTGCATTTCTCGAATGCCCTTCTGAGATGTTTGATGTGCTCCTCATCTGTAGTAGAATACACAGTAATGTCATCCAGGTATATAATGATGAATTTATCTTTTTCATCTGCAAATGCTATGTCCATATCCCTTTGAAATGTTGCTCCAACGTTCATAAGTCCAAATGGAATTTTGACATACATGAATGTTCCCCAAGGTGTGATGAATGTTGTCTTTACTTGATCACAGGATGTACCATGATCTGGTTGTATCCCGAGAAACCGTCCAACATTGAAATCTTTTGAGAGCCCACTACCTTCTATAGAATGTGTTCGATTTTGGGCAAAGGCTAGTTATCTTTAAGAGATACCTTATTTAGATTTCTGAAGTCCACACACAGTCTGATCTCCCCACTCTTCTTTCTGACAGGTACTAGATTTTCTACCCATTTGGAGAATCTTAGGGACACTATGATTTTTGCTTCAAACAGTTTCTTCACTTCTTTCTCTATAAATGGTAACAACAAAGGGTTTATTCTTCTCAACTCTTGTTTAAATGGCTTGTGATCTTATTTTATCAGGATGACATGCTGGATTATACTAGTATCATAAACTTTTGAGTCATCATAGCTCCAGGCAAAAACATCAGGGAATTATTTCATCAGTTTTGCATACCTATCTTTTACTTCGGGGCTGAGCTTCTTGGACAGTTTAATGATCTTCGGGTCTTCTAGAGTAGCAATGTTACAATCTTCCATGTCCTCGTCATCTACTGAGATCTTTGGACTTATGGCCACATTGTTGTTATCAAAAGGTTTTTCCAATGGTACCAGGCCTTTGGGAATAACGTTGATTTTCAGCTGCATGATATCTCTGCCAACAATTTGATTGTCAAAGTATCCTTCTTTGGTGAAAATAGCTGCATCTACTTCATCATCGTAACATTCATCGATGTTTAAATTCTCAAACACATTTTCCATCATGAGGAAGATTTCTATCTGTTTATCATCTTCGAAGACTTGCCAGTGTTTCATATTATCTGGTATCGTCGGTCTGTACTTGAATTCAACCTTGTAGCTCTTTTTAGGAAAAAATGGGACTTTGAACACTACTACTGAAGTGGCCATAGTATTTGCAACTTGATTCTGCTCTCCTAGGATTGTTGAAAGGTTGCATTCGGAAAATTTCTCAAGAAGTTCTAATACCAGATTTTTGTAAGCCCTTAGTCTAGGATGTCTGGCTTGGTAGATACCTTTAATTTGATTTATGATGAGTTCAGAATCTCCAAGTACAAAAATCCTTTTGGTGCCCATCTCTTCCAAGAATTTCAATCCCAATATTAATGCCTCGTATTCGGCCATATTGTTTGTACATTCAAAAATGAGTTTGTAGGAGTATAATTTTGCATCTCCTGTGGGGTGATTTATCCACACGCCATCTCTAGCTCCTTCTCTACATGAAGCTCCATTGAAGTTCATTTTCCATATCTGATCTTCTGGGTCACCCATTTGTTCTAATATTTCTTCCGACTATTGCCCGGGTATACCTTTATCTACCAAGACTATTTCCGTCTCTTCTGCTCTCGAGCATATATCATTGAAGAAAATGGAAGACCCCAGCTCAGGGCTTACAAAGTATATAAGGTGGTTGGTAGGTTGCGATTTTTTGTT
Organism: Picea glauca; assembly: GCA_000966675.3. NCBI lineage: Eukaryota > Viridiplantae > Streptophyta > Pinopsida > Pinales > Pinaceae > Picea > Picea glauca. Next base: position 1,471,976 of record JZKD02S1609357.1, on the reverse strand, counting down.
GACCATATATTTCAGTAGAACTTCCTTGTACAATCTTTTGTCTTGACCAAACACAGGAATCATGGAATATGGCATGTCCATCTGGAGGGTTCCTTTCAGTTTTGTAGCCCATGATCTGGACAACAACATGCCAAATTTTGGAGGGATGTCAGTGACCACTATGTCCATCACCATGTTCTTCACCGGGATTTGTGCCAAGGAAATGACCATGTCCTTTATCATGCCAAGGCATTTCACCTTTCTTGAATCAAAAGAGAACAGATCCTTGTAAGGCCTTGTGACCTCAAGGCCCAGTTGGTCCATGACCACTTTAGGCATCAAATTGTGAGATGCTCTAGAGTCCAGCATGGCATTGTGTAAGGTCATGTCATGGATTTTTAAGATTACATAGAAAGGGGGAAATTCTTCATTTTCACTGCTTTCTTCTACTCTCGGCCCAAATAAAATGGTTGGGTGGTCGTCTTGTATGTTCAAAGTATTAGAGGTTTGTCCCATCTTAAGCATCTTGATGATCTGACTTCTGTATTTTCTATTTCTGATCAATTCATTAAAGGGTACCAAAATCTTAATCTTAGCCATCTCACTTTCAAAGAAAAAAGAGGATGGAGTTTTTTCTACCTCTTTAGGGACAGTTTCTTTTCTTGTCAATATTTTCTTCGATGGTTCCTCTTTCTTCTTGCCCTTATCTGTAGCTTCTTTTGCAGTGGAGTCTTTCACAGTGGAATCTTTTTGGGGCTGACTAGAAGAGGTCATGTTACTCTAAGTGTTTTTGGTGAGGTTTTCCTTTGGGAGGTTACCTTTCAGAGGATTTTGAGGCACCTTTTGATTTCGGAGATTGTATTGCCTTTGGAATTGCATGATGGCATTCTGCAATTCGGTATCATAATCTTCTTTTTATACTGATAACCTCTCCTCTTCATCTTGCAAGAAGATTTCACTCGCATCCATGAACTGGTCGTGTTCTTCCTTGGTCAAAAACACTTCAGTTTCTTTGTCATCATTGCAGTTCACATTATCTTCAAAATATTCATCATAATATTCATTCATATAATTATTCTGAAAAGGGTGTCTAACTTGTTGTTCTCCTTGATTTCCTTGATTCCCCTGATTTGTTTGGTCTACTTGAGTTGCTTGATTACCTTGATTCCTCTGCTCCCTTTGCTAGATTTGTGGACTGGCAGGTCTCCTCAGATTCCTGGGTGGACCATCGACCTATTCCCTAGGGTTAAGTTTGTTTCCCAATGCCATTCTTTCCAGCCTCCTTTCCATGTTTCTCATCATCGCTTCGAACCTTTCTTTTGATGTATGCGGTGTGGAAGTTTGTGCTTTATCCTGAGTTTTTCCCATGTTTCTACCAGGATTAGATTTCATTTTTCCTGAAGCCATTAGGTTTACTTCGACTTCAATGGAATCTATCATCATATCATCTAGCATGGCAGATCTTCACTCCCTCAATAATAAATCAAAATCACTTTCGAAAGAATGACATATCTGAGCTGAGCCGCTTTAGGTGGGGGTTTTACTTCATCAGGAATCACATTTTATACCTTCCTGAATCTAGCCAAAAAATCTTGCACTATTTCATCAAGGGACCTCTTCATATTGTTGTAGTGTGTCAACAACTGAAGGGAGTTTTTCTTATCTCCCCATCTGGCAAGGAAGAGTGTCTCAAAAGCTGTGAAATTTGCAATGCTCGTTGGTGCCAGGGCTCTAAACCATTTTCTTACATCTCCTTCAAGGCTTTGTGTGAACAACCTCATTTTCACATCTACAAAATCCACCTCCTCTAAGTCTATGAAGTCATTAATCCAGTCTAGGTGTTTCTGGGCTGATATGTTACCCTCAGCATCATATAGCTTAATCCTTAGGTTGTATTCCTGGGGTAAGTCATGCAATACAACAGGCAGTATGAAAGGATAAAATATGGCCACCATAGTTGTTGTGAGGGGTCAGAGTGGTTGTCGGTTTCGGACAGGGGGCACTATGGGTTTAACAAGAGCGACTAGAATCAAATCTTGGAATCTTTTTTCGTCAAATAGGGTCTCATCTAAATGGGATTCATACCTGGCTCTGAATAAGGAGTGTTCAAACTTTAGGTCAAACTAAAGGTGATCGATGCTAATCAATCCATCTCTAGGTAAGGATGAATATCGGTCTGGACGTAACATAGGGGTCACTGTCCTTTCTTTTCTTCTTTGGCCAATCTTTTCAGGACTAGAGACAAGGACTGTAGGCTCGGGGTATGGGTTTCTCCTAGTGTGGATTCTCTTAGGAGCCAGGGTTTCTATCTCACACAGTGTAGTACAACTAGTCTCTGGGTAATGGAGTCGTCAGGGTAAAGATAATCTTCAGCCAGTAAGGTATTTGGTCCACTGTCACCCTCAGGGATCAAACTAAAGATTTAAATCATTTTCCTAGGGAAAAAATTTTGATTTCATCCCCGACAACGGCGCCAGAATGTTAGCACTCTAGAAATTCTGTCTAGCTAAATAGAAAAATGACAGAGGTAAGTATTTCAACCAACTTTAGAGCTAAGGCACTAGCCTTCCCAACTTAGAGAGGGTTCTCTCGTGTCACTTGATATATCTATGGAAACCGACGGCTAGATTTGATTTGTTTGGGATATTTTTAATAGAGTTGCTGGCTAAGAAGAGGGGAACACTATGGGCTATGGATTCAAAATTCTGAAAGTGAACGAAGACAATGCATAGACTGATAGAACTCTCCAGAGGACAAAGGCTAAATAAGGCGATGAATCTGAGTTATTCTTGAAATAAAAAGATGTGTAGGAAGATAAAGAAGAAAAATAATTGCATCAGAGGATTGTTGAAATGAATTCTGAATAAGTTAAGAAGACGATCACATAGTTTAAATTGCTTAGACCAAGAGCGTTGCAGTATAAATTTTGGGCCTTTAAAATCTCCAATTTAAACAAAAGAAAATTTAAATGAAATGACAGGCTACATGAAATACATACAATGAAAGGAAACAAAGCTCATATCACCACCCATTAGAATCTTTTCATAGAGATTTCAAAATCTTCTGCATTTGTATTCAATTTAGATTCAGAAAATTTACAAATAAAGTTTGATACAACCAAAAAGGTTCTCTTACACTTCTGTCAACATTGGCTAATTCAAGCCTCTTAGTACTTATACAATTTGATAAAAAATAACTGAAACTGAAACGTTTCATCTTCTGTAACAGTTTTAGATGTCAGTTTCGGTATACAAAACGACTTACAATCATTAACAAAAAGAAATGTTTCACCATCATGAATAATCTCTCTGACTGCTCAGCTGATAGAATAATGCCCAGGGTCCCTCCTTTTATAGGTGTCTATTTCCATCGGGGTTTGGAGAAAAGTATTTTTAGATGAACCACCCTTAGCCCTGATGTGTCTCAGAGAACGTTGCATGTCCATGATTTAAACCAGGGAAGTTTTCCCCGGTCTACCTCTTCAGCTAATTCTCGTGCTACTTCGATCGTGGAATTGTACCTCGGTCATTGATCTGGGTCATTTCATGATCTACGGTCAGCGTCTTTCCTGACGAATTTAACATCGGAGGTTGGAAAAAGTGGTTTTGGTCAGACAACCCTCCTTTCCAATATACTTCTAAGGGCGCCACATGTCCCACAAAAAACCGTGACGGTTTTTCCCGGCCCTCCCTCGACTGCTTAATCTTTGTGCTAGTTGTATCTTCGATAAATGTATCTACCGTTGATCTGGGCCACCTTTGAGATCGATGGTCGACTGAGATTTATTCTTCATATCTCTGCTACTTCATCCAAATGCCACCAGATATAGATGGGTCCTCTAAATTTATCACAACTCTGTGGTGATTTAATCCGTCATAAAATTTCTGAAACTCGGACACCAACTGGGAATTATATGGTGATAACACTTCCCTTAGAGGTTGGATATATCATATTTGATTGGATCTGAGGTAGATATATCTTTCTAAAAAAATATGTAGGGTGTTTCTTATTGCACTACTGCAAACAAGTCACCACTCGCGTGTTGGAGGTCGTTTGATCCACGGAAACCCTTGTAAATTGGGAAAATTACAGAATGCCCAAATTCTTGTGATCATATCTGGTTTCTTTGCTCTTTGGGATCTATGGTTGGTCTGTTTTTGTAGATATTTTCTTTGATTGAGTCCTTTTATCACACCTTTGGTCTCCAATTTTTTTTTGAAGTGTTTTTGTGTGGCTTGTTTGGATTGCTTGGTTAAGATTGTTTTTTGTCTAGTGATCTATTGGAGTTGGGAAGTATACCCAACATATATGATTGGAATTGGTAGTGTATTGTATTGATTACATTTTGTTTGTTTGTCCTCTTGTAATTAGTTCCCATTACTAGATTCAATTTCATAGGTAAGTTTTGGGTGAGATTCTTGTAGAGACATTAGAGTGGCATTTTCAACATCACTACCAATTTCCTATAGCCCTTTCTTGTTGATTTGTTGGTTTTCCATTTGTGCATTGTGTTCTTGATTAGATTAAGAAACCCTTTTCATAACATTTAGGGAAAAAAAACCTTTGCATTCTTACAAGATTTTGAAGAATTAGGGACAAATTACATTGGTGAAGTGTTTGGTTTGAGTTCTTGTAAGAAATTTGGATCTAGATTGTTTGCATGGGTGCCTCATGTTTGGGGATTGCATTTTGATTTTTTCAAATAAAAAGTATCTTCTCCCTCCCATAGTTATAATTAATCAAATTGAACAAGTGCATTAACATTTTTGACATTGCTTGGGTTGGGTCAAGAGAAAGCACCATAAAAAGTTCCATCCATTTTCCCTTTGACATAAACAACAATCATTAGAAAAGATTCATAAATCTAAAATCAAGTAAACTATTTTCTATGATATAAAACCAACATTAGATAGGTTTAGGGTCTTGTAATAGGATTGGATATTAAACTCTTCAAGGCCACCAAAATGAAACCTAAAGTCATTAAAGAGTCTAAAACCCATTTTTGCAACCAATGTGTTGGGAAGCTCCTCTAACACAAGAGTCAAGCATGAGGTGACATCGAGGAAAGTAGGGAGAATACCCCTTTCTTGTTGTTTTGGTGTTTGTGGTATCACTTTGATTACTACATATATGGGGTTTCATTATTGCCATGCCTCTGTGTGAGGTAATTCTTTCAAATCTTCAGGCTTAGTTAACCTACCCTTATGTGTGGTTGGACCTATGACTATTTGCTCGATCATTGATTGTGAGGTGGTAGCCTTAGTGACCATTCCTAGGTAGCCTACAGAGATGACTATAGGTGGGATGTGCCTATAGTACATTGGGAAGAAATTAGTTCATGGTCTCAGTTCCCTTGGAGGGTGATCACCTTAATAGAGGGTGCTTGCACTGGTCAGTGTTGTTCATCGTAACTGCTCTGCATACCTTTTCTAACCAATATTGTGGGAACTTCAGCTCCCATAGAGGGTTGGTTTTCAGAAGTCCCCCTAATCCATTCGTTTTCTTGTTGTTGTCCTAGATTTTTTAGGGGTGTTCTCTTTGATTATGAGTATACATAAACCTTAGGTTAAATTGTGTTTGATTTTCACATATTGTTTTCACCGTGGATGAATAATTGCATCGATCCCATCGATTATGAAGAATAGAGCTAATGACAGAGTTACAAGTACCTCTCAAGTCATGCGATATAGGTGAATATGAATTCAAAGAGTCCATCTTTGGTTTGAGGATACTTGTTTAGTTGAAGTGGACATGGTTGATGAAATTCCTCTACCAAAATTTAACCTTCCTTTGACTAATCCTGAAGAATCCATACTTATCCAGGTAAGGGATATTTTTAGCGAACCTTTTTCTTTGTTTATTGATCCTCACACCATGTCAAGACCAAGTGTTTCATCTAGTGTGAATGAGAAATTGATTCCATATGTAATTGGGACTAGGAGCATCCTAATGATGTCCACATTATCTTCCCTTAGCACCATTGGACCTACACTGTCTATGGATTTTTCTACAGGTCCCTCGAATTCGAGGACATCAACTATGTCTTATTTTCCATCCATCAGTATACCAATAATTCCTATGCCCATCTCATCCATTTTGATGCCCACATATGGATATTCTTCTGGTGGGGGTTGAGCCTTGGTTTCATCATGGGGGGTGGAGTTCCTTCCACCTCCACCATTCCTATAGGTAGGTTGATGTCGTTAGGTGTTTATTTAACTTTTGGATGGAACATTCCTAGTGGTTTTGGGGATATCCCTAGTCAAGATGGGGGAAATAATATGTCAGGTGTAAATTTGTTGAACCTACATAGAATAGATCTAGTTGGGAATTGACATACACAGTTGCAGAGAAAATAGAAGAAAAAAGAAACAGGAGAGAAAGAATGGAAGAATTCTCATTAACCAAATGAATGAATGATAATTTACACATGATATACTATGTATAACTCAACCAATGTGCACTAGAGGAGAAGCCAATGCACCATAGTGGTGGTCTAGAGTTAGATGGACACACACCAATAGTTACGAGAGTAAACTACCACCTATTCTAGTCTCTCGGGTAGTTATGGGAGTGAAATACCACCTAGTTGAGTTAACTAGTCTATCAGTCTTCAATTAACTGACTAAAACATAGTGAAGTGAGGAGGAGATCAGGGAATCATGGGTAATGCACTAGTCTGATGATAATCCCAAGGGAAATGTGCATTAGCTGGTGATGATCCCAATGTTGCATGGTGATAATCCCAATGTAGCATCTAGACTCCACTTAACTGATCAAACTGAAGTGAAAAATGAAGAGAATATTCTTCTTAGAGGAATATTCTTCCTAAAATATAGGAGACTGAATAATGACTAATAAACATAGGAAAAACCTTAGGAAAAATAAATCCTAGGTGTGTGTGAAGTAACTCCGACACCCCCCCTGAACATCACTATGGTGAAAATAAAGAATGGGTCTCAGCAATGAGGCCATGTTAGGTACCGAAATACAAAAGATACACTGAAATAAAGCGAGGAAAGAGGGAAAAACTCATGGGAAAAATCCCCCCTCAAAGTACAATGTGTGTAAAAAAATGAATTGATAGTTGTTAGGAAACTATGTCCTTCACTCCAAGACGATTGTACAGAGAATGACACTTCTTTCTAGTGAAGGTCTTGGTGAAGATGTCTGCAGTCTTTTCTGTTGAAGGACACAACTATAGGTTTATGAACCCATCATGTACCAAGTCCTGGATGTAGTGCATGTGGATCTCTATGTGCTTCATCCACTACCTCTGGACTAGATCTCTGCAAAAATTTAGAGTGCTCTAGTTGTCACACCAGATGACAATCGGTTGATGAAACTGAATTCCCAACTTAGTGAGAAAATATTGTAGCCACATAGAATAAATGGTTATGTTAACTACCCCTTTGTACTCTACCTTGAATGAAGATAGAGAAATAACATCCTGCTTCTTTGTCCACCAACAGATAGGCCTGACATCAAGACCAAGTGAGTAATCAAATGTGGACTTGCAATCAATGTTATCTCCAGCCCAATCAGAATCAATGAACACGATGAGGTCCAATGTATATTCTACTAAATAGTGAATACCAAAGGTGATGGTTCCCTATACGTATCAAAGGATAGGATTTACAACCTTCTAATGTAGCTCATGCGACTCCTACATGAACCTGGAGACTGCTCCAACTGCATAGGAGAGGTATGGTCTAGAGTGTGTGATATACAACAAGCTCCCTACTAGTTGTCAGTATAGTGTTCTCTCAACCAATGGAGTGTCCCCACCATCCTCAAGTCTGACTCTTGATAGGAAAGGAGTTGGGGAAGAATTGTAGTCTGTCATGTAAAATCTCTCAAGGAGATCTCATGCATACTTGGCCTGATACAGTTTGATGCCTAATGCATCTTGAATTATCTCAAGTCCAAGGAATAAATGTAGTGGAAACATGTCCATCATCAATAACATGTCATCCAGAATCCTCTTGGCTGCAACAATCGTTGAAGTCGAGCAACCGATAATCAACAAATCATCAACATACAAAACTTGGAGTAGAAGTGAATCATCTGTCCCTAGCATGTAAACATTCAAGTCTCATTTACAATGTACAAAGTTATGTGACAACATGTAGGATTCCATCTTGGCATACCATGCCCTCAGATCCTGCTTAAGGCCATAAATAAATTTCTTCAGTCGATAGACCATAGATGAATCCTGCATAAATCCCTGGGGCTGCTCCATATAGATATCCTCAGAGAGATCATTGCGAAGAAATGAATTCTTAATGTCCATATGATGGAATTACCATCCCTTGGCTTCCACAATGGAAAGTGACAAACATATGGAATCCATCTTCTCTACTGGAGCAAAGGTCTCATCATAGTTAATTCCATGCACCTGCTGAAAGAATTTGGTAGCTATCTTGGCTTTGTATCTGCTAATCTGTCTATTTACTACACTCCTAGTCCTATAGACCCATTTGTACCTGAAAATTTTCCTTCCCGAAGGAAGGGGAATGATATCCCAAGTCTGGTTCTCGAGGAGGGAGTTTTACTCCTCCTGCATGGTGGATTCCCAAAAGGGATTTCTAACAGCCTTTCCATAAGACTGTGGATCTAAAGAATGAACTAAGAAAATATGCATGGATGGAAATGGTTCAATGGCAGTGAGTGCAAGAGGAGGCTCCTAAAAATCATATCAAGTCCTCCTACTATCAACTAAATTCCCAATAAGAGCCCCTACATCCTGAAGAGTAGTATGAACCCACTTGGGATTTGACTCTTGCTCTACATCTGCATATACATGCACTGATTCTACATATGACTATATTGAATCTATATCTAGATCATATGATTCCTATGAATCAAAAATCTCATCGAAACAAGATTTGACATGTGCATTCTCATCACCTCAGATAGGTGGAAGAACAAAGCTGTTTGCATGTGGCTACTGAGGTACATGCGAGACACTTTCCTTGAATTGGACACTTTGCTCAATGATGATCCGGTCTGATGAAAGATCAATAAGTCTGTATCCATTCACATCATCGGGGTATCCAACAAAGATACACTATTTTATCTATGGATCAAGCGCCTTACTCTTTTAAGAGGGAATCCATGCCCATGCACGTGAACTGAAAATACAAAAGTGGGTCACTTCTAGTTTGAGGCCGCTCCAAGCCTCGTAATGGGTCTTATCCTTGATAGATCTATGGGGATATGTGTTTTGGATGTAGGTTGCACAATTAAGTTCTTTGACCCATAATATCCATGGAAGTGAGTTTGCATGTAGCATACAAGATGCCATCTCTTTTAGAGATATATTTTTTCACTCAACAATTCCATTTTGATGTGGAGTATAGGAAATTGTGTGCTGCAACTAAATCCTGTCCTCATGAAAAATATTTTGGATCTCATGGTTGACATACTCTCCCCCGTTATCAATTCATAGGATTTTTATTTTCTTTCCTGACTGTGTCTCAATAAGGGCTTTGAAATCTTTGAGGTGTTGAAATACCTATTATTTTTTCCTGAGAAAGAAAATCCATGTGAAGCATGAGAAATCATCAACAAAAATGAGAACATACCTTGCTTTTTTGATTGATGGATGTGGAAAGGGGCCCATGAGGTCACTATGTGTCATATTTAAAGAAGAGGAACTTGTCTGAGTCTTTCCTTTGTCAAATTTCTCTTGAGGTTTTTTTTCCAAGAACACATCCCTCACAAATTCCTTTGGAGAAGTGGATGTTGAGTATACCCTCAACCATTACCTACTTTCTAATTTTTTTCATATATCTTAAATTCAAATTCACTAACCTTTCGTTCCATATCCTCCTGCTTTCATCACCATGGGTAAGCAGTAATGCAGAATCTGGTTCAATAAATTCAAAAAATCTATAGAGTCTAGATTGATGATTTACCTCACCGGTAGCAACCCTAGAATTGGTTTGCATGTAATAAATATCCACTGCATCAGGTGTGAATATGAATCTATTTATGGTTTCATATTTATTCATATGATACATGGATATAATATTGATGAAAAGTTTGGGAATGTGCAATATATTCTCGAAGCTTTCATTTGTGAGTTCAATCCTTTCTTTGTTGGTGACCTCGACTAGAGAGTTTTCCCCCATCAGAATAAGAAGAACTTTGCATGCATCCAATGAAGGATAGACCTATTTTGTGGAAGCCATGTGGTGTGATGCTCCTGAATCTATGATCCAAGCATCAAGAGAGGAGTTGATGGCAATCAAAGCATGGCTAGAATTTCCTTTCTTGGGATTCTAATCTTCAAGCTTCTTCTTCTTATCACCCTCGGGGATGCGATCTCCAAGGTTGTTTTGCTGAAGTATTTGGGTCATTAGATCTATTTTTTTTTGCATACATGTGTATTTTGGATGGAATCCTTTATGGAAGTAAGAGCATTTCTCCCCTTTTCTTCCCTTTACACCTTTGGATCTGGAGCCATCGTTGAAGGGTTTTGTGTACCCTTCCTTATTCGGATTTGCATGTGCTTTCCTTTTGTATTTATATTTATATTTATGATATTGATGACTATTGTCATATTGCACAGTAAGTTCTTGCACCTTTGGGCCTTTGATTTCTCCCATGTTGATGAGCTTGCTCTGCTCTTGTGTCAGAGACTCAATAAAGTCCTCAAGAGAGGGCATCTTCCAGGTATATCCAAATGAAAATCTATATGAATGAAATGTGGATACAAACACTGAGTATTATGGACTAAGTTTCTAGAGAATGGTGAGAAGCATTTGTTTATCCTCATATTTATCAACCCCGCAAGCCTTGAGTTGCAACAACAAATCCTTATATTTGGTAAAGAAATCTTGGAGATTGTCAAAGATTTTTGGATCCAATGTGAGAAATTCCACCTTGATAATGTGTCCCCTCATTTCATCCTATTTTCCAAAAATCCCTTCCATGGTGGTCTAGGCTTCATTGGGGGTTTTACAGAAGGATATGTGAAAGAGAAGTTTAGGAGAAATGAGATTGCATATTGTTCTTAATGCTTCATCCATTCGATTTAGATACTTGGATTTTTCTAAGGCTAATTTTGGTTCTACCTCTGTGTTCATGGTTAACATGTACAATCCTTTTCTTTGAATATGCATTATCATCTTTTCCTTCCATGCAAATAAGTTTTAGGGTGTAAGAATGAATTCTTTTGGAAATTCCATTTTTCCATTGTTTTCAATCTTCACTAACTGTAAAAATAATTTGGTGTGTCTTTTCCCTAGCAGTCTGTCGGCTTTGATACCATGTAAAAGTGTTGAACCTTCATATAATATATCTAGCTGGGAATTGACATACACAGTTGAAGAGAAAATAGAAGAAAAAAGAAGCAGGAGAGAAAGAATGGAAGGATTCTCATTAACCAAATGAATGAATGATAATTTACACATGATATTATTTGTATAACTCAACTAATGCACACTAAAGGAGAAGAAAATGCACCATAGTGGTGGTCTAGAGTGATTTGGACACACACCAGTAGTTATAGGAGTACACTTCCACCTAGTCTAGTCTCTCGGGAAGTTACGGGAGTGAACTACCACCTAGTTGAGTTAACTAGCCTATCAGTCTTTAGTTAACTGACTGAAACATAATGAAGTTAGGAGGAGATCATGGAATCATGGGTAATGAACTAGTCTGGTGATGATCCCAAGGACAGTGCACATTAGCTGGTGATGATCCCAATGTTTCATGGTGATAATCCTAATGTAGCATCTATAATCCACTCGACTGATCAAACTGAAGTGAAAACTGAATAGAATATTCTCCTTAGAGGAATATTCTTCCTGAAATATAGGATATTGAATAATGACTAATAAACATAGGAAAAACCTTAGGAAAAAGAAATCCTAGGTGTGTGTGAAGTAACTCCAACATTAACAGGGTTTAACTTCCCATGGGTTAGCAAACCTTTCCATGGGGAACATCCCTTGGGGGTAAATTTCCATAATGGGGAGGCTTTCAATTTATTTATACCTATGATCATAGATAATTCTTCCTTGGAACTAGTTTTGGGAACACTGTTTCTTTAGGGTCTACACCTACCCTTAGGTGAAATCCCCTCAGGGGCATGTCTAGTCCAAGGATAAGTCATGCTCTTGGAATTTCCACCATCCCTGGAGGAATTTATCCTTGTGGAACACCAGAAGCCTCTAAAAACATAAACATAAGGGGACTGCAAGCTTCATCTTGGAATTTGGGAACATCATTTTCCTCCTAGTATTCATTTTCTCATATGTCATTTCCTTTCCTTGCAACGTTATAATTGCCCGATTTTTTGCATTTGAAAAATGACCCTATTTCCCATAACCCTCCATGGTCGATCATTCCTATGAATATTCCATTATAAATTATCAAATTTGATGGAAAGTTGAGAGAATAACCCTCCACACACATCATGACATATCATTTGTGGTATTCATCAAATTTTTTGATGGATGATAGTGTGACACTGTGAGGATGTGTCTTTTCCAAATATTATTGACCAAAAGTGCCACAAAATGGAACACTCACTTAGAAGGAACTTCCTTTAAAAATTTTAATGACTTGGAAACGATGTTTCTAATGCATTACCAATTTTCCATATGGTATGATATTGTAACATATCTCTTGATGTCTCTACGATGGGATACTTCCACTCACATTTAAGATCATATAAGTGACTGGAGGTGAAGACGAAGGATGATCAAGACTCAGATTCTGAACAAACTCCTAATGGAGTGATTCACAAAGTCCCTCTTACCACCCATTTCCAAACACATAACTATGGTTGGGGAAACTACCGAAGATAAAGTCATCATATGATCCCAACACTTGGATTTGATTTACTCTTAGTCGAGCACTCTTTATGATATTATCCTGCATGCTCCTAGGATATTGAAAGACCCTAAAAGTACAAACCTAGGACCCCATGTCGATGGTCTGGTGGGTTTTGTTTCCCATGAGCCTATGGGCCAATTAGTTGATCAAATGGGTCACATGTCTATATGTTCACACCTATTAACTTCTAGATCTAATGCCGAAGATGCAATGGTCCCTACAAAAACCTTTGATGTGAATTTGGTGAAATCCATGCAACTGAAGAATCCTCAGCAACCTGTAGGATAGAAGAAGAGGAATAAGAAGAAAAATTATAACATTGAGTGAGGGACTGCTTTTTCCCAAAACAATCAAAGGGGAGGGGCATAATGAAATATAAAAATAAGAGTTGAATCCCATACAAAATTTATGGGGAGGAACACCCTACTCATCAGTGTCCTCGAAAGGATGAAATCCATCGATATTTTTCTTAGAAAAGGGGTCCCTAGCAACCCGTTATCTTAACCCATCCTTTTCCCCCTCAACCTCAACACATGGTTGCAAAATATACTTCCTCTCGGTAAGGGGGCATGGAAGGTACCCTTGAACATGAGGGGTATTCCTTGAATGGCACCATTTTCATGTGTGACTAGATGGTCAACTTGCAGACTCGATCCAAGAACTATAAAAATTTTGAGCCTACTCCCGTTGTTCATGAATCAACATCTTCGTCCCAGCTTGGTGGCCCTCTTCATATTGAGAAGCCATCCTTTCACACACTGCGTCTCCCCCTAAAGGGAATTCCTTGATGAATGACACATAATCCAAATGCATGGGCCACCCACAACTACAGTATTGTGGAAGAGTTGGCCCAGGCACCCTATGCCATGTTCACACTCAAAGTTTTCTAAAGTTTCCCTATTCAGTGAAAAACCTTATTCTCTACCATATGTGGGGTTGATCCCTCATAGTCAATTTTTATAACCTTTGATTATGATTAGGTTCATCATAGGCTTTCCCATCAAATTTCTTTCTATATCAAAGTGAGAACGATGGGGAGAAATATACTTCACATTGTGATTGATGAAGAGGCCTCGATTTGTATCATGTCTATGTCCTTTTGGAAGGCCCTTGACTCTCCTAAGCTTGAAAATTCTACAACACAGTTGAAATATTTTCATGGACATATATTCCATCCCCTTGGGATAATCACCTCCTTAACAGTCGATTTAGGTGATAAGATTATCTCCATTTCCATGGAGGTTGTTAATGCACTTATTAAGTACAACTTGTTACTCGGGGACATTTGGTTCTATGAGATGGATTCATTTGTCTTGTCAGTATTTAGGGTCTTATGATTCCCTCATCAAGGGAAAATATTGACAATTGATTAACTTGTGTTTTTTACCCCAGACCTTGAATCCAATGTGGGGTCTAATGACCCTTTTCGGTGATACCCAACAATATTATATGGGTGTGGGTGCGGGGATGTTTATGTAGAAAAATATATTTATATTAGAATAACACTTAGTCTAAATTATATTTAAGCCTCCTACAAAGCTTCAATAACCAGACAACTATATTTTATGAGAAAAAACACTAATAGATAAGTTTTGAAATAAAATGGCAGCACAAATAACTCTTTAACAATAGACAAAAAAACTCATTTGGCACAAAAATATGAACAATGCCACTTGAAGAATACCCAAGAAAAGAAAGACAAATTTAAGGAGAATAGTTCTTTATTCATCTCTAGGGGAAAATATCAAAGATACACAACAACAATAGCATCAACATGATATACATAGACTTATCTCACTCTCCAACAAGTTATCCCTCTAGAAAATAGTTCCAAACTGTATCTTGATCAAAGATACTTGATTGTACAACTTGTATGGCCTAGTATGGTTAGCAAACAACCACTAACAATCACCAATTTGTCTAGAAACATGTACCAAGAGATATTGTATGGTACATAACAAAATACACTCAGAAAAATGCAAAGAAAATTATGCCAATACTGTTGTTAGAACACACCATCGATTTTTGTGCCTCCTTTTTGTTGTATGGCCAACAAACCCAGTTGTACAACCCCTTCTGCAGTTGTTTTAAAAACAACATTTAATGCTGCAAATGATCCTTGGATTGCATGCCTATCCCTCTCCTAGGGATGCATGCCAAACCCCTTTGTTTTTTCTCTTCCCTCCAAGAAAAGAACTCTATTGGGAATCATGCCTCTTCACCTCCCCTCTAAGTCTCCTAAAAAAAAGTGCGCCCCTCTCTCCCTCATGAGCTTCCTTTATTAAATTTGAAAGTGTAACTACCCTAGCCCTTGGTCTTCCAATGAGATTGGTGGTCAAGATTATATTTTTCCCTCATGAGATCAAAGGTCATGACTTCATCATTCATTGAGGTCACTTAACTCACTAAAGTGACCCATAACATCATAAAGTCACTTTTACACTTACAAATTAAAAGACGCAACTTTATAAAAAAACTTTATTAAGTTACTTTATAAAAACATATTATAAAATCACTAGGGAGAAAGTGTGCTTGGTCGCTTCCGCATGTTGGGTGTCATGAATGCAGAAGTACCTCGAAGTTACCAATTCTAAAAATCCATATTATCAAGAGAAGTACTTCTTGTACCTCCACTATAATCCATATCCAACTCATCAACTGCCATAGTTTCTCCCTCTGTACTAGAAGCATCTGCTCCCTCTAAAAAGGAAGCCATTTCTCCCACTACACTTGAAGAATTTGCAGCTACCTCCATTGATCTATGAACTGAAGACATTCTCTTAGGAGATTGCACACACTCTTGAGCATCCATATGTATCGAATCATATCTATTGAGTCCTTTGAGAGTCCCAAGAGAGGATTTAGTCAGCGGTATCAACTATCTCTCCCATGCAACTTTCCCACTCTCTGACACAAAATCTAAATCTATAAATTCACTAAAACCCAACACAGGTCATCCCAACAACCTGTACAACCTCTCATACCTAACACCAAGTAACATTGTTTTGTTTTGATTTTCTCCCTATGGATATAACAATACTTGACCAGAGTATAATACAACTCCAAATCCATATACCTCCAAAATTGACACCTAGAGTAAGTTAGTTGTCATATCTAAAACATACAATACTTCAACAACCTCTAGAACGCCTCCTGACACTAGTTGGAATCTAACACTTCCAACCCCCTTCACAAAAATTTGTGGGATGGTACCAAAACCCACACAATAGTGTGAGTCTGTTTTTGAAAGACTTAGGAACACTGACCTCATCCCTGTCATATGCTTAGAAGATCCACTATCCATGAATGAAACCACACTTCAATGTCCTCAAACACTAGGAAACCACTACCTAAGGGACTAGTCATGAGATAAAACTCCCTCTCATATTTCTCTACAAACTAAAAAATATTTGTTGGTGTTGACATATTTGGTTCCGACTTCTTCTTCTTGTTGTTCAGACACTTATTAACATAGTTTCCAATCTTGTGACATGCAAAACATCTCACCTTTCTCATGCCATTCTTCTTCTCATTTCTCTTTCCTACAAGAGAAATGTTTTTGTCATCTGCACCATCCAATTCCTTCTCCTGAGACCCCTCCTGGATATCCTCCTATGTAAATTCATCCCACAATATACTCCAATCAAGGATCTTCTCTCTCCCCACCACACACTTCACGAAAACCTCCCACTCCTTGGTGAAGCCTTTGAGGGATATACACACCAAATCTGAGTCTGGAATAACTTCTCCGACACATGCCAACTCATATTTCACCTGTTCAACCCAAGTGAGGTAGGATGCCATGCTCTCTCCCTTGGCCACCCTAGTACTATGGAGCTTTTCCTAAAGATCCATTTTCTGGTTCTCATTATTTTCCTCATACAAACCATTCAGTGCATACCACATGTCCTTGGTTGTATTCTTCTCATCCAAATGTGGAATAAGGTGGTATCTGACTCTATCCAAAATCAACATCCATAGATATGGGATCTAATACAGGTACTAGAACCATGGTGTCTGCAAACAACCACAACTTATTCTCCTTGAGAACACTTGTTATTGTCACCTCCCACTGCAGGTAGTTGGAGCTCCCCTCCAACCTATATTCATACCTTATGTTGGAAGTCATGTTTGTCCTTCTAACAAAGAACCCTCTTTCTCCTTCTTCCAAAAAACTTTTTGAGGAAATCAATTTCTGTCCCAAATGCCAAACCATCCATTGAACTTTAGAGCACCAACTATGATACCATGTAGAAAAATATATTTATCTCATAATAAAACTTAGCCTAAATTAGATTTTAGACTCCTAAAAATCTTCAATAACCACACGACTGTACTTTATGCGAAGAAACACTAGTAGATAAGTTATGAAATAAAATGGCAGTAGAAATAACTCTTTAACAACAGACATAAAACCTCATTTGGCACAAAAATATGAACAATGCCACTTGAAGAATACTCAAGAAAATAAATACATATTTAATGAGAATAGTTCTTTATTCATCTCGAGGGAAAAATGCCAGAGATACACAACAACAATAGAATCAACATGAAATACACAAACTTATCTCACTCTCCAACAATTTATCCCCATAGAAAATAGTGCCAAATTGCATCTTGAGAAAAGAGCCTTGACTATATACCCTATATGACCCAGTATTGTCAGCAAACAATCATAAACAATCACCAATATGTTTAGAAACTCATGCCAAGAGTTGTTGTATGGTACAAAACAAAATACACTCAGAAAAATGCATAGAAAATTGTGCCAATACTGTTGTTAGATATTAGAATCGATTTATGTGCCTCCTTTTTGTTGTATGTCCATCAAACACATTTGTACAACCTCTTCTGTAGCTTTTGGTGCAAGTTTGATCAGACCAGGTTCCTTCTCATGTTACCAAAAAAATGTACCGAGTAGTCTAGAGTGCTGGAATTTTCATCTCCTTCGAAGAGAAGAAGTCTCACCCGAAGCACTGCTGAGACAAATATATAGGGAAGGGTAATGAAAAGACTTAGGAGGATTCACAAAACCTTTAGGACTCACCCTGATATTGAGAAAGAGACATGGACAAATCTGAATCTTATGTGTGCGAGAATCGAACCTACTTATGTTGCAAACAAGCATTTAAACACAGAACCATGGCGTAGAACTTATAAACCATAAGGAAGTACTGTAATGCATAAGTAAAACACACAAAGACACATCATATTTTGAAAATTCAGGTCTTTCTTCATATTATCTTCATAATATTTCTTCAATTACAGATTCAGAAATAAACAGTAGTTCTTTGTACAGACTCGTGGAACTGGAATCATGTCACAGAGCTCCAATTCTTATATTGATATGTCGATTACATTATAAACTCAGGACTTGACTTGACTTTACTGACAACAACCTCTCCAAGAGGGAAAGATCAGACTGAACTTAATCACAATTCGGTCAAACCAATATCTAACCAACCCCCTTTACAATCATGGTCCTCCCTATATATAAGATAGGTTGTGTCTTTCGTCTCAGATTGCATGCTTTCTTGTTCTGTTGCAACAATTGTTGCTTAGATGGTGTTGGTCTATCTTTTGAACCTGATTTATGTTTCTCTTTCTTTCTTTGTTTTCTAACTTCTTCTGAATCTTACACAACTCGTGCTTAGTCAAAGCTTGCATGATTCCTTATCCCAAAAACAAAGGGCCCAACAGGCTCTGAACACAACCCTTGACTCGCCCTCGAGTCAAGTGCTTGGTTCTTTCAGAGATTCTAGGAGCATCTGCTATTTTCCCTAGTCCTCCTTTTCTTCTTCCTTCTACTCTTTTGTTTGTGCTTTCTCTTCTTTTGCCTCTTCAAACAAAGGGCCCAACTCTGGGACAAACTCTAAGGCTCGCTCCTTCACTCCTTGAAAGTTTCCAACTTTATCCTGCCACTTCCTGGCAAGGAGTGATGCCTCTGCAACAAACTGTTGGGTCTCCTCTTTTCTACACCGATTTGGCTTGGACACGACCAACAAGTTCCACTCAGAATCTGCTTTTGCATCAACTTGATGCATCTTCATGTACATTGTTTGAATGATAGGTCAAAATTTGCACAACTCTTTCTTTGCTATGGACTGTGCCTCAAAGAGGGCGTTTAGTTCATTGTCCACCTGTTGGATTTGGTCAAACTTTTTTTGTTTCTCCATCAGATCCATCATGGCCACAACTTCTTCATTCAACACCTCGATATTGGTGTGCACCTCCTCTAAGACCTGGTTGCATCAAGCGATGATTCCCATCCAATCATTGACTTCCTTGAAAATATTTGTGCATTTCATTGTGTACTTGTGTAGTGTTGCTTGGGCATTATTGCCTTCCAGTACTATCTTTTGCATCTGCTCTTGCAACTTTTGAGGCTGCTTCTCTTCTTCTTGTTGACTCTGTCATAATTGTGACTCCATATTCTCAACGTGAGTGGTTATTTTTGTCCATGCTCCTCGGATTAGATAAATATGATGCTTCAACTCACCTACATCACTGGCTTCAGGAAGTTGGGGTACAGCCTGGAGAATCTCCGGTTAGGCTTCAAAAATCCTTTTTTGCACTCTTTCCAGTTTGTGCTCAATTTGGGCCTTGACCTGTTCTTCTTGTTGTCTTGATGATTGTGCAATGAAAAATTCCTCCCTCGTGACCTCGTAAGACCTCTTGGCCTACTGGATCCTTTGCTCCAGTTGATCAGTCCAAATAAGTGCGTCGCTAGCCACTGTACTAGGTCATCGGATGAAGGGGATGTGTCTCTCAATGCTCGTGTCTACAATGGAAGTACACTGACCATTGAATGTTATGAGAGGGTATCTATCTCCCTATTGATGGTCCTAGCATGATCCTCAACCTTAGCGCTGAGAGAAAGAGAGTCAGAACCTATGTTTTGGCTATGCATAGTTGCATCAGTTTTGCACATTGTTGATGGTTCTGGAGAACCCACTCCATATGTTTGCGTGCATAAGTCACACTCTGTCGGGTTGTTGATTCTAGTTCCTTATGAGCCTCTGGTATCTCCTACTCTTTTTTTTCATCTTCTTCTTGCATTGTTCTATCTTGGGCACCCTCTCCCTTGGATGGTGAGGGGATTTTCTGGTTTCTTTGGGCTTGCAGCTCCTCCATAGTTTGGGTGTCTTTTTCTTGCGTTAAAGGCTCATTCTGTTGTTCCTGGATGTTTGGGTTCAGACCAGTCAGCTTCATTCTCTTCTCTGGCACTTTGGGGTTTGGACCAGAAACTTCTAGTCTCGGCTTAGGCAACTCTTCGGTTATTTTAGGGAGTTCTTGCTTTGCTTTCTCTGGCTGATCGAGCTGCATCGGCTTTGGGTTTGTGGTCTAGGGTGGATTGGTGGTTTCTAGGGTTAGCGACTGTGGTTGTGGTGATTACAGAGGGTGCTCAGTGATGATTGTGGATGGAAATGTTTCAGGCTCAGGGTTGTACTTAATGTGGATGATGGGGCTTGCTTTGACTGCTGAGCGGGTGTGGGGGGCGACTGATGAAATGGGTTGGGGGTTTAGAGGTTTATTTGGAAAAACCTTGGTTATGTGCTTCTTCACCATTGGTTCATTAATGAACACAACACTAAGGATTTGGTTGACATCCTCACCTGACAACACGACATTATCTGGCATCTGATGGAGGAATGGTAGCGTTATTTTCTTACTCTCCAATGGTTGCATCTCGTCTTCCTCCTTAGAGTCTGATTGTGCTGGAGCCTCTTGCTTCTGTGGCTTTGGGCCTCAGCTTGATCTTTCCCCTGCTTCTTTGTATTTCTTCTTCAGCATCTTCGTAGGTAGAATATAGTGCATTCTTGACTTTCACGGGTTGCATTTTACTCTTGGCCATGACATTACTTATTTGTCAAAGGCCTCCTCGTCCAGATAGAACGACAACATCCTTGTATGAAAATATTCCCTGCTAACATGTCTTGGCCATACAAACATATGGTGTTGGTTATGTTGAAGGAAATTTTTCTTGTATTGCAGTTGAGGAGCTCCTACAGAATATGTAGCCTCTGTGTTGCATCTATCAGTCCATTGTACCACTTAGAAAATGTTGTGGTGTTGAAGGTTGCATTCTCTGAATCCGACCTGGACTGCCAGGGCTTGAACATCTTCACCATGCGCCCCTTGTATGGTAGCACCGACACCCTTCCCATAGGTGGATTCCACTTGAACATTGCAAATTATAGCAACATATATCCGTAGGTGAAGGCTCATCCCTTCTCCTGTGCTTCCTCACATGCCACTAGTAGTTCCTCTAGCAAGTAACTACACCAATTAAACACAACGTAGTTGCCCCAAAAGTCTGCTACAGATATTGCATCTAGTGTGCATTCTCCCTTGAAGTATGGTCTCATAACCTTATTGGATATGATGTAACAGCCAGTCCATACTATCTCTGGTAATATGGGGTCGATTAATGATGTGTGTCCCCCACTCTTTGTGTTGAATTTTTCATACAAGTTGACCTCTCCTTTCTTTTTGTCATGCTTATTAGGACCCTGGAATCCTTTAGAAACATATTCTCCTTCGAAGGACAATTTAGTAATATGATGGATGTCTTCATCATGGATTGGATACCACTTATCCAACCAGAGACTTTTTTCATGCACCCTACTTATCATAAATTTTGTGTACCGCGCAACTTCACCAGTAGGTGCCAAATAGTGGTACATATCTAAGGTTCATGATGTTCGAATTGAATAAGTTGACAAATTTTGGTTTTGGCATGAATTGCATGCCTCCTAACGCGTCTGGAGCCATTTCTCAAAAGAGATCTATGTTCATCTGGGGGAACAAAAATGGCTCTGTTAGGTCAAGATCGAGGAGCTTAACATGCTCCACCTTCCCTTTGATATCTCCCATGACCTCGACTCGGGGGTTGCAGGGCTCTTCTAGTAATGCATCTTTAGACATGGTGCTTCATCTTGTTGTGGCTCTTGACACTGTGGATTCTGAGTTATCACAACTTCCGCGGAAAGATAAGGACTAGGGTCACGACTACGAGTTTCACAGTTGTACAGGCTACTTTGCTCTACCAAATTCGGAAATGGATATGTTCTTTGAAAACGATGCGTTCTCAGGCGAGTTCTCAGAGCCTTATACTTGGCTTAGCGGAAAATTTTAGCAATAATTGTTGTTCATCATGACCGTATGGACACAACTAGATCTGATTTTTCTGACGGTATGATTTAATTGGGTAAATCCTATCGGCTGATTATGGAAATTACTTGCGTGAGTGAGATAGGGACGTGGCTAGTTTCAGACCTTTCCATTTGATGGGTGGGAATATCGGTGCAACCTCCAATGGCATATTTGTGTATCACGGCTTTATGGCTTAACTGAATTCATACGGGGTACCGTAATGGAAATAAAGGATGTGACTACACTGGGTCTATGTGGCACATGGAATCAGATTGTATTCAGATTCATTCTTCCTCTGACCACAAAGGGGGTCCCCATCATATTAATGAATGTCATTAATGGATTCTCTTATGCTTTGGATCCTGCAGTGTTGAGTCATTAGTTTTGTATCAAATAACACTTAAACAAAAAGTTAACTGTGTCATGGTGCAACACTATGCACATCAACTTTATTAATTGAATTTACAAAAATTTCAGAAAACTCAAATCTAAGTATTATACATGCTCATTTAGACTAGAGAAACAGTCCCTTTTTTCTCAGTTTAGAGACATATAGGGCTTCAGGAGAGCATCGTTCACCCATCCTGGCTGAATCATACCATCCAATTATGTGATTCTGACTAATCCTAAGGGTTGTATCTCTACAATTATAAATGGTCCCAACCAATACATGCACAACTTGACAGGATGATTTTGGTACCGACTATCGTAGAGTAGAACCTTGTCTCCTTGTTTAAATACCTTGGTCTTAATGTGCCTGTGATGCCAAGCTTTTTGTCTTTGTTTTTCAATTGACTGATGGAAGTCTTCTAGAAATTTGGTCTCCTCGAGTTCTTGTAACTCCATAATTCTCTGAGTAACAGAATCCTCCTCTCACATATGTGTGATTTGTGAAATATACAAACTTGAAGTGATGAATTTTGCAGGCACCACTACCTCTTTCCCATAAACTAGTTGGAACAGTGTGTACCTGTGGAGTTTCTTTGTGGTTGTCCTGTAATCCCATTGTACTGTTGGGACTCTGTCATCCCAATATTTCTAATTTTTGCAACAGACATTTGTCAATCCTCTTTCCAGAATCTTGTTGAATGCTTCTACTATTCCATTGGCCTGCGGGTGGTAGGGGTTTCTTTTGTGATGTTGGATCAGGAACTTTGTTGTAAGATTTTCTATTGTGCTACTAATGAAATGAGCTCCTTGATCATTGGTTAGGCTACTAGGACATCAGAAATGAGTGATAATATTATAAAAGATGAACTTGGTAGCAATATTGGTCAAACTGTCCTGAACAACTATTGCTTCATCCCAACACGTAAGGTAGTCAGTTGCGGTGATGATGTACCTAGCCTTTGACTGCTTAGCTGTGGGGTTGATTGGTCCAATGAAGTCAACTGCCCATTTCTCAAATACTTTTAGAGATCGAATTAGTTGCAGTGGTAATTCATCTCTTCATGAAGGCTTACCCACTTGTTGACAAACATCACATGATCTAGTGTATAGCTTTGCATCCTTGAAGAGTGTTTCCCACCAAAGTCCAGCTTGTAGAACTTTTTGTCCAGTGGCCTTTCCTTCTACATGACCTCCCACAACTCCACTATGACATTCCTAGAGTATATCCTGTCTTTCATGATCCAAGACACATATTCTGAGGATATTATCTAGTCCCAGTTTATATAATATCTAGTCCCCATCTCCAGGTTGCGTTAAGATAGCTCCTAAGACAATTCCTGAAGCATCTACATGGACGTGAAATTCATTCTCATAGTTTTAGAATATCAGAATCAATGTTGTGCTGAGATTCTCCTTGAGTTTTTCAAATTCTTTATCACATTCTGGAGTCAATTGGAATGTTTCAACCTTTTTCAATAGGTTTTCCATAGGTGCAGTAATGTTGGCATATCTTTAGATGAACCTACAATAGTAACCTATGTGTCCCATCATGGAGCCCAACTGTTTAGCACTCGTAGGTGGTGTCATATTCGAAATGACCACAACTTTGGCTAGGTCTACCAATACTCCTTCTCGACAGACTATGTGGCCCAAAAAATTCCCATGTGGTACACAAAAAATCCACTTTTTGAGATTCAATGAGATCTGCAATTCTCTACATCTGTCAAACATTAGCCGTAGCAGTGATACATGTTCCTTGAGTAGGATATATATCGTCCAATCATCCATATAGAATTATATAAACTTATGAATGAACTCTCTAAAAGATTCTATTATAATCCTGTAGAAAACTGCACGGACGTTCTTTAAGCCAAATGACATCACATTGTATGTGAAATATCCCCATTCTGTTATGAATGTGGTCTTATTTTTGTCCTCTTCGACAATCCTGACTTGGTGGTACCCTAAAAATACATTTTTGAATGATTATACTTCCTTCCCCACAACCTGTTCTATAACCTCATCAATAAAAGGTGTTGGGAAAGGGTCATGCACCCAGGCAGAGTTAAGGATTCTATAGTCTACACAGACTCTAATATCCTCTGTGCCTTTCTTTCTTTGAATAATTATTGGGCTAACCCATTATGCTTCTTATACCACAAAAATGAATCTTGCTTCCAACATCTTATCTATCTCCTTATTAACCTTCTCTTTTACTCCAGGGTTAAGACTGTATGGTATATGTCTCACAGGATTCAATCCTGGTTTCAATTCAATTTTCATATCTCCCATAACTCCTTTGATTCCCTTTAACTTTGAAAAAGTCTTTGGGAACAAATCCTCATATTCCCGCAAAAAACTTTTTATTTCTTGACTGATTTGCTCATCCCAGTAGTCTCCCACCATATCTATCTTGGGCTACTTTGTGACCCCTATATTGCTTTTGCACAATTTTAATGGGTGATTGTAGGAGCTATCAGTCTGGCTAGGTATGGTGTTCTGTATTTCTTTGTTTGCCTCTATCTCTGTGATGTCTAGGTTTCTGAATTTCTCTAATTCATCTAAGATTTATGAATCCCTGCTAATCTGATAACATTTTATAGGTTTCTCAGTTAAGGGCAGGTGAAGGTTAGTCTAAAGTTCTTGGCTATGTTTGGCACATATCACTATGTTTGATTTCTGATTACCATTATCTGGAAAAATAAATTCTTTAAACTTTTGCAGGACTACTTAAAGCTCAGGGTACTTACTTGTAAATGATAAGCCCTTGAAAAAATGAGTTGTGATTGTTTTCCAGGCGTTGATTTGTCTTCTGGTTTCCTCATGTATGAACCGATATTTCAGGATTGGAACTAGAGAGTGGGGAAATACTTGAACCCATAAGTGAGAGGGCATTCCTGCAACTTGCCACTGTGTCATGCACTGTTCAGTTTGCACTCTAGGATCTGATTCTCCATTGAATAGTTGCACAACTTGGAGATCCGTCTCCATATCTAATTTGAGTTGCTCCTTATTCTAGAACCTATACTTTATAGCTTGCTTCACATCGTCCCAATTTCTGAGGAAGCCTTTATGATTAGCCCACCATCTGGCAAGGGTGTCTTGAAAAGCTACATCTAGTACTGAGATTCTTTGATCTTCTACTACCTTTTTTTCCATGTTGAGAGAAAAGATATCTAGTTCTAAGGTGAGAACGTATACTGGGTGTTCTCTAACTTCGGTCTCAACCCATTGGGTTACTCTGAAAGTTGTGCATCTTCTTAAGAATATTTCATATGAACCTTTTTGCCAAATGTCAAAATCCAATTCTGAATCTTTTTCTGTTGACTGTATACTTCTCCAACTTACTGATCCATCAATAATAAGATTTATATAATCATGCTTTTTTCCCACTGTTACGATGTAGAACTGGTCCAAGTATTCTCCCTCTATATTATTGTCTGTTGGCTCTATATACCCGGTTCCTACATATGGATCCAAAGGTTGAACTACCTTGATTTCATCAGCCTCAAAGGTTATGGTGAATTTATTTAAGTCGATTACTACATAGTTTTCATAGGCCCAATCAATGCCAAGTAGTGCAGGTTAAGGGTCCTTATCTCCCATGATCTCAATGATTTCAAAGTAACCCATTGTATTTACTCCTGCAAATCTATTTCCACATTCTCCAGTCTTCCTATGGAAAAGATACAATATTGCTTTTCCATTCTTAACTGAAATGGGGAATATGTCAGCCTAGGTTTTCCTAAGGCTTCCCAGGTCTTCTTAGGGAGAATGTTCACATCAGATCCTAGATCCAACATGACGTCCTTAATATCAAATTCATCTAACTGGGCTACTATTCTGAATTCTTTTCCATTTCGTACTTTTATTCTCTGCACTCTTTGAGTACTCTTCTCAGGAATATTATCCCTTAATTTTTCTTCTATGGTTTCTTCGTTCCCTAAAACTATGTATAGTTCATTGCACAAATTTTCTATTAGTTTATCATTCCCCAGAATGTCAGAGAATAATTGAAACCAGAGGTCAACTACATTTTGAGGTTGCTCAGGTCATCTTGATATGAATACAAGATTTTTGGGTGTAGGGACTTGCACCATCTTAGGATAAACAATAGGTTGTGGGGGTTTCTCTTGCATCTCAGGGTTGGGGATATTTTGAAATACTTCTATGGAATATTTAAAGAACAACTTTTGTTTTATAGGGTTGTACCTGTCTTCTTTAGGTGTTTCTTTTTGGATTTGAGGTAGAGTATTAGCATCAGCTCCTGTCTTCGCTCCTCCTCGAGTAACGATATTAAGGTTGGAAAATTGTCCCTTAATAACTCTCTTGATTTCTAAACTGTTGAGGTTATTTCCTTGTTGTCGTACTGTATCTTCCCATTTTGCAATTAATTCTGGGTAGTCTTTAGTTTTGTGCCTGTTGGTTCTATAGTGAGATAACCATGGCCGCCTTGGATGAGGATAGTCTCTAGCCATGTGAACTTCCTCATTAGAGTTATAACATCTGCTTGGCCCTCTTCCCCCAGTTCTTCCTCCTCTGAAGTCTCCTCTAGCTCCACCTCCTCGACCTCTTCCTAGTCCCTAACGGTATTCATTCACCCTGAATGTTGTTCGGTCTAACCTATTTGCAAGTGCATACAACAATCTACATTGATTGGTAGTATGCGTGGTAGATGCACAGAACTCACAATGTACTATATTTGGTACTGTCAATTATTTTTTCATAATGGGGCATTATCTTGGGCCATTCCCATGGATTCGACAGATTTTACAATACTCAATTGTTGGAGCTGCTTGGCCTCCTAGAAAAGAATGGTACGAGGTGAGGTTATGGAATGGTAAGTTCATAGAAACTTGTGAAACTCCTCCCGTGGGTCCTGGTGGGGGTACCATCGGATTTTGAGGAGGTCCCATTCCCCTTATTCATGTACATTCGTTCACCAGCTTTCCTATGGTCATCCTGGTCTAGGTATCGTTAGCTCTTGAATATTTTCTGTAAGTTCCTATATTTTCCCTTGTAGTTGTGCCAGATTCACATATGTTGGGGTTCTGGTCACTCTTAGGCTCCCAGGGTATCCCGCCATGGATTCAATATTCATCAATTGTTCCAAGGCATTTGTTAAAGTGGCTATATGTTGTTGTGTTAGCAGAATCCGAGTAAGAGGAAACAATCCTTGAATGTGCCATTCCCTTTGATGTTCCTCATGGATTGGATGTGCCAACCTCCCTATAGGATATTTAAACTTCTGGCTATATTCCCAGGCTGATTCACCTTCCTGTTGTTGGATCTCACGCAACTCAAATAGAGCCTTTTGTTCTGACTGAGGTAGTTTGAACTCTGCTATGAACCTTGTCCATACTTGGCCAAGAGTGAAAGCTTGACCTTGCATTCCTGGCACTCCTGACTCAATGATCTTCATGTACCACTTGAGAGCGTGAACTCTCAAGGTAGTTTGGAATTCAACCAACTTATTCTCATCCGAGGTCCCTCTGGATCTCCAGATTGCTACACACAAGAACCAATGATGATCAATATATTCATATCCCTTACCCCAAAATTATGGGTACTTGGCAATTGAACATCCTGCATGGCCATCCATTATTGATCTTGTTTTTCTTATCAATATAAACCCTAACAGTCCTTCTTGTGATCTACCAGGTGATCCCAATATCATCCATGTACTCGCACTTTGTGTTTTTTACTGACTAATTGTTGACAGGCGTAAGTGACACACTTTCAACTGGAAGGTCAAATCTGGACCAGGTTTGTCTAAATAACCCAAGTCGTTTGGAATGAAATGACCCAATGGGTTTAATGGCTCCATTGGCCAACTAAAGTCCTAAAAATAACAAAAGAAAAGAAACTAATCTATAAAGCTATAATACTAATAATATACGTTTAATAATTACAAATTTTCAAATGGAAAAACAATATGTGCATATGAATATAAACAGTTTATGTAAAACATACAAGATTTACTTGACATCTTGCGAAACAAATGTTTTTGAAATTGTTTATAAAAGAGATAAAGAAAGCACACACATTTTTTGTTTTCTTTTGAATACTTAAAAGTCTAAAACTAATGAATGCTAATCAAATATAATTGAAATAAGAATAGATAAACAATCAAAGATAATTCAAGTTGTTCTTATTTCATTAACAAATAATTTAACTAAATAACAAGTAAACTAGCCTGCAACTAATCAACTAAACTGAATTTAACTTCCTGTGCAATTCAAGCTCCTAATTGTTCTGCGTATGAGGGAAACCTGTAACAGAAAAGTGCTAATACTTCTAGAACAAACTCAAAGATGAATTGGAACAAGAATATAACAACATAATGATAAATATACATATATTATGACCTTATGATAATCAATACTTATAAAGAGAGGAAACTCAATTCAAAGCATTAATGTAGTCCATCATTTAATATCTAGAATAAATCGACAATAATTAAATGGCAGATTGATCACAGATGTAAAAGGGAACAACAAATTATAGACATCATCAAAATACTTAATAATATGAAATACCATATGATAACTAGACTAAAGTTGTATCAAACGTAATAACATTTCATAAGATGGAGGCAAAAACATAATGGGGTAAGCGTTACACAGGTCTAAAGCCAAATGGTGAGCAACTTCTCCACATCAGTCTTCAAAATCATATGTCCATAATGTATCCCAACCAAATATATCTTCACTACTAAGAGTGACCAATATTTAAACTATATTAGGATTCACACACTCTTATCATGCAAGATAGAGTGCAATCCCAAAAAAATAGATAGTATTACAAAAATAGTGAAACTAGAAACCACTCTTGTATGAGTTGGTTTGTCAAAATAAATCAAAGTTTTATCAAAATAAAAGAAAGAAACTATTGAATAATAGAGCATATGATCCAAGATGTTTTCTCCATGTAATCAACATCATAATCATCAATTTCCTGTAGATAGCAAAAAAAATTTGATATTCAGAAAATAATGCTAACTAATATTGAGAAACAGACTGGATACAGAATCATAGATTCTATAGCTAGTCTTATTATTAACAAAGGAAATCAAAATTAAATCTTCCTATTTTGATTTTTCATAACATAATGAAATAAAATCAAACAAAATCATTTTTACCATTAGAAACTAGCAAATGAAGGATCAGACAGTTATGAATTTATGGTGGCTTTGAAGTTCGTTGTATTTTTTATGATTATATTACCGAATCTCTTGGGTATTTTATTTTCCCTTTCTGTGTGTGATTTCAACTCTTGGTTCTCTCATTCCAGTAGATAATTTCGAGCATCTAGATGTTTTACTTGAGCCTGTAACAATGGGATGTCCCTGTAATAGCGTTCTATCCAATCTAAGCAACTGTCACAATGTACTGGTGCAATGGCAGACCGATGTGGAATGTAATCAACAACGGGTATTTTGTTCTTCACTGTGGCTTGTTTCAAGTCATGAAAAATGCCAACAAAACCTTCTTGGACTTTCAGACATGGGGGTAACCTAGACACAAAGTCATACTGTTCAACTTGAGCAGTAGTTTCGTTACTGAGACATTGGTTTTCTGGATATTCCTAAGAAAGGAAATCATTTTTCTCTTGATATGAACAATGATCATTGACCCCGATTGTATATATTGAGCTCAAATGATCCCTTTTTTGATTCCTTAAAATCCTAGATATCAATTGACTAGACCTCTTATTCATAAAATTCAAATATGAGCTTTTCTTTTTCTTATGCTTACAAATTTTCCTCACAGTAGGTTTATCATTATGGTTCTGATTAGGTTCATTCACAAGCACAGGGGAATATTTTCGTTTTAATTCTCCCACTACCTATTCCAACGATTTTTTTGGCGAAAACATGCATCGTGATTTCTTAACCACGGGGGTTTTCAAAGTAATAGAAACAAATTCATTAATTTCACAACCATCGGGTGAATTGAAATCCCGACTTTCGGTCACGAGACTATCAAAGCTGGGATTTAAATTTAAAGGTAGGTTCACTGTATGGTTGGCCTAGGAAAAACCATTTCGGCTCATGAAACTCTCCCAATTGACCCCTATTTGTGATAGGTGTGATAGCAACATGATTTTAATGAGCTTGTGATGAAAAAGACTTGACAGAGAGTTCATGATCTTTTGCTTATAGCATTTTGACATTTTATATAGGCTCATTAACAAGTAGAACAACATGTTCAAATCAAACCCTATGAATAACATGAGCAGTCGAATGTGGTATAAAAAGACCAAAGCATACCAACCTTCACATGTGATAAACTGTTTGAAAATTAAAATAAGGTCATGCTAGCGGGGTTTCATGAGGTTAATGGGAATACCTTTAGGGCAGCAGGTAGAATCGCGAGAGACCATGAACAAGCTCCATGGAACATCCTCCATTTTGGATTTTTTAAACCACTTTTCACCTTCCTGCGGGAGTCCTGTCGCCTGGGCTACAATGTCATCTATGACCTCCAATTGGACATTCCCGACCTTGGATCTAAACCCATCGAATGTCTGTGGAAAGGCCCATGTGACCGCAAGATTGTAACCTTCTAATTTCTTGAGGAAGATATCCCAACCGTGAGCCTTCAAATCATCTATGGCGTCATCATGGGAAAGAAGAGCTTGACAACCATTCGGCTTGATTTGAACCACAGGGGCCATGGCCACTATGAAATAGACACAAAATATATCACTAGGAGGTAGGTTTCAGCTTCCAATAAATGAGTAGCAGAGAGAGGTCTACGCAAACTAAAATGGCTCGAAAACTAGGAAGTTTAGAGACTTCCATGATGAGATAACTTAAGTTTAGAGATACAGGGAACCAAAGGGCACACAGATCTAAGATCCATTGCACATAATGAGTATCAAACCCTTGATTACCATCAAATGCCAATTAGAATAAGGAATGGTTTCATTAATGCATAGGATAACAGGGTGAGGTGTAGTCGTGGGTACATCATACCTATACCTAGCAATATGAAAGCTGATATGATTGTTGAGAGCATGAAACCCATATCGAAATTTAATCCAATGTTTTGCGCATTCATACACTTCAAAAATAAAACCAAAGGATCAACCATAGAACCGATTAAGGCATGATACCCATAATACATAAAAATTGTGGTGGTGATTTGATCAATAAGTTTATGAAACTTGAGGTTTAGCAACATATGGGTGCCTTCAAAGTGAATTTTCTTAGGTAGAAAATATAACTACAGAATCATTACTCAAACCAAGTTTTTATTTAAATTCATGCTTACAGTCATGAATTTCAAAACAAAACAAAAAAAAAAATTAAATGAAACACTCATAAGATAATTTTAGCTTAATAATTGCCTCAAAGCTCAAAAACATAAGTGTTTATAAATGTAAGGAGGTGGCAGCTACAAAAAGATATAATATCTTTGTGGTGACTTTAATTGTGATAAAAATCAATAGGATTGTTGGTTGCCAACAATGGCGACATACTGGGTGAAGCAGTTATCTCTACATCACCAGAAAATTTATGTCAGAGGCTCAGATGAAATAAATTTATAGAAACAGTTAACAACAGGTCAAGCATTCCAATCATAACTCAGAAAATAATGCAGTTTAGCATCAGATGTATTTCTGTTCAAAATAATGTATTTTTTTATCTAATTTAGATTACGGGTATGGCAATGTTTATGCAATTGAATTCGATACTGTTGACGGGGTCACTACTTCTAGCAAGCGTACATAGCCTCGGTAGGGATGTCATTTAACCCACTCTAGTACCTTTATCCAGTCCAAGATTCATCCATTCATGATAAATAACATCTTCACACTTGATCAAATTAAAATACATACCTGAGGATCTTCTTAAACCTGTCATTGCTTTGCTGCCAACAAGTCTATTCAGCACCTCGACGAAGTTGCCTTGGTATCATGTGTGCATTTACTCACTACCAGCAGACCTGTTCAGTGTCTCGACAAGTTTACAAACACTTCCCACACATTACAGTGCTTTCAACCCTCTATAATTTGTTTATAATTTCCATAACTTCATGATATTCAAGAGGGTGGGGTGATACTGAAAATCTCATAGTTTGGAATGAAAATTTTGATCATTTACAAATTATTCTTCTATTTTGATGACCTTCATCATGATTTGGACACTTAGATTTCTATTAAGAAACCATCGCAAGGATGGGAAGGTACAGTTGAGTTGTTTTCCTTAAAACAAGGACATCGTTAGAAGTTTGTGAAGGATAATCACGTCTTCTTTTAATTTCAATGAGAAACCATAAACACTGATTTGAACAGAAAATTACTTTTGTTGATTTGAGTTTTAGCACTTACTGCTCAGATACTTGGAAAGCTATCAACCGCTGCTAATGAATGAGAATTTTGATTCCCTTCCAAAAATGAAATGGTGACTCAGACATAATTATTTAGAAGACAAATTAAAATCAAGCAAAATGAAAAGAACCAAAATCAAAATGGAAAAGAAAATTAAAAATATTTACAAGAGGGTGGGTTAGAAATCATCAGGTAAAATACCTCTTGAGATCCTGGCCATTCACTTGGAAAGTGTCTAGTTGTCCCTCCAAATTATGCAAACGAAAAGAGTTGGGACACAATTTTTCAGAAATTACAAATGGTCCCAACCACAGGTTTTGGAACTTGGTGTGTTCCTCCTTACCCTCGTGGGATTTGTCCCACTTGAGAACCAAATCCCCGACATCAAAATTCATATCAGAAGACAAATTTGAATCAAACCATCTTTTTACAATTTGTTGGTGCTGATCCAATTTCTGGTTTTCTTGTGTTCTCACCTCCTCTAGTTTTAACAAAGAATTTATTTGGTTTATAGAGGAGGTCACTCTTCTTATTGAACTTTCTGTGATAGTTGCAGAGAAGGAAGTAAGACATGTAGGGGGAGGATGGATTATCTTCCATAGACGAGGAATAAAGGGGAATTATAGAGTTACGCTATCAGCCCAATGTGCACTGTACAATGCATTGTTGCAATTCTTGTGATTTTCTGAAACTGTCCTTTTAATAATCTTGATTAAATTTTTATTTATCAATTCTACTAGACCATTCCCTTGAGGGCATTAGATGGAAAAATACTTTAGTTTGATCCCTTTTTCCAGAGAGAAAACATTCATATCAAGGGATGAAAAATAAAATGCATTATAAAAAACAAGACATTCAGGAACGCTGTATCAAGTGATGATATGGGAGTTCAGAAATGACACTACCTGATTGGTCTTGACCAATTTTAAAGGTACATATTCAGACCATCTTGTGAAATAGTATGTTTCTATCAGGATATAATTGTGTTGTTGTGAAGAGGAGGGATTGATTGGTCCTATGATGTCTAGGTCCCATTACTAAAAAGGTGCTTCTATAGTAACAAGTTGCAAAGGGAAAGCGACTTTTTTCACTCGTCCTGTAGCCTTTTGGCAGATTACACATTTGCGGGATAGTGTGTTGGAATATTTAAACAAGGTAGGCCAATAGTATCCATCCCTTAGCACTTTGTGGGTAGTATTATCTCCATCAAAGTGACCACCGACATCATCGGCATGAAGTTCAGCCAGTACTCTTTTAGACTCCTCCTTTTCTAAGCAATGCAGAAAAACACCATCAAAGTTCTTTCGAAATAAAATATAATTGGTTAACTGGAAAGATGCATATTTAAACCTAAGTGATATTCTATTTTTGAGATCAAGATTGTGGGGAGCAGATCCATGCGTTAAATAAAATCTGATGTTCTCATACCAAGAATTGGGAGTAGCTTGTGCACAATTGATCTGTTTTTCGTTATGTTGATTTGCAGTTGAGGTGTTTATTTGACTTTCTTGTTCTTCAACTGATTCAACCACTAGTTTACACAGGCCTTGACCTCTAACAATTTGTGAAGGAGTTATTTCAAGGTTATATTTCTGTAGTGAAGTCATCCAATTCACCGTTTTCTCACCCATCTCTTTTTGTACTAACAAGTGTCTCACAGCGGGGTAAGGAACAACAACTTTGGTTTTGGATTTCAACAGGTAAGACCGAAAGTGTTTCACTACATTGAAAACATCATATGCCTGTTGATCTACTGCTAGGTAATTAATTTCTTCTCCTTTAAAATTTGAGCTCATAAAGGTAATGAGTATCTCATTGCTTTCAACGTTTTTCTCTGTAAGCACAACAACATAAGATCGGTCATATGCAAAAGTGTAAAGAGTGAAATCCTAAGAAAAATCGGGACTCGTCAAGGAAGGGGCTTCTATTATTTCTTTTCTAATTGAATCAAAAGCCTGTCTTTCTTGTGTTCCCCAACAATATGAAAAACATTTTTTAATTAAATTTTGTAACGTTCTAACCATTTTTGAGAAACTCGGGACAAATCTTCTGACGAAATTAATCTTGCCCAAAAAGGATTGCATGGCCTTTTTGGAAGAAGGAGGGGGAAGTTTAGCAATATCTTGGGTTCTTTTGGGGTCAATAATCATTCCATCCTTAGACACTATAAACCCAATTAATTTACCCTGCTCTACTGCAAAGAACGATTTCTTAGGGTTGAGAGATATGCCAAACTTGCAACATCGTTCTAAGACATCCCTAAGGTGAGACAAGTGATATTTATTGTTTTTTAAAAATATAGTGACATCATCAAGATAGACCACAAATGACTGGTTAATGAGGCCACAGAAAGAAATATCCATTTCTCTCTAGAAAGTGGCACCGGCGTTTATCAGTCCAAAAGGCATTTTCCTGTAGGCGTAAGTGTCCCATGGGGTATAAAAGGCGCCTTTAACATGGTCTGAAGGAGACATAAGAACTTGGTTTTATCCTGAAAATCCATCTAACAAAGATAGTCTTTCGGAACCAGACACCTGTTGTATAATTTGCTCCATTGGAGGAATAGGGTAGTTGTCTTTATCAAATGCTCGGTTTAAGTTCTGAAAATTGACACAGAGTCGAATTTCACTACTTTTCTTCCTTACAGGGACTAGATTAGACACCCATTGAGTGTGCCTAACTGGGAAAATTATCTTTGCAATTAGTAATTTGTTTAGTTCCTTTTTTAACAGTAGGTTCCAATTTAGGATGGATGTTCCTCAATTTCTGTTGAAAAGGATGAGTATGGGGTTTCATAGGGATTACATGTTGTATGATGTATGGATCGAAAGTTTTCAGGTCATCGTACATCTAAGAGAATACATATTTAAATTATTTAAATAATTTTATCAAGGAAGATCTTTTTTGCTCGGAACATCCCTTTCCCAGATTTATATTTTCAGGATTATCTCTTGTTCCTAAATTAACAGTTTCATAGATCAAAGAGGAGATGTTAGTTTTGCAATTGAATACCCCTATAAATTTTTCATGCAAGTCATAAAATTTCTCTATTCTCACAACAAATCTGGGGATAGAGTTTACCAACTTGAATGTCAATTCAGGAGATCGAGGATCAGATATTACCATGAAGTTTCGGATATTCTCGTCATGAGCACCTTCATCAATGAATGCATCTTGGAAAGTGTCTTCCATATGAAAAAAGTTGATGATCTATTGGTCATCATCGAATACTCTCCAATTCGCGTTGTTATCCAGAATAGACAACCTGAACAACAATTCGATCGAAAACACATTAGGGGAAATACCTTCAGTAGACAACAATTTAGACGCAACATTGGCTAGTAGATCATCTTTCGAATTACTCATCCTAGGAATATAATTTATATTAAATGTTTAAATTTTATGCATTAAACTCCTTATTTCGGTTTGGTATCTTTTCAGATGCGGTGATAAACAATGTATGGCATTTATTACCTACTTGACCACAATTTATGAATCACCAAATACTATCAAATTTTGCATGTCCATATCTAATTATTTCCTAAGCCCTTGCATAAGAGCTTCGTACTCGACTGTGTTGTTAGTACATTCAAACTCCAACCGACAAGAAATACAAGTTTTATTACCTGTAGGATCAATGAGTACACAACCAACACCTACTCCTTCTTGGGATTTAAATCCGTCAAAATATAAGGACCAGATATGTGTGTCATTAGCAGTACTTGGCATATTCAACAGAGCTAGTGTTTGAATATAGGTTGTAACTTCAGATTGTTGTCCTGGATCAATGATAGAAGAGATTTCAATCATGAAATTACCAAGAAAGGTATTCATTCCCTGCATTTCAAATGAATTTGTGGATGTAAAGAAAGGCGCATTTGTATCGTTCAGATATGTCATGGTATGCTTAAGATAATGTTCTCTATTTTTCCTGATTTTGTTGGGCTGTCCATTTTTAGGCAACCACAAGTGAGACCAGTCTGTAGCGAAATAACCGTGCAACTGTTCTAACCAATATCTTCTTAAAAATAGGCCATAAACTTCAGGAATATCAACGACGATAATATCAATTATCTGATGAACTTTAGGATTAGATGATAATCTAATCAGCACATTCTTAAGCTCACCAATCACTTTAACATTCATTCGAGATAGCTAAATAGTTTTAAGATTAGAAGGTTGTACTTTTGAATTAATTTTCTGTCACACAGATAGATGCATCATGTTTAATGAGGCACCAGAGTCAACCATGCAATTATGTACATTCCTATTGAAAACTTCAAAGGTTAATAAAAACTGTGGGACATTTTTCCATGTGGAAACAACGAAATTCTATTGATTTTTTATTGTTGTCCCTAAAATAGTTTTGGTTACATTTGTTACCATTTTTTCTGCTAAGTCCCTTTTCTCTTGAGGTTCAGATGTCTTTTTAGTTCAAACATTTTTAGCTGTGTTTGAATTAATTTATGTTTATTTTTTCTTGCTAAGATCGTTCTTTTTATTGTTTTCAGTGATGCTTTGAAGCATTTTCTGAAAATTAAGAGGAAATTTTAGCAGTTCAAAAACATAAATATTAGCCCTCAATTTTTTCAGATCTTTAATTAAATCATATTCTAAAACTGGGACTGCTAGGCTTTGTTTAATTTTAGTTTTCATTGACTATTTTGGAAACACACTTTTAATTACTTTAGGAGGAGGTTTGTTTTGCGTTTTTCTTCTTCTGTTGTAGGGGTGGACAGTTTCGAAATTTTCATGGAAGATACTGTCTGACAAGTGACTGGAAAAAGCAGGAGATGAGTCCTCCTCTTCTGGTACCTCTTCCTCAATTGTATCATCAGAATTTTTAGGAGGAATAGAAACAAAATTGTCATGTGCTTCTAAGATGGTTTGCAAAGCATACTGTAAACTTTCAAAATTTAGACCATCTGTGGTCGGGTTTGGCCGGTTTGGAGGAAAAGGTTTCCTAAAAGGAGGTTTGAAACTCCCTTTTCTTGTGGATGCCTCTGCAGATGATCTTTTCAAGTCAACGACCTGATAGGACAGTTTTTGGAAATCTTTCTGCAATCTCTCCAAGTGTAAAGTTTCTTGTTGGTTTTTTGTTTGAGGAGGCCTCATGAGAATTTCTATTTTCTTCTTAGAGGATGAAGTTGTTTCAACTTTACTATTCATATTATCTTTTAAGATTAATATATGTTTCTTGATTTGTCTTTTCTTCTCAAAGGCTTCTAACAAATTTTTCTTCTTGGACCTTTTAACTCATATGCCTATGTTATTGTGCAAGACCTTAGCATAATATGCAACAATTAAACTTTCTGCGGGCATCAAATCTACAGGGATTTTGTTTTTTAATGTAAGAAATATTTGGTTAAAGTCTTTCACTTTTTCTTTAATGTTCATTTTTAAACTAGAGAGTTCCATAACAAAGACTTCCAGAGATTCATCATCTCCAAATTTTTCCAGAAAACAAGTTTTGAACTTGTCCCAAGAGACGATGGTCTGGGGTTGTTGAGAGAAATACCATGTGGAGGCATTTGCCTCAAAAGTATAAGGAAATAATCTGCATACTACATCCTCATTTTCAACGCTCCGGAGTCTAATGGCCAACATAAATTTCTTGATGTGATCCTCAGCTTATTGCTTCAAATCTAGATCAAATTTGGGCAGCCATTTCTCTGGATGCTTAGGTAATGGGTGTTGGGGTCTAGGTACATCCACGACATCTTGATTGAGCCAGGGTCTGGCAGGATTATTTTGGTTTTCCATGGGAGTTGGTGGCGTCGAAGGCTCAGATGGTTCTGATGAAGAACTTCCTTCATCTAAAGACTCTCCTCCCAAAGAACATTGAGAAGAATCAGGTGGAGACGATGGATTACCAGATCCTCCAACATGAAGGATAGGGGATTTTGTATGATTGGTATTATTACCACTTAAAATGTTTTTAGGAAAATCGGTGCCTTGAAGTTTCTCTTGTAAGCTTGTAAAGTCAAGGGGTTGATTGAGTTTCCTACCAAGATGTCTAATACGGTATAAGGCACTATGAGTTCTTACGAGTGACTGACAGACAATTTCTTGAACATCAATCCATTGAGGGAGTGGTGTCACTAGTTCAACAGGAATATCAAGGTCATTGTTTGAGGTAGTTGTTGTTTCAAGTGTAATATTCATGTCAAAGTGACTATGAGCTACAAGAGGAGTGTGTGGGGGAGTCTTACAACCTCCACGTGCCATCAATTTTTTTTGGCTCTCCTTCTAGTGCCATTTGGTGACAGGCATAAGTGACACATTGTCAACTGGAAGGTCAAATCTAGACCAGGTTTTTCTAAATAACCCAAGCCATTTGGAACAAAATGACTCGACAGGTTTAATGGCTCACTTGGCCAACTAAAGTCCTAAAAATAACAAAAGAAAAGAAACTAATCTATAAATCTCTAATACTAAAAATATAAGTTTAATAATTACAAATGTTCAAATGGAAAAACAAATATGTGCATATGATTATTAACAGTTTATGTACATTGTACAAGATTTACTTGACAATTTGTGAAACAAATGTTTTTGAAATTGTTTATAAAAGAGATAAATAAAGAACATACATTTTTTGTTTTCTTTTGAATACTTAAAAGTCTAAAACTAATGAATGCTAATAAAATATAATTGAAATACAAATAGATAAATAGTCAAAGCTAATTCACGATGTAATTATTTCATTAACAAATAATTTAACTAAATATCAAGTAAACTAACCTGAAACTAATCAACTAAACTGAACTTATCTTCCTGGGCAATTCAAGCTCCTGACTATTCTACGTATGAGGGAAACTTGTAACAGAACAATGCTAATACTCCCAGAACAAACTCAAAGATGCATTGGAACAAGAAAATAGCAACGTAATGATAAATATACAGACCTGATGACCTTATGATAATCGATACTTATAAAGAGAGGAAAATCAATTCAAATCATTAATGTAATCCATCATTTAATATCTAGAATAAATCGACAATAATTAAATCGCAGATTGATCACAGATGTAAAAGGGAACAACAAATTATAGACATCATCAAAATACTTAATAATATGAAATACCATAGGATAACCAAACTAAATTTGTATCAAACGTAATAACATTTCATAAGATGGAGGAAAAAACATAATGGGGTAAGTGTCACACAGGTCTAAACCCAAATCATGAGCAACTTGTCCACATCAATCTTCAAAATCATATGTCCATAATGTATCCCAACCAAAGATGTCTTCACTACTAAGATTGACCAATATTTAAACTAGATTAGGATTCACATACTCTTACCATGCAAGATAGAGTGCAATCCCCCCAAAATAGATAGTATTACAAAAATAGTGAAACTAGAAACCACTCCAGTATGAGTTGGTTTGTCAAAATAAATCAAAGTTTTACCAACATAAAATAAATAAACTATTGAATAATAGAGCATATGATCCAATATTTTTTCTCCATGTAATCAACATCATAATCATCAATTTCATGTAGATAGAGAAACAAATTTGATATTCAGAAAATAATGCTAACTAATATTCAGAAACATACTGGCTACAAAAGAATAGATTTTGTAGCTCATCTTATTATTAACAAAGGAAATCAAAATTAAATCTTCTTATTTTGACTTTTCATAACATAATGAGATAAAATCAAACAATATCATTTTTATCATTAGAAACTAGCAAATGAAGGATTAGACAGTTCCGAATTTATGATGGCTTTGAAGTTTGTTGTATTTTTTTATGATTATATTACCAAATCTCTTGGGTATTTTATTTTCCCTTTCTTTGTGTGCTTTCAACTATTGGTTATCTCATTCCAGTAGAGAATTCTGAGCATCTAGACATTTTACTTGAGCTTGTAACAACGGGATGTCTCTGTAATAGCGTTCTATCCAATCTAAGCAAATGTCACAATGTACCGGTGCAATGGAAGACTGATGTGGAATGTATTCAACAATGGGTATTTTGTGATTCCCTATGGCTTGTGTTAAGTCGTGACTGATGCCAAAAAAACCTTCTTGGCCTTTCAGACACATGGGTAATCTAAACATGAAGTCATACTGTTCAACTTGAGTAGTAGTTTTGTTACTGGGACATTGGTTGTCCAGATCTTCCTGAGCAAGGAAATCATTTATCTCTTGATATGAATAGTGATCATTGACCTTGATCGTAGATATTGAGCTCAAATGATCCTTTTTTCGATTCCTTAAACTCCTAGATATCAATCGACTAGACCTCTTATTCATAAAATTCAAATCTGAGCTTTGATTTTTCTTACTCTTACGAATTTTCCTTACAATAGATTTATCATTATGGTTATGATTAGGTTCATTCACAAGCACAGGGGAATATTTTCCTTTTAATTTGCCCACTACCTGTTCCAATGATTTTCTAGGTGAAAACATACATCATGATTTCTTAACCATGGGGATTTTCAAAGCAATAGACACAGATTCATTAATTTCACAACCATCAGGTGAATTGAAATTTCGATTTTCGGTCACAAGAATATCAAAACTGGGATTTACATTTAAAGGCAGGTTCACTGTATGGTTGGCCTGGGAAAAACCATTTTGGCTTAGGAAACTCTCCCAATTGTCCCCAATTTGTGATAGTTGTGATAGAAACAGGATTTTAATGAGCTGATGATGAAAAAGACTCGACATAGAGTTCATTCTCTTCTGCTTATAGCATTTTGACATTTTATATATGCTCATTAACAAGTAGAATGACATGTTAAAATCAAATCCTATGAACAACATGAGCAGTCAGATGCGGTATAAAAATACCAAACCATACTAGCCTTCACATGTGATAAACCGTTTCAAAATTAAAATGAGGTCATGCCAGCAGGGTTTCAGGAGGTTAATGGGAATACCTTTTGGGTAGGAGGTAGACTCGTGAGATACCAAGAACAAGATCCAGGGAACATCCTCCATTTTGGCATTTTAAAACCAATTTTCACCTTCCTGTGGGAGTCTTGTCACCCGAGCTACAAAGTCCTTTCTGACCTCCAATTGGAAATCCTCAACCTTGGATCTAAACCCATTGAATGTTTGTGAAAATTCCTTTGCGACTGCAAGATTGTAACCTTCAAATTTCCTAAGGAAGATATCCCAACCGTGAGCCTTCAAATAATTTATGGTGTCATCGTGGGCAAGAAGAGCTTGACAACCATTCGGCTCGATTTGAACCATAGGGGTCATGTCCAATGTTAAATAGACACAAAATATATCATAGGAGGTAGGTTTTGACTTCCAATAAATGAGTATAAGAGAGAGGTTTGTGCAAACTAAAATGGCCCGAAAACTAGGAAGTTTGGAGACTGCCATGCTGTGATAACTTAAGTTTAGAGATACAGGGAACCGAAGGGCATGCAGATCTAAGAGCCATTACACATAATGAGTATCAAAACCTTTATTACCATCGAATTCCAATTCGAATAATGAATGGTTTTATTAATGCACAAGATATTAGGGTGAGGTGTAGTTGTGGGTACATCAGACCTATACCCAACAACTTGAAAGTTGATATGACTTTTGAGAGCATGAAACCCATATCAAAATTTAATCCAATGTTTTGCGCATTCATACACTTCAAAAATAAAACCAAATGATCAACCATAGAACCGATTAAGTCATGATACCCATAATACATAAAAAATGTGGTGGTGATTTGATCAATGAGTTTATGAAACTTGAAGTTTAGCAACATATGGGTGCCTTCAAAGTGAAATTTCTTAGGTAGAAAATATAACTACAAAATCATTACTCAAACCAAGTTTTTATTTAAATTCATTCTTACAGTCATGAATTTCAAAACAAAACAAACGAAAATTTAAATGAAACACTCATAATATAAGTTTAGCTCAATAATCACCTCGAAGATCAGAAACATAAGTGTTTATAAATGTAAGTAGGTGGAAGCTACAAAAAGATATAATCTCTTTGTGGTGATTTTAATTGTGATAAACATCAATAATATTGTTGTCTGCCAACACTAACTAATTGTACTAGAACAAAACTAGCATGAGAAGGTAGTATCAAACTTACCACTTGTAAAGAAGACACTTGGGGTATGGGTCATTTTGGGCTGGCGCCACTAGCTTCAGGGCAGTTTTCCTTGATATGGGGGGTCTCATTTGCTTCCACTGGAATGATATCTTCAGTTATATTCTTGATCTCTCATGTTATTAGGGTTGGATATTCTCTTTATTTTTCAATATTCATTCCAGCTTCTTCCTCTCTTACGTCTACACCTTATCCTTCTTGTCCAACCTCTTGGGGACTTCTTTCTCTCCACACTTCTCTCTCACTTAATCTTTGACTGGCCAGTCTTTCTTGCCTTCTCATATTCCACAACTCTTCCACCTGTCTTTCCTTTACTTCTCCTGATCCAACTTCTTTCCCCAACTTCTCGGACTATCTTGCTACTTTCTTAATCTTTCCACGCCACCACTTCTCAACTATGGAAACTCTCTTCAAGGCTCACTTGTCTCTTGAGTCTGTTTCTTGTTGTTTCGCCCCCATTTGTCAAAGAACCCTTCCCCTCTCTCAATCCATGACTCTACCCTAGCCTCTCCCTACCCCAAGCAAGGGTGTTTACGCTGTCATCTCAGTGGAGAACATATTCAGCATCCCGCTTCCATCAAGAAAACCTTAATACACAGGGGGATTTCTCTCAACAATCTTCTCCTTTCATATTTCTTGAAAATCGCCTCTGCGCATGAAAAATATTGGTGGTTCTCAGCTGCAAACTTGATAATATATCTTTCTAATGTGGTACTAACCCATAAATCAATCACTCGCGTGATTGGATAATCTAGTCAATGAAGTGTTGCTAGCTTTTTTGTATCCCAAGAACAGATCCTCTTGACTCATTCTTGGAAATCTGGAGCTTCTTGGAGCCTCTTTATCTAGTGGAAAATTTCTTCCGAAAACTTAACCCATAAAATATCCTACTGGTCACTTGATCTTTCTGAGTAAAAGACTGCCTCACAAGTATCCTCTACTGATTTTCCCTCAATTCCGCTTCTTTCCATATGAAGGCGTCATAGTTTTTTTCCCACCATTGGTCAATACTATATCTGTGGATCCATGGAAGCATCCTCCCTATAGGTTCCCTTTTAAGTCAGGTCTCGGCAACAAAAACATTTTGTTGGCGCAAGTTTGATCAGACTAGGGTCCTTCTCAGGTTACCAACAAAAGGCACTGAATAGTCTAGAGTGATGGAATTTTCATCTCCTCCGAAGAGAAGTCTCACCTGAAGAGATGCTGAG
Organism: Picea glauca; assembly: GCA_000966675.3. NCBI lineage: Eukaryota > Viridiplantae > Streptophyta > Pinopsida > Pinales > Pinaceae > Picea > Picea glauca. Next base: position 1,427,964 of record JZKD02S1609357.1, on the reverse strand, counting down.
AAAAATAGATAGGGAAGGGTAAGGAAAAGACTTAGGAGGATTCATAGAACCTTCAAGACTCATCCTGATCTTGAGCAAGAGACATGAACAGATCTAAATCTTATGTGTGCAAGAATCAAACCTACTTATGTTGCGAGCAAGCATTTAAACACATAACCACCACATAGAACTTATAAACCATAAGGAAGTATTGTAATGCATAAGTAAAACACACAGAGACACATCATATTTTGAAAATTCAGGTCCTTCTTCATATTATCTTTAGAATATTTTTTCAATTACAAACTCGGATATAAACAATGGTGCTCTGTACATACTCTTGGCTCTGGACTCATGTCGTAGAGCTCCAATTCTCAGACTGATATGTCAATTACATTATAGACTCGGGACTTGAATTGATATGACTGACAACAACCTCTCCAAGAGGGAAAGATCGGACTAAACTTAATCACAATTCAACTGACCCAATAGCTAACCAACCCCCTTTACAATCATGTTCCTTCCTATATATAAGCTGGGTTGTGTCTTATGTCTCTGCTTGCATGCTTTCTTGTTCTGTTGCAACCCTTGTTGCTTAGATGGAATTGCATTGTCTTCCGCAATTGATTGATGTTGCTCTTTATTGCTCTATTTTCCATCTTCTTCTGAAGCTTCCGCAACTAGTGCTCAGTCAAAACTTGCACGATTCCTTATCCCAAAAGAGAAGGGCCGAACAGTAACTGCTATACATAATATATTAAATGTTGTAAATTATCCTTGGATTTCATGCATATCCCTCTCCTAGAGATGAGTGCCAAAACCCTTTGTTTATGCTCTTCCATCCAATAAAAGAACTCTCTTGGGAATCATGCCTCTTCACCTCCCCTCTAAGTCTTCTAAAAAGAGTGTGCCCCTCTCTCCCTCGTGAGCTTCCTTTATCAAATTTGAAAGTGTAACATCCCTAACCCTTGGTATTCCAATGAGATTGATGTTCAAGATTAGATATTTCTCTCATGAGATCAATGGTCATGAATTAATAATTATTTGAGGTCACTTAAGTCAGTAAAGTGACCCAAAACATCATAAATTCACTTTTACACTTAAAAATTAAAAGATGCAAATTTATAAAAACACTTTATAAAGTTACTTTATAAAAACATATTATAAATTCACTAGGGAGAAAGTGTGCTCGGTCACTTCTGCATGTTGGGTGATGCCAATGAAGAAGTAATTTTGAGCTACCAATTCTAAGAGTTTAAATACCCTTCACTCATGGGAATATTTCCCCTTCCCCGACCACCTCCTGCTACGAACATTTCTCCTATCAACATGATTTCATCATTTACCAATGGATCCCTCGATTATATTGATCCTTGTGTGATACCTCATCTCAAGGATGTTGAATCATATGGAGCATCCATTCCTTTCACCCTAGTTGAAATTTCCAATCAATAAATCCAATCATCATTCGTTGAACCTAATTTGGACAACCTTCAGGATGTGGAGTCTAATCAGTACCCAAGGCCTTCTTGGGTTTTCACTCCTCTTCCAGTTTTCTATGACTTCCTAGATATTGAACTTCCATATGAGGAAGCTATCATAGAGGTCATGGATTCACATGATAATCAAGGAGAATACCTACACCATCGAGCGTATTTTCTTCCTGATTTGGAATAGTTAGATGATGACATTAAAAATCCTATCACCACTGATAATGTTCAATGGTACCAATCTCCCATTATGATTCATGATGTACTTTTAGAATGGAATTTGGTGAATATTTCAAAAACTATCCCCATTGACATTTCCTAGAATCTAGGTGTCATGGAACACATCCTGATAAGTGATGGATGTTCGTTCAAATAAATTGAACTTTGTACAACCCTATTCAAAGCATTTCATGACATATTTTCTTGGTCCTATGAAGAAATTTCTGGCATTGACCCCCATATTTTCTAACATTAAATTAAAATGTATGATGAAGCCAATTCGGTCTGGTAGAAGCTCTAGCCACTCAACCCAAAGAAAGCTTCTACCATCAAGGAAGAGGTCGAAAAGCTTCTTTGTGCACAATTTATCTATCTGGTTCCCTTGACCGAATGAGTCTCCAACCTCATTTTGGTTGCTAAGAAACATGACACTATTAGGGTCTATGTCGATTATATGGATTTGAACAAAGCTTGTCCAAAGGATAATTATCCAACCCCATTCATTGAGCAGATTATCGATGAATGTGTTGGGAGTAAAATATTCTTATTTATGGATGGTTTCTCCAACTATAATCAAATCTGGGTCAAATTAGAATATCAACACAAGACTTCCTTCACTTGTCCTTAGGTTACTTTTACTTATCAAAAGTTTCCCTTTGGTATTAAAAACAATGGATCCACCTTCCAGTAGGCCATGTATTACGTGTTTTATGACATCAAACATATTGTACAGGCATATTTAGATGATTTGGCGGCTCGTTCCAAGCACCACGAGGATCATCTTGTTCATTTGCGGGCCATTTTCATTTTTTGTTGCTACTATAATATCGATTTGAACACCCATAAATGAATGTTTTGTGTGGTTTCTGAGCGATTTCTAGGATTCATTATGTCCAATTATGAGATTATGGTTCATACCTTGAAGTTTGAGGCTATTGTCAATTATCCTACTCCTTGTACCATTAGCCAACTCCAAAGTTTGCAAGGGAAGGAAAACTTCTTATGTAGATTCATTGGAAATTATTTTTAGATCACAAAAGGTTTTATGTGGTTGTTAAAGAAAGGTGTACCTTTTGTGTGGGATGACCAAGCTTAATGGTCATTTGAAGCCTTGAATAAGGCCTTGATGTCAACTCCCTTACTGAGCCCTCTTGACTATGGTCTGGATTTCTTACTCTATATCACAAAATTTGAATACACCATAGGAATGGTCCCAAGATTTAATACTCTCATGTTCAGAAACTGGCCTTGGCAGTAATGCATGTTGTTGAACGTTTATGACATTACATCCTCATGTGGAAGGAAATTTTTATTTATGAAGCCAACACAATGCAACATATCCTCATTTGTTATATCAATTGGGGAAATTACTTGAAGTGGATTGTTATCCTTCAAGAGTTTAACCTAGAGTTTGTTTCCTCCAAGTCTAATAAATCCTTGGCATTCACATAAGTTGATTTCCAAACTTCCCCAAGTCGATGTTGAAATCAAGGTTAATGGATAATTTCTTGATGATTTTTTATTCCTCATTGACTCGTCCAATCCTTTGTATAGAGATCTCTTGGTATACCTCTAGACCTAGTGTTTCCTCCCTCAACTTTTCTGTGATGAATGTCATCGCATAAGGCATCAGGCTAGACACTACATCATTTTGAATGATACCCTTTATCGTCAAGGGGTCAATTTGATTCTACATTGTTTCCTTATCCATGGGGAAGTTTAAAGAGTTCTGAATGAATGGCATGCTGGAGAATGTGGTGGTCATCTCTCTGGGTTGGAAATTTCTGAGAAGATATTGCGCATCAGATACTTGTGGCCCATGATCTTCAACAATTGTACAAATTTAGTTTAGAAATGCCATTCTTGTCAAATATTCACTTAGAGTATGTGCACTTATCCTAATACACTTCATCATGTGGTGACCGTCGTTGCACATATGTTGTCATTGATGTCAAAGTGGTCATGGACATGGCCAGTTATAGCACAATAATAGACAAAATAACTGTGCGAAAGATGAAAGGATCAATCGTGATGAATGTGATAAATGGCACAAAAAATATGGCACAAAGTATGGTGAAAAGCTAGAGGAAGTCATGAAAGGATGGAAACATAAGTTTTGTTGGCCCTCGGTGATGGAAGTAAGCAAAGGTTAAGGAAAAAAATACAAAATGTGAACTGCATAGAAGACACAGTAACCATTACTAGGTCGAAGTGAGAAAAAGAGAAGAAAATATAGATCGAAGTAGAAGGAAGCAAGTCGTTGGACAAGGAGATCAAGGATGAAAGATCAACAATAAAGACGGATCATGGAAAACTCAGCAAGAGGAGAAAGCCAATATTGGATGCTTTGGAGCATCACATGAGAAGGAAGGAAAGATAGGCTAGTGAAGCCCTGAAAGCATGGGTCAAGTTGACCTAGGGTTTTTAGAAACCTAGGGTTTTGGTATCTAGGGTTTTGACACCTATGTTTCACCCTAAGGCTATCGGTGAGTGATTGTAATGTATAAATAAAGGTATAAAGGAGATGGGATGGTTTGTTGTTATTGTTGTTTTTGTTGTTTTCATCTTTGTTATTGTGTGATTGAGTCAGGATTATTGTGTGAGAGAGAAGTGTTGAGTGTAGAGCCTTCTAGGATTGTAAGATATTTAGCCAGGTGCGAAGATCAACCCTACAGTTGGGTGCACAGGAAGAGGAGGGAGAGAGAGAGGAGAAGAAAGAAGATCTGCTAGCTAAGAGCACAGACAAGAACTATATGATTCATATTAATATATTATAAAGCACAGTTCTATGGACGTAGCCCTAAAGAAAAGGTGAACCACGTATATTTTGTGTTGTGTGTGATTGATGCTCTATTATTTTTCAATTGGTATAAAATTACTACATTACTGTGTTAGATCTGATAGATAGTTCTGTGAAGTAGATCTGAACTAGTAGATGATATATAACCACTATATTGATTTTCTATTCGATCCACTTGATATCCCCTTGGTTGTAGACATCTCTATCCTGCAACCCCCCCATAGATTCTTCAGGTGAGACTACATCTGCCTCACAGGTGTTGTCGAAAGGGCCAATAGTTAGGGCTTGTTGGTGCACTCTTGGAGCTGAACCCTGGGTCTACTCTTGTGCCAACAAATGGTTCCATTGTCGGGACTAGAATCTTCTTGAGGGAATGTCAAGGTGGTTTCCATCGAAGAAAAAGACTAAGAAGTGGATAGAAGACCAAAAAAAGGACTTCGTTGAAGCCCAGAACAAGAACCCTAATCTTAGTATAGAGGATTGGTTGGAGAGATATATCTTTACTGATATACACAAAATTTTCTTTCGAGGAATCCATCAGGAGTTATATGAGTGGGTAGCTAGGTTATAAGATACCCAATTTGAGATCAAATATAGGCCACCTGTGGTTTGGACATCGACATTGATCAAGAAGGTCAATAGCATTGATAACGTCGTGTCAAGAGAAGTAGATCACTAGTTTGATAGTACCATTGGAGGGTATATCATTGAGTTTGCTATTGACAGAGTAGAGTCATATAGCCAAGCGGAGAGATATTTCTTCAAGGGACCCAGAGGAACATTTTTACATTTTCTGAAGATGAAGATCAAGATGCTCTTGCATGAGAAGAACATATTGAATATACAATAGATAGATGGATTTGAAAAGGATAATGTTCAAGAATTCAGACAGCGATACCGACACAAAGGTTGGACATACGTGCAATGGGAGAGTGTTCATAGAAATTCCTCTCGTGAACCTGTTTAAGAAAAAATATGGGGAAAAGGGTTTCTATAGTGGAGAAGAGGCAGATCTGACAGACGAGGAGAATTTAGAGGAAGGGAAAGTTGTAGAGCCTCGCCAAGAAGAAACAGAAGCTTCAAGAACCACACCTACTGTCTAAGTAAGTACTATTAATCCTATTGTTATTTCAGCAACATTAAGCAATCAGAGTAATCAGAGTCACTAGAGCGCTCAGAGCACTATCACTAGTAGTCTGCCACATACTCAGTCCTAAAACCTAGGGAGATCCATGGAAGATGAGATGAGGTTACCCACCTTTAGAGGATATGGATATGAAGATCCTAAACAACACTGGTTTCTATGTAAAGCTATGTGGAGCATTAATAATATCACCGATGAAGCTGTCAAACGAGATTAGTTCAGTACTACCCTAAGAGATCGTAGACTGAGCTGGTATATGAAATTTTTTGAAGGAGCTATGCCCAAACTGTTGAATTACATTAAGACTTCGCTAATTGTTGAATTCAAAAAACCTAAGTCAGAATCGTAGTGCATTACAGAGATGAAAGAAATCAAGTAGAGAATAGTTGAACCGATATGGGATTTCGATCAAAGATTCAAGACCTTGATAGGCCATCTAAGTTTTCAAATTCCAGATGAGCAGAACAAGGAATGGTTCATTGATCTGCTCTTACCACACATCAGAGTTCCTTTGATGTAGCAGAAGATTGCTTCACAGGATGAGGCATTGGAGATCGCCATGAAGCTGGAATCCGCTCCTATGGGAGAATCCAACTCAAGTATGAGTCAAATCTTAAGTCAGCTAACTAGTTTGTCTCTGCAGGTCAAAGATATGAAGAAAGACAAGGGAAAAGATAAAAGAGGGAAAAGATAAAAGATCAGACATCTGGTGTGTCAGATGCAGGTCTGAAGGCCATGAAAAGGAACAATGTCCCCTATTCCATGAATACTTGGCCTCTGGAGCTCCGAGCCCCTCGAAACAAGTTACCCTACCCTGGTGCGAGGTATGTAGAAATAAACATCACCCTGGTGAGTTCTACTACATGCAAAAATATGTTCAGACACCCACAAATTTGTATTTATTGTTCTATAAGTCCATAGGACACGATGATAGGGATTGTAGGGCTTGAAATCTCATGCATGAAAGGTCAAGGGATATATACAAGATTCAAGGTTAAGTACAACAAGAAGGAAACACTACGCAGTATAACTCCCCTGGGAGAGGAAATTTCAACCCTCGTGGTGGATTCTGAGGAAGAGTAAGAGGAGGAGGTATGGGTCAAGGTTGAGGACAGATAATATGTTATAACTGCACACAACTTGGACACTTGGAAAGGGACTATCAGAACCATTGTACCACTTGCAACTATTGCAACTCTTTTGAGCATGTCATCGAGGAATGTCCAACATTGCTGGCTAAACTTCAAGAGAAACGGGGACCTCAGCAGAACTTGCAGATACAATTGATCAAAGAAGAACCTTATGGAGAATACCCTAGAGTCGCTATTATCAGTTGAGGAGGGGTTGTTACAGGAGCAAACAGAATAAAAGAAAATACTACAGAAGAATCAGGAATCAGGAAAGTTGTAGAGAAGACACAAACTTTTGATGCAAACAAAGAAAAATAAATGTTCAAGGAGGCAAGAAGAGAATTCAGGGGAGACCAAGGTTCTTCATCAAAGACATGACTAGAATTCAGAGAATGTGGAATGCCTCTAGCATTTGATCAGTCTACGTCACTTGAAGATGGAAAAGAGGCAAGTAAACTTGTCAATTTCTTGTATACATTTATAGAATTGATTAAATACGAGAAATCTATACAAGAACTACAAACTTTGGTCAGACAGTATGACATAGGAAGGGTAGATCCTATACTGAATAAAGTAGTACATCAACTATCCAAGAAGAGAAGGAAAAATAAGGAATTACACTTGAATGTTCAGATTGGAGACTATGATATAGACTATGTGGTCCTCGACTTAGGGTCGAAGGTGAATGCCATGACGAAGAAAACATGGGCACTGATGGGAAAAACTAAGTTGATCTATTCCCCTATCAGGATTAGGATAGCTAATCAGAAGGAAGTAAGCCCCTTTGGTAGATTGGAACATGTCCTTGTGGACATCGATGAAGTAAGGAAGTTTGTAGACTTCGAGGTAATTGAGATATATGATGATATTTGTACTTCTCCTGCACTGTTAGGAATTGATTGGGATTTCCATAATTCCATTGTGGCCAATTTAAAGAAAAGACGAATGACATTTGAAGGAGATGGCCTTAGGGTCATCGCCCCATTAGATCCCAATGAAGTTCCATGATACACTGAGCCCATTAGAGAAGAAGACCACACATACAAACTAGAAAACATATACAAACTAACCACCAGAAAATAGGATTACATTAATCCTACGGCATATGGAAACTTAAGCTGGTGAAGTGACAATGCATGTTCATCAGACTCAGAAGAAGCACTGGAGAACTGGAAGAACAAAATGTATGAAGCATCTACAACGGGATGTGCTAGATTAACAAGGGAAGTACGTTGGATCAACACAATAGTATGTAACTTACCCACCTTTGATGGTTTGAATCCATTAGAAACCTTCTTATCGGACTTTGAAGAAATTGTACCAATGAAACAATGCTTGTTGGAAATGGATGAGGCCTTGCAAGCCACACCAACAAGATGGTGGGGGACACATAAAGACAACATCACAGACTGGGTATAGTGTCGTACTTTGATGACAACGTGATTCTCAACACAAGTAGAAGGCTGTGAAGTTAGGTACATAGGTCGAATCTTCCTAAAGGACCATGTGAGAAGTTGCGAGGGAAACTGGAGAGCCATTCCTCAAGAGCAGTGGGTGCACAAATTCATAGCCATGCTAGACACTATCCCTATCAACTGGTACCTTCAAGCAGAGTTGTGCCTCATCACTGCAAAGTAGGAAGGTATGAATCAGAACTTTCACCACCTTTTTATTCAAAATCCAATATCCTATAATAGATCAAGCATTATAGACTGTAAGACATAAAGTATTTGAGGAGGCACCTATCCTCCCTTTGGAGCAAGAAGAGGATGAATGGACTGGACCTCTGCAGAAATTGCAAGGTTGTTACAACATCAACGTTGATGAAGATGATGATCCTAGGAAGGTGAGCATCACAGAAACAAAATGCCAAAGAGATATGGAAGGACCAGGAGTTGAGCTTCCATTTATTGGACAACCGATCAAGATCAAGAAAGTCAATATTGGAATAGATAAAACACCAAAGATTGCAAATGTTGGAGATCATTGGGATGTTGAGACTATTGACAAGATCACTGAGTTACTGCATGAATATCAAGACTTGTTTCCAACCAAGTTCACTGATATGAAGGGAATTAAAGGGCCTATGGGAGAGATGAGGATCCCTTTAAAACCATATGCAAGACTATTCAATAAAAGACCCTACATGTTGAACCCTAAATGTAAGGAGAAAGTGAAGATTGAGCTCGACAGAATGCTAGAAGTAGTGATTATAGAACCTGTTGAAGAGTCAGAATGGATTATCCCTATGGTGGTACAAGACAAGAAGATAAGAGAGATCAATATCTGTGTAGACCTTGGGAAGATGAATGATGCGTGTTTGCATGACCCCTTCCCTATGCCATTTACTCACAAAGTGTTAGATAATGTGGGAGGCCAAGAGGTATATTCTTTTACAGATGGATTTTCAGGATACCATCAGATCCAGATTGCCAAGGAAGACATTCATAAGACTACCCTTGCCACAGAATGGAGATCCTACCAATATACAGTAATGTTGTTTGGATTGAAGAATGTCCCAACCATATTTTCCAGGGTGGTAGTCAAAGCATTCAAAGAGTTCTTGCATAAATTTATAGAAGCATACTTTGATGATTGGACTATTTTTAGTTTACTGAAGAATCATATTGAATGTCTAAGGCTAAGGTTGGACAAATGCAGGCAGTGTCAGATTGAATTAAACCTAAAGAAGTGCATTTTCTTTTCACCATTTGGAGTTTTGTTAGGTCATATTGTATGCAAGCAAGGATTGTTGGTAGATCCATCTAAAGTTGCCAGCATAGTTGATCTACCCCCTCCTACTTCAGTCAAACATCTGCACACTGCACTGGGACACACAAGATATTATAGGAATTTCATTAAGGGCTATTCCCAGATCACAACACCCATGGAGAAGATTTTGAAGAAAGATTGTCAATTTCACTGGACAAAATAATGCCAGCAGAGCTTCGACACACTGAAATAGAAAATGGTTACTGCGCCTACTCTAGTTTTCCCATATTGGAGTAAAGAGTTTAATGTGCATGTCGATGCATATTCTATTGCATTAGGAGTTGTGTTAGCACAACCAGGAACATGAGACATCAACCACCCGTTAGCCTTTGCTAGTAGAAAGCTATCAACAACTGAGATCAATTACACCACCACTGAAAGAGAAGGGTTAGCCATGGTATATGTGATGTAGAAGTTATGACACTACTTGTTGGGAGGACACTTTAAAAAGTTTACCGATCACTCTACACTAAAATACCTAGTCAACAAGCTAGTGTTGGGGGGGAGAATATACAGATGGATTCTGTTATTCCAGGAGTATGATTTTGAGATCGTAGTTAGGCTAGGGAGAGTGAACAAAGGTCCCGACCACTTGTCAAGGTTGGAACATGGAGAGGAACCCACTAGTTTGGAGGATACACTACCGGATGCACAGCTGCTAGCCATTAGAAATATTGATGACCACTTTGTAGAGATAGTCCAGTTCCTGTCAATAGGAATGGCACCGCGTGAGTATACAATTCCCCAGAAGAAACAACTAGTAGTGCGCGCTACAGATTTTTCACTTATAGTTGGACAACTATACAAAATGGGACCTGATGAGATATTGTGAAGGTGTATTATGGAGGCAGAGCGACCATTGATCCTCGCAGAAGCTCATGAAGGCATCGCTGGAGGACAATACACAGGAAAAGCCACTGCACATAAGGTTCTTAGAGCTAGCCTTTGGTAGCCTACCTTACACAGAGATGCTATTCACTATTAAAGAGCCTTGGATGTATGCCAAAGAGTTGGGAAACCATCCAGAAGAGATGAAATGATGTTAACACCATAGCTGACCCTACAAGCATTCGAGAAATGGGCAATTGACTTTGTGGGATTGAGAAACCCACAAGGGAAGCACACATGAGAAAGGTACATAATCACTGCAACAGAGTACTTGACCAGATGGGCTAAAGCAAAAGAAGTTAAGAATTGTAGTGCAACTACAACTATGCACTTCATATTTGATGACATCATAACCAGGTTTGGATGCCCAAAGATCCTTATGAGTGATCAAGGCACACATTTCATAAATAAAACCATTGAAGCTTTGACCAAGAAATTTACAGTTCATCATCAGAAGAGCATGCCTTACCATCCAAAAGTAAATGGGACAGTTGAAGCATTCAAAAAAATATTGGAGACAATGCTAACGAAGATTTGTAGTGTTAATAGAGATGGCTGGGATTTAAGAGTACCAACAGTATTATGGGCCTATAGAACCACTTGCAATACACTAACAATGTAGACCCCCTTTAAATTGGTGTATGGTCTTGAAGTCGTTGTTCCAATGGAATATTTGGTACCAAGCTTAAGAATTTCTACCTTTATATATATGGACGACACTGGCACTATTCGAGAGAGTATTGCACAGTTGGTCAAACTAGAGGAAGATAGTTTTGTTGCAGAATTTCATCAGCAAGTCTAGAAAGAAAGAGAGAAGGCCTACCATGACAGACACATTAAGAAGAAAGCATTTAAACAAGGCGATCTAGTACTGGTATATGATATTAAGTTCATCAAACATCTTGGGAAGTTCATAACACATTGGCTTGGTCCATATGAGGTTGCCTACATTACAGAAGGAGGAGTTGCGCAGTTGAAGACTTTGAATGGAGAATGGAAGGAAGGTTTGGTGAATGGGAGCTGAATGAAGTTGTATTATGAAAACTAGCTGCCTCGCAGCTCTCGATAAAAGCATGAGGCCAAGGGTCTAGGTACCAGGTCTAGTTGAAACTCGGTACCAGACACAGAAAAGACAGTCTGCACAAGGAAGGCGAGGATGCATAGAGAAGAAAGCAAAGGATGTACTGCGCAGTCTAAATTCAAAGTAAAACAGAAAGATCATATCTGGAGTTCCTCAAGATTAGTCACAGGTGAGTGTTGGGGGCCTGTTGTCCCGTGGTGATGGAAGTAAATGAAGGTTAAGGCAGAAAATAGAAAATGCAAACTGCATGGAAGACACAGTGACCGTTATTGGGTCAAAGTGAGAAAAATAGAAGAAAAGATGGAGCAAAGCAAAAGGAGGCAAGACGTTGGACGAGGATATCGAGGATGACATATCAACAAGAAATATGGATTGTGTACAACTCAACAAGAGGAGAAAGCCACCATTGGATGATTTGGATCACCGTGCGAGAAGGAAGGAAAGACAGGTTGGCAAAGCCCTGAAAACTTGGGTCAAGTTGACCTAGGGTTTTTCGACACCTAGGGTTTTGGTATCTAGGGTTTTTGTATCTAGGGCTTTGACACTTAGGTTTCAGTCTAAGGCTCTTAGTGAGTGATTGTAATGTATAAATAAAGGTCCCAAGGACCTGGGATGGTTCATTTCTATTGTTTTTGTTTTTGTTGTTGTTGTCATGTTTGTTATTGTGTGATCGAGTGAGGATTATTGTGTGAGAGAGAAGTGTTGAGTGTAGAGCCTTCTAGGATTGTAAGATCTTCAGTTGGGTGCGAAGATCAACCCTGCAGCTGGGTGCACAGGAAGGGGAGGGAGATAGAGAGGAGAAGAAAGAAGATTGGCTAGCTAAGAGCATAGATGATAAATGTATTCTTCATATTAATATAGTATAAACCATAGTTTTGTGGATGTAGTCCTAGAGAGAGGGTGAACCACGTATATTCCATGTTGTGTGTGATTGATGCTCTATTCTTTGTCAATTGGTATAACATTACTGCATTACTATGTTAGACCTGATAAATATTTCTATGAAGTAGATATGAACTGGTAGATGATATATAACCATTGTATTGATTTTCTATTGGATCCACTTGATATCCCGTTGGTTGTATACATATATGTCTTGCAACCCCCCCATAGCTTCTTTGGGTGAGACTGCATCTGCTTCGCAGGTGTTGTCGAAAGGGCTAGTAGTTAGGGCTTGTTGGTGCACTGTTGGATATGAACCCTAGGACTAACCTTTTTCCATCAAGTGAATAGAAGGATTGAAGGATGAATGGATCAATGACATAGAGAAGGGTGAATGGCGCAAAAAAAATCTGCAGGGTGCTTTGAAACAGTGTGACAAATGGTGCAGTGGAGTGTATTGAGATGAAACTAGTGTGATGGAATGGACTGATATGGATTGTGTGGAAGATTGCATAGAAGAAAATATCCATGGAAACTTGAGCCAGTGTGGTTAATGGAACTGTAGAGTGTGAAAAAACAAATATCGTGTGAGAAGAGATCCCATGGAATGCGATGGGATGAATGGAGTGACTGGGTGAGCGCACTATAGAGAAAGTGTGACAAGGTGAATACTTGTGAATTGAGCCTTGGGATCTTATTTTATCTATGTAGTAGGTGCTCTATAGACCATAATTTGATTTTTTACATAATTTACGAGGAGATGATATGATAAGACTAAGTTTTATTGTTGGAGATGAGCTAGAGCTCATTCATAAGAAGATTTTGTCCATTTGATTTAGTCAAAGAATGTATAGTTGGATTTGGTCAAGATTCTTCCACGATATAATTGTCACACGTCCACATAATTTATTTATATAGAAGTGTAACTGACATGAATTTGATCTGGTCAATATTTTTCCACAATGTAAATGTCATGCGTCTACATACTTTATTTATATAGAAGTGTAACTGACATGACTTTGATCTGGTCAAAATATGTCCACAATGTAACGGTTATGCATACACATACTGAAATGGGAACTCAGGAAAAACCATTATAAATAAGGATTCACTCTATTCGATTAATGCATGGATGAAAATAGAAGAAAATGGATTTGTAAGTTTTCAACGAAATTGAACCGAAGAAATATAAGATTAAATTTTGTATAGAAAGGTTTAGTTCTATAACAATATATCTTAAATTGAATTTAAGGGTAGTAGGGTGGTGCTAGGGTGAGTTTAATCTCAATGAGGAATGGTGTCCTCATTATTCGTGACATGTTGGTGCCTGAAAGGATTGGTATCCTCACTATCTGCGATAGTAGCCTGAGAGGATTGGTTTCCTCATTGCTTGAGACAGGTTGGTGCCTGAGAGGATTGGTGTCCTCATTTGTGACAAGTTGGTTCATGTTGGCCCTTGACCAAGTTTTGAGGATCCTTGGTCATGTTTGAAATAATTTTGGGACTTCGACAAGCTATCGAAGGCGGAGCGTAAGACGAAGTAGAGACTGTGGGATCTCGACCCCTTTTATGGCCCTTTTTGGGATTCAGGATTATGTAATGGGTATGGGATGTCGGCCCATGGGTTTACCCATCCTTAGGCCTATTTTGTATGTATAAATAGATGCTAAGGTGATGTAGTGAGAGGTAATGGCTAAGTGCTAGACTTGGATCTAGGTGATCAAGAGTCGTAAGTTCTTTGTGCATGCTATGTGAGACTTGCAGAGCTAAGTGCAAGTCATTGTAAGAGACTGTGGAAGGTTGTGTGGTTAGATATACTCGGGGAAGGAGGATCTAGTGAGCTGCGCAGATCCCCTATCCTCTACGGAGTATGGTTTTTGAGGCTTTGTGCATGTAACTGATTGAAGAAGCTAATAAATAAGACAAAGAGTTGGTGGACGTATCCCTAGGGTGGGGGTGAACCACCTACATGTTGTGTTTCTCTACTTTGTGCGATGTGTTGATGTGTTTATATGTTAATGTGCTTAGTGCTTCGATATAGGTAAATGGTAGATAGATATGTTAATGCTATGTGATTAATAGTATGGATCTGACCTATGTGGATATTCTTAGTGCTTAAATACCTTATATCTGAATGAATACTGTGATACTCAGTAATTAGGATTTAACCATGTTGTAACTAAGACTAGATATAGGTGAATGTTAATTGTTGAGTTCTCTATCAGGTGTTAGAATCACAGATCTATGTCCCAGCTAAGGTTGCTGACATCTGATTCCTGCAACCACCCCTGCCTCTACCTCGGGTGAGACTTCATCTGCCTTACAGGTGTTGCCGAAAGGGCTAGTAGTTAGGGTTTTGCTGGTGCATTGTTGTAGCGTTGAACCTTGAGTCTACTCCTACTCCAACAAATGGTTCCGTTGTCAAGACTTGAAACTGTGATTGTTGGGAATTGAGGAAGAAGAAGCTTTTTGCAAATATCCGACCTGAAACTGTGATTATTGGGAACTGAACAAAAAGAAGCCTTGTGCAAAGATCTGACTTGAAATTGTGAAGGATCTGTGCGTAGATATATCTCTCTAGTGCATAGTATTCTACTTTGATCTTTGAATCTCTATGCCAAGAAGGGTCAAATCTAAAGAAAAGAGGTAAGATCTGTAAGATATGTTCTCTGATAAAGGTAAGAATAGTGAAATTTTTTAGATCTAGAAGCTTTGTGCTCTGCTAAAGATAATATTAGTGGAAATGTTTGTTTCTAAAGTATGGATCTAGGTATGTTTGATAATATTTGTCCTAGCTTGAAAACTAGGGCACTGATAGATGATAGAAGATTTGATATGAGTAGATCTGATAAGAGTAGTGAAATATATGTTATACCTATGCATAGAGAGAATGTTTGGACTAACAAATGGATGCAGGATCCTAGAAAGAAATTTTTTCAGATTAGCTACCATGATCCTAGTGCGCAATACATGAAAGGTTGGGGATCATTTAAGAGAAAAAGAGGATTAACTCTTTGTTACAATTGTAGAAAACCATGACATCTTTCTAAGGAATGCCTTGGAAGAAGACCTAGTTTCCTCTGTTGCAAAGCTATGGACCATGAAGTATTGGATTTCCCTAGAATGATTGCCAAGCTTGAAAGGATGAATATGAGATAAGGAGACCATGAGAAAGGTCAAGCAACTGAGATTATGATAGAACCCCAAAAAGAATCATAAAACATATTGCTACATATGAAAGAAACCCTGAATGACCATCGACATATCAGCTTATCAGAGATATTCAAAGAAAAAGAATGCATTGAAATAAGAATAAGAGACTTCCAAATTGACTGTGTTTTGGATGAAGAAACACAGGTAAATATTATGACATAAAGAACTTGGGAAATTCTAGGAAAGCCTACTATGATTCCTTCATTGGGAGGAATAGAGTTATTCAGAGGAAAGATGATAAACCTATGTGGAAAGATCACCTAGATATCTATGAATTCCAATGGAACTTCGACAAAGGAAGAATTTGAAGTTGTTAAATTTATTGAGGACAAATCTCCATTTGCTATGTTACTAGGAAAACCTTGGATTGAAGGAGATCAGGCCATAAGGAAAGAAGAAGAAATATTAGAGAAGAAGAAGCAAGAGTTAAAGTATTTCATGACTAGGACGATCACAGACTTGATTGAAGAACAATAGAACCAAGCAAAGCTATTTAAAACCAGAGACTTGGATGTCGAAGTGGGAAGAACACTAGAATACCTGCAAAAGACTAAAGTACTTATTCCAGATATAGATGAAGTATTACCCCTGATTTCTAGGAAAGAATCTAAACATCATGAAGTTACTCTACCAAAAGAAGATAAGAGTCAAAATGGAAAAAGGAATACTGAGACAAAGCTCAATAGAAAGAAGGCTCAAAAACTACATAAGAAGAGAGCTAAGACCGAAAAGTTACACAAAGTTCTAGAGGGAACTTCACAGAAGGAAAATTTGCAAAATTGGAACTTCGTCGGGATATCAGAACAACATCACATGGAACCTCGCCATGGCGATGCAATATAGCCATTGGGAACAATATAACTGTTAGACCAATGACCCGAATGGGTAGAAAGGAATTTATGATCAGAAAGTTCACCACTAGACCGTTGGGACCGCACCATAATGGACATAACTGAGTTAATGAAGGCTTCTCACCCATTGCAAGAGATATGTTTCCAAGTTATCTATTTTCCTGATGCACCACGCAATGAGAACACTTTTTATAACCATGAATCTGAGTCCACAAACCAGTTGATTTCACATAGTGATCATCGTGCTCTTGCCATCCATCCCGTTGCATTAACTAGTTACTCTTCGAACCCGAGATATTCAACCAAGAGCGTGCATGTCAGACAAGCTTAGTACTATAGAGAAAATTGTCGAATAATTTCTCATTGACCTAATGACTAAAAGAGTAATGTCTGAAAGAGAAATGTTTGCAAGTATTCAAGTGTCATTAATGAGAGGAGTGAAAGCTTCTTCGTCAACTGCTCGCGGATCCAGATCATCCATACCATCAGTGGAAAAGAGAACCAAACACAGAGATGACCTAGAAAATGCAAAGTTGATCCTGACCATATTGCCCGATTACATCCTGCCTATGGCCAACATGGTGAGTCAAGATAGGGTGGCAAGGTATTTCGAGTACTCCATGGTTACTGCATACCTTCCGAAGGGGATATGCACAATTTGTGTGTAGTAGGACAGGATCGTAGCTTTGAATTTCAGTGACTTCAAACTCGGAGATCGAAATAACTATAGCATGCTCACCCTATATAAATAGTTGACCAAGATGAAGGGGAAGAACTCAAAGATAATCCTGCAACCATGGACGATGAACCTATCATAGTCCACCCTGCTAAATGTAATGAAAATCCCACACTTCGGAAGGCACGAGGAAGTGAACGCCTGTGTCAAGATATTACTTTCATGTTACTATGGTGGTTACTTATGGCTAGACCATCGTATCACAATTGATCTAACATTGATCCATAGGATCACTGGATTAAGTATGCAAGGACCCGACCCACAGGAGTTATATCCAGGAAAAGCCACAAATCACACCCTAGCACAGAAGATCAAAGATACAAACGATGATGTTGAAAAGGGGACGCGAGGCTATAGGTTATCCTCCATCTAGAATGATGTGATGCTCCTAGCCTGCCATCTAATAGCTGGAAATTTACTAAGGAAGAATAGACCTATGTAGGTCACAAGATTTTTCATTGACCTCGTAGGGAAGTTCTTGGAAGGCCTACAGATGAACTAGACAAAGTACCTAGTTAATCAGCTGGAACTAGAATGTCGCGAAGCACAGGATCAGGGCTACAAGTTTCACTTTAGCTGGCTCCTGATCCTCATTGCCTTTGTTTCCTGGGAAATGCTAGAAGGTGTGACCTTTCCAGATATTGAACCATTCGAGCCTCTTGTTGCAAAGTTCACCTCACTCTGGTACTCGAGTGATATGAACAAACAATGGCAGTCGAACGATGTTTTTCACACATATTCCCTTCAGTGAAAGAGAGCCATTGAATTTGAACCTCGCATGAACCCAAACACCCTACAGAGGTTCCAACCCCTGATGAAGTTTTGTGCAGATCGACACTTCATCTACATAACAACGCGATCCAATGAACATAAGGAGAAGATTCAGTCATACTACAAACTCACAAAAGAAGACTTGGAGGAGATCACTAAGGACTGGTCCGTAGACCTCCTTATTCCCATAGACCCTATAGAGATTTCTGACCCTGACAACCTAGATACGAGGCATAAATAACATGATACACCCAGGCCCAACAGAACAAAGAAGACTGAAGAGGTCCAAGATTTAAGAAGCGCCTCAGGAAAGACTGCTTTAGTATCACCTGAACAAAGGGGTGATGACGAAGTAGAAGAGATAAACGGTAAGGGATCTAAACATAAGCAAGGCGAAGTAACACCGCCTAGAGACAAGGTTGATCTCCTTAAGAAGAGGAAGGTTTCTCCCCCAAAACCTTCTTCCTAGAAGAAATCGAAAGCCACCATGACCAACATGAAGACTTTGCTTACTGTCGATTATTTTGACTTCATCATCGCAACTTTAAATGATGCTTCATCGAAAATCACAGAGAAAGAAGAAGCCAAGCAGGAGGAAATGTATGATAGAATTGAGGTTGAATTGTGAGGGGTATAACAGGCCCTTCAATCCAGTCACGCAGTATGCACTGTGCCCCTACCATCAGGAGAACCAGAGTTGGGAGATGAGCCAACCCAACTCCACCAGCTTGCTAATGCAGTCAAAGTTCGCCTTCATCGTGCTCAAGAAGAAACACAATAGGAGACCCAGGATTTGAAGAAAGTGCAAGGCATAATTTTAGAACAATGTAGAGTTGCAGAACAGGATAAGATTTCTCTCCAGGAAAAGTTTGAAGTAGAGAAAGTACATATGCAACAATAAAAAGAACAAATGCTTGCAGAGCAACTCGAAGTGAAGGAAGGAGTCAATAGAGAACTTCGCTCTGTGACAAAATTAGAGCCACAAGTAGAATATTGAGTCATGCATCAAGTAGAGAAGCTTACAGAACCTATCCAATAGCTACAATAATGGATAATAGGCTTAGAGCTCCGCACAGTGCCCATCACCCTGTAGAATGTGAGGGATCAAAGAGAAGTAACTATTCGAAGCATAGTTGAGAGAATCAAATCCTTAGCCATGGAATGTAAGAAACTCATTGATCACAGTGCCCAGACCTATGAGAAACTCACTGAGAATCCATAACTGAAGGCACTAGAGTCCTATCTCCAAGAGGTGAAGTAACAAGAAGAGACAATACAAGCATAGTTGATGCCCCTTCCAGTTGTGGAAAGAATGAAGTGATCCCAGGAGCAACGCATTGCCCAACAACAATTCCACACTATCCAAAGCAAAGTCATTGAAGTGACTCAGAGGATCCAAACTATACAGAATAAGGCTTACCAACTGTTCATAGATATCGAAGGTCAAGGAGTGGAACTGGAGCAAGTTGTCACTACAGCTAAACAACGCCTATAGGGACTTATTAATGAATCATTCATACAAGCGTTCACTGAATAAGAGGTCGTGGCATAGCAACAAGTCGAAGCAACTTGAGCCAAGATCGAGGATTTTGAAGCAGAACTAGCCAGATCAGAGTGACTCATGATGAGTCACAGGTGAGTGTTGGGGGCCTGTTGGCCCTTGACCAAGTTTTAAGGATCCTTGCTCATGTTTGACCTAATTTTGGGACTTCAACAGGATTTCAAAGGTGGAGTGCAAGACGAAGCAGAAACCATGGGATCTCAGCCCGTTTTAGGGCCCTTTTTGGGATTGAGGATTATGTTATGGGTATGGGATGCCTGCCCATGGGTTTACCCATGCTTAGGCCTATTTTGTATGTATAAATAGATGCTAAGGCAATGTCGTGAGAGGGAATGGCTAAGTACTAGAGTTGGATCTAGGTGATCAAGAGTGGTAAGTGCTTTGTGCATGATATGTGAGACTTGTAGAGCTAAGTGCAAGTCATTGTAAGAGACTGTGGAAGGTTGTGTTCTTAGATCTACTCGGGGAAGGAGGATCTAGCGAGCTACACAGATCCCCTATCCTCTGCAGAGTAAGGTTTTTGAGGCTCTGTGCATGTAATTGATTGAAGAAGCTAATAAAGAAGACAAAGAGTTGTTGGACGTAGCCCCAGGGTGGGGGTGAACCACGTACATTCTGTGTTGCTCTAATTTATGTGATGTGTTGATGTGTTTATATGTTAATGTGCTTAGTGCTTTAATATAGGGGAATGGTAGATAGATATGTTAATTCTATGTGCTTAATAGTATGTATCTGACCTATGTGGATATGCTTAGTGCTTAAATACCTTAGATCTTAATGAATACTGCGATACTCTGTAATTAGGGTTTAACCGCATTGTAACTAAGACTAGATATAGGTGAATGTTAATTGTTGAGTGCTCTGTCAAGTGTTAGAATCAGAGATCTGTGTCCCAGCTAAGGTTGCAGACATCTGAGTCCTACAAACACCCCTATCGCTACCTCAGGTGGGACTTAATCTGCTTTGCAGGTGCTGCCGAAAGTGCTGGTAGTCAGGGTTTTGTTGGTGTGTTGTTGTAGCGTTGAACATTGGGTCTGTCCATGTGCCAACAGTGCCTAAGAGGATTGATTTCCTTATTTATGAAAGATGGGTTCCTGCCAAGTTGAATAGTTGTAAATTGTAAGTTGGTTCTTGCATAAGAACATAAAGAAATATGTTATGTGGTTTTCTTTTGCATTGGGTTTCCACGTAAAAGATTTGGTGTAATGTTTTTCCTATGTTGTTTTTTGTGTCATGCATTGTAACAACCCTAGCTAAATGATTGCTTAGGATTTACCAAGTATAATTAATTAAATAAATTAACTGTTCTAATGTGTATTAGTTAAATAATGATTATTTATTGATAATATTAATTAATTAATTAATTAATTAGTTACTTATTGTTTAATATATGTTGATTAACTAATTAATTGATTGATTAACACATTTGATGTTTAGAGTAAAGAATTAAATACTTGATAACTTTTAATTCATTATTATAAAACTTTATGTATGCAGGGGATGAAGCATTGAATGAAGGGATAAGGTATTAAATGGAGGGATAAGGAGGGTGGCATTAAAGGAGGGTAGGAGGATATGAATGGAAGGGGATATGAGGGGGAGAGGCATTCAGAAAAGGGACTTTTTGAAATTTGGGGAAAGAAAGCAACATTTGGAGATTAGGGACTGTATGTGTTTTGCTGGTTTGATATTTTCTGGTTTGGAGTTTGGGTGGACTATTACAGGGGTGCACCAGGTTGCTGGGAGTTTTGGGCTCGGGGGCCAGGAATCCTCATGGAATCCTAGAGCTAGGGAGCCAGACAAGCTCTGTTCCTAGCTGGCAAGGAGGAAAGATTCAGTTTTGGGCAAAGTACCAGAGAGGACAACTAGAGATTGGAGAATTAGCATCAGACAAAGGTATGTATTTTAGTGATTATGCTATGTTACGTGACGGTTATGTGATTTACTTTTATGTTGTGGATAAATTTGATTTATGCTGAATAAGTTATGGTTAAATGTTGAAGATTAAATTATACATAAACACATTTATCTACTCTCTATTCTTTTAACCTATGTTTTATAAGGCTCTATGGGGACAAAGACCTTATACTTGGTATCAGAGCTCTAGTTTAAAATTTGGGGCCAAGGGCCTACCCACCTACTCAGAATTGACCCAGAAATAAACTAGAAAAACCTTAGAAATCATTGTAAGTTTGAAGGAGGCCTGTTCACCTTAGAAACTATAAGAAGCCTCACCTGTAGAAGGAAGTAACATTAAGATTGACGTAGAAAAGAGGTAGAGAATATATATAAGTTAGATGAAAGAAATTTATGAGTCTTGATATATATATCTATATGTATAAAAAAAAAATTAAAATAAATAAATAAATAAATAATCCTCCCTGCCCCCACTATCCATTCAAAGATTCCTAAAAGGCTTCAACAAACTTCTTTGATACCATGATAAATTTTTCTAACACATGGTAAACAGATTCTACTCCTACAATTAACTAACATAGTCTGAATTTAAATGCTAATCAAAACTGCAATCTAAATCTCAATAGAATCTATAAACACACATTTAGAAAACATACAATGTAACACATATATTACTGTTAAGAACCCCTGTTATTGATACTCCATTATTGCAGACTAAAAATATCTGCTATAGGAAAATTCTATAGACATAATTTTATGTGGAATAAATAAAACTAAAACTCTCTAATACATATCCATACCCTAACCCTTCCTCTTATATAACTGAGAGGGGACTCCTAGGTTTACAAAAATAGATCTATTTCTTAGATCTCAAGATCTGCATGCAAGACAATGCACTCCAAAGAGGATTTGTGCCCTGTCTAACAAAAAAAAAAATGAATTTAGAGAGACTGCTAAAAAATAAAACAGACTGCCTCATCTAAATTTAGTGCCTTATCTCTAAATTGAAGACTAAGGATAAACTTATCCTATTCAATCTATAGATGGTGCACGCATGCATGCATGTTCCCTCACTACTATAATACTAAAATTAGTGATATTCCCTCACTATCTATTTATTTGCCATAAGTGCTCCAACCCAGTAGAAAATGATTCTATTCTTTCGAATGGAAAGAGTCTAGGGAGACCCCTTGGCTATCGCAATATTGGAATCTGAGCAGTTATCGTTATTCTTTTGTTTTTATTGTCCTCTTTTTCAGGATTATCATCTAGAGACTGAGAAATAATTCAACCCAAGAGTACCTCTGAAGCATTAGAAACCTAGGCAGGAAATTGAAGAACTCCTGGCCATAGCAATACCATTGAAGCCTGTGTTATTACATGGGATTTCTCAAGATGGCAGTTCAGGTGTAAAACTTACAGAAGAGAGCTCAGATTAGAAGTGATCTAAATAACTACTACTATAAAATCAAAGTCAAAGGATGGAATCTCCGGAGGATGATATGTCTCTCACAAGAAAACTATTGAAGTGGATTCTATCACCACTCTCATGGTTGCAAAGAAAAATAAATAAAATCAGCAGTTGCAACTAGTAGATAAGCATCGACCTGCGTGTCTTATGCATGAGAAATTGTCTGACCTCCCCATACACATGTAGGAAAGCACCTGCACCAATGCACAACACAATATAGGTCAAATCTGAGACTAACACACCAAGTACTAGGCACCAGGTCGCAAATGAGGAAACCCACAACGAACGCCAATTGTGCAGGCATGCTAAACTCTCAGCATTAAACCCAATTTCTAAATCCATGAGCCATGCATCACATGAAGCTACCTGTCAAAACCCAGTTCAGAGGCTGGGAGGAGGGATCCCACAAGGAGATAAAACCTGTGATAAAATGAATACCAAGTAACAAGACATCCCAAACAAGGCGCCAAGGAGAAAGACCTCAAGGGACAAGAGACCATGCACAATGCGTCAACGCAAGACAATGCTCAATCCACGTGCAAAGCCACATGGAGGAGGAGCCCATCGGGGCAAGGTGAGGTGCGCTACACACCATCACAAAAACAAAACAAAAAAACCAATGCCAGTGCCAACGTCAAACACACACAGCCTAATCCCAAATGCCAGTGCCAGCGCCAAACACCAGGGCAGCCTGCACGCTGTACATAATAATAATAATAATAATAATAATAAAAGAACCAAGAACCTGCAACAAAAAACAATCCAGAACCCAAGTGCCAATGCCAAACAACAGTCCACACATAAGTCACTAAAGCCTAGCGCTAAACGCAAGCCCATGAGGAGCCTGCGGCCATTACCATAACTCTACCGCAGTTGCAGAGCAGGAGAGGCCCAGGGTGCATTCGCATAATGAGATGGGCGACAGGTTGATTAGGTTTAGGGGATAGAGACACGAGCAAGAGTGTGTTTAGGGTTTAGGGCACGTGGGCCTCATGCGAGGACCCACAATGCCCGGTTCAATTTTTTTTTTTTATTGTTTCAAATTTTTTTTTCTGTAATAATTTGTAATTTGTTTTATTTTTATTATTATTATTTTTTGTTAGTTAAAAAAAATAATATAATAATTAATTAAAATTAATTTGATACCATTAACATACCATTAGTTTAAGCCTTGATTAATTTAATTAACATACTTTATTAGTTACCATTCCTTTAATTATTGTAAGTATTTAAATTAGGTAAATATATATTTAAATTACTATATATATAGTAAATAAAAGATTTAAAGTTAAAGGTTTACGTTAAATTATATGATTTAATTTTAATAATAACTTAAAAGATATATTTTAAAAATTAAAGGTTTAAGTTATTAAATATGTTTAAATTAAAGATTTAAATTTAGGTTTTTAAGGTTTAAATACTAAGGTGATTAAGGTTTAAAAACTATGTTTAAGGTTTAAAACTAAGGTGATTAACTTAATAAGAAAAATTAAAAGTATTGCGCCCGAGGCCCAATCTCCAAGTCCACAAGCTAAGAACCAAATACCAACGCACAAGAACCAAGCTTCAATGCATAGCCTTAGGCTCATGACATCATACGACCACAAGTCTAGAAACAATACATAACCACCGCGCACAAGCGCTAAGCTTCAAAGCCCAAAGGCCACTCTACAATCCTCAAGACTCACACCTGCAACCACTGAGTCACACAATTCAATGCATATGTACAAGGCACCAAGGAAAGCGCATGGGTCAAGCATCGAAGGATAGCCTTAGGCTCGTTTCATCAACATTAGGTTGGAAGTCACCTTAATTATTTGTAAACACAAAGTATAAGGACTTAGACCAATATAAGCGGGAGGGGGTTTTCATGCATGCTAGGAAAGTAAGTTAGAGGAATTGGCGAGTATGGCGCAAAGCTAGCGTAGCTACCAGGAAAGGGAGTCAGTAGTTTCTTAGGTGAAGACATCAAGCTTAGATTCTTTAATCCTAACCTAGCCACCACCCCTAAAGAGAGTAATGTTTGTTTACAGACAAGTAAAAAAAAACTTACGCCTAACCCTGTTTTCTAGTTTAAGTTGTGCAAATGTGAAACGTCCTTGAACTCACCTTGACAACTTTGGTTGATGCAGGTTAAATCATACAAGATGGTTAGGACTCGAGGAAATCGAGGCAGAGGGGCATCGTCGCAGGTACCACCAGTGCCGCCACCACCATCGCCTGAACTAGCTCTCATACTGTGCTCTTTGGAGGCCATAAATGAGACTTTAAAAGGGCGTCGACCAACAGGGATCAAAGTGGAACCCCCACCATCTAGAACAGGTAATCCAAAAGCGTCGATGGATTCAAGGGGAGGACCTCCACCCGAAGACATCACTAGAGAACTACAGAAGATCAAACTTCTGGAGTTTGTTGGGGGTCGTGCCAGTGAACGTGCCGAGGCATGGTTGGAAGCCATGACAAGGTGTTTTTCCTTAAGGGACTATGAATCCACCTCAAAGGAAAAGATAGCGATTTTTCAATTGAGAGACAGTGCCTTGAACTGGTGGGGCAACCTGGAAAGGAAAATTCATCTTACCCCAGACACCGTATCTTGGAAACTTTTCTAGGAGAGGTTCCGAATGAAATATATTCTAGCTTACTATGAGGAGTAGCAGGTAGGAGCGTTCCATGCTCTAGTATAGGGAAACAGGACCATAGAAGAATATGAGATCAGGTTTATGGAATTGGTCAAATATGTTTCATATATGGATAATGACCAATGACAGGCAGAATGCTTTGTCTATGGGTTAAACCCTAAGATAAGGGCTATGGTGCGGAGGTGGAAACCATCTTCCATAGCGGAAGCTGTGGAAAATGCGTGTTATGTGGAGGAACACATGAACATAACTGGAGGTATGAGACCAACCCTTCCACATCGTCCTGGATTCATGGGGAAGGCCCCTAGGAAATTTCCCAGGGGAGGGGGCTCAAGGCCACCTCCATATGGTAATAGAGTCGCACCAAGGATAGTAGCCACAGGGATTTCAATGGCAGTGAGTGCAACATCTCGTTCATCACCAATGACGTAGGTAGGTCCACGACCATCTCAGGGAGCAGCTAGTAGGGGCAGGGGTTCCAGGGGAAGGAACTCATTTCAGAGACAATCACAGAACAATGCACAGGCTCAATATTGTGTTACCTGTTGGGGATGTGGAGGACCCCATTACCAGCGTGACTGCCCAGAGTTACAATAAGGATTTGGTCATAGAGAGGGAAAGGCCCCGATGGGAAGAGCAAGTAGCAGCCACCAAATTTATGCAGCAGTTAATAATTTCCAGGCCGAACATCAATCCACAGTGGTGGAGTCATCAGGTATGCTAAATCATATCAATGTTAATATTTTATTTAATTCTGGTGCGACAAATAGTTTCATTTCACCATCTACATTATAAAAGAGTGGGTTGGTAGCCTACGAGCACGATGACTTTAAACAAGCTGAGATGGCTTCAAGGGAAAAACAAGCGGTAGGACCTAGTGTTGATAATTGTATAGTAGACCTGGGAGTGTGTACTACCAGGTTGAAGGTTTATGTTACTGTTCTCGGGGCGTACGACCTAATCATTGGAATGGATTGGTTAGAATCTCATCGAGCTTTGGTAGATTGTTTCACAAAAAGGGTTCTTTGTGTCGATGATGAAGGAAGACCAGTAGAGATCCAGGGTGTATGGAGAAAGGTGTCATTATGATTTATCTCAACTATGAAGGTTAAGCGATGCTTGAGGAAAGGGTATCGACTATATGTAGTGGAAGTGGTGAATGAAAGGAAGGGAACCTCCTTGGATTAGTACCTAGTATTGTCAGAATTTAAGGATGTTTTTCCGAACGAGTTGCCAGGGTTACCTCCTGAGAGGGAGCTTGATTTTACTATTGATCTAAAACCTGGTGTAGAACCAATTTCCAAGAGTCTGTATCGGATGACAACGCTAGAACTTTGTGAGTTGCAAATGCAGTTGAAAGAGTTTTTGGAATTGGGGCTAATAAGGCCCAGTGTCTCACCTTGGGGTGCACCAGTAATTTTTGTAAAGAAGAAAGATGGTTCCTTACGACTGTGTATAGATTACAGGGACTTGAACCGTGCTACAATGAAAAATAGGTACCCAATGCCACAAATAGATGACCTCTTCGATCAAATGAAAGGAGCAATGGTATTCTCAAAGGTAGATTTGTGATCATGGTATCACCAGTTAAGGATTAAGGAAGGCAAGATTCCTAAAACTACCTTTGGAACCTGGTTTGGACATTATGATTTCATCCTAGTACCTTTTGGATTGACCAATGTGCCAGCAGTATTCATGAGCCTCATGAACGACATATTTCAGAAGTACTTAGACTGTTTTGTACAAGTGTTTCTAGATGACATCCTCATCTATTCCAAAAATGAAAGAGAGCATGAGGAACACTTACGAGTGGTGTTATCCTTCCATAGAGAGAACAAATTGTATGGGAAGTTGTTGAAGTGTTCCTTCTTCCAAAAAGAGATCCACTATTTAGGTCATATCATTTCCAGTGAAGGAATCTATGTGGATCCAAAAAAGGTAAAGGCCATTATGGAGTGGCCAGTGCCGAAAAATGCCCATGAGGTGAGAAGCTTCATGGGGCTAGTAGGTTATTATCGAATATTTGTAGAAGGATTCTCTAAAATAGCGAAACCCATCACCACTTTTCAGCACAAGGGGGTCAGGTATGAATGGACAGAAGAATGTGATAGTGCATTCATCGAGCTTAAGAGGTTACTAACTAGTGCGCCAATTCTACAAGTGTCGGATATGGAAAAGGACTTCACAGTTTGCACGGATGCCTCGAAGCAAGGGTTGGGGGCCGTGCTAATGCAGGATGGAGGAGTGATATCTTATGCATCAAGGAAGTTGAAGAAACATGAAGAGATATATGCGACTCATAATTTAGAATTGGCAGTTGTAATGCTAGCTCTGAAACTTTGGAGGCGTTGTCTTGTGGGGCGAAACTTTGAGCTCAAAACAGACCATCAAAGTTTAAAACATCTCTTCACTCAAAGGGATCTGAATTCCAGGAAAAGGCGATGGAGTGAGTTTATGAGTGAGTACGATTTTGGTATTTCATACATCAAAGGAAAGGAAAATGTGGTCACAGATGCCTTGAGTAGGAGACCACATGTCTTCTCCCTGGTACCCTTAAAAGTCAATCCGAGGGAATGTGTGTTGGCACAAATCCGAGGAGACAGTTGGTATTTGAGGGTTACTTCAACCCTCAAGAGTGGGATGAAATTAGATCCAAAGTATGAAGGATATAGTCTGGAAGTAGACAGACTATTGAGATATCGAGGAAGGATGTACATCCTTGAAGATGGGGATATTCGAAGTAGCATACTGAAGGAATCCCATAGAGCACTTTATTGTGCGCATCCAGGTGTGAACAAGATGTATGCATAGATGAGGAATACTTTCTTCTGGGTAGGCATGAAGCGTGATGTAGTCCATTTCGTCGCCAAATGCCTAGAGTGTCAATAAGTGAAAGCCAACCACCATCACCCGACAGGCCTCCTACAACCACATGATGTTCCTATGTCCAAGTGAGAATTCATCTCTATGTATTTTGTTGTAGGGTTGCTGCTCAAATCTCATAGACACAATGCCATTCTTGTGATAGTTGATAAGTTAACCAAGAGTGCTCATTTCATTCTGGTTAGAGACACTTACAATGTCACTGATGTGGCATGTGTTTTGTAAGTGAGGTCATCTGTTTGCATGAAATACCTAAGAAGATGATTTCAGATAGGGACTCGAGATTCACTTCTAGGTTTTGGACAAGTTTGCAGTCAGCGTTGGGGATGCAGTTGAACTTAAGCACAACTTATCATCCTAAAACAGATGGGAAAAATGAGAGATTAAATCAAGTCATGGAAGACATGCTTAGGATGTATTTCATGGATAATCAAACCCATTGGGAGAAGTACCTACCTTTGGTAGAGTTCGCCTACAATAACAGTTTTCATAGCTCCATCAAAATGCCACCCTATGAAGCTCTGTATGGAAGGCCATGCAGAACGTCATTAAGTTGGGATAGATTAGAAGACTGAGCAACAGTTAGGCCAGAATTGATTCAAGAGATGGAGGAACAGGTGATTCAGATTAGGCAGAGTCTAAAGGAAGCACAGGATAGGCAGAAAAGTTATGTGGATGCACACAGGACCGACTGAAGTTATGAAGTGGGAGACCAAGTTTTCATTAATATCAGGCCTAATAAGAGTACCATACGGTTCAGAAAGGGGAAAAAGTTGTCACCTTGATTTATAGGACTGTTCAGAATCTAAGAGAAAATTGGACCCATTGCCTATCGTCTCGTACTGCCACCCCACTTGCATAAAACTCATAATGTTTTTCATGTATCTATTCTACGTCATTATGTATCTGATGAATCACATAAGATAAATTGGAGGGATTTGCAGGTATTGGACACAAGAACTCTCATGGTAGAACCATTACGCATATTGGACCGTAGAGTGCGACAGCTCAGGAACCATCTAGTATACCAAGTTAATGTCCAGTGGGACAAGTATAGTCCAAGATCTACTACTTGGGAAGACATCGAGACACTACGACGAGATTATCCCTCACTTTTTTTACCACCTCAAGAATATTTTTCTCGAATCTTGGGTGTATGTAACACCACCTTTTGACTTAGACAACTAGGATTACCTGAGGCCTACACACCTTTATTTTCTATTCACAGTGAAACTATTAAATGATACACTTAAACTTTTAAGACGTATGAACCTTTATGAATGTTTAAATGTATTTGAATAATGATGGATATGATGCAATATATTGTGAGAATGTAAATTTTATGAATGTTTAAATGTTATTGATGATGATGGATATGATGTGATCTACTATGTGAATGTAAATTCTATGAATGTTTAATCTTTATTGATGATGATATGATGCGATATATTGTGTGAATGAGAATCCTATGAAGGTTTAAATGTTATTTGAATGATGTCGGATATGATGCAATCTATTACGTACATGATAATTCTATGAATGGGTAACGTTAATTGAATTATGGGATATTATAAGATCTATTTCTAACTTGAAAAATTTGATGTTAAAGTTGTTGGTACGTGGATATCGAATTGAAATTATGGTTGTATGCAATTATATGATGATAATGCATAGAAATGTATTAGTTTGTGTTGCAGACTAATCTGTAGGTTATGGGCTATGAAATAGCTAAGGGAAAATGATGATGAAAGTGGATTTCATGACCACTGGCCGAGAAACAATATGGTATGAATCTTTCTATGTGAAATTATGCTGGCTTGGATGCATTGCTATGTTATGTGGACTAGTGTAGGATTTCAGGTGGTTAGACTGCCCAAAATTGAATAGATGATGAAAAAACTCCCAACAACACGGTGCCACTGTATATTCCATTGTAGGGTGTGGACCCTAGTCCTGTTAGGAGGGGTGGAGGAATTTCCCACCATGTATCCTTCGAAACCTGAATTCATGGGAGGATGATGTTATCTCAGGCTCCCCTAGATGTGTGATGATGATTGTCAGTTGCTTGCTGGGGAAGCTTAGTCAAGGTAGTGACACTTTTGCTTATGGGTTCTATTTGGAGTTAGGTCAATATAGTTGATGCTCCAAGATAGTCCAGCAGAGGAAGAATAGGAATGGAAGATGAAAGTAAGTTAGGAATGAAGGATGAGTAGAAATAGTTGAGAGTGTATGGAGATTTGTCTTATGTTGGAACTTATTGTTTTCCCTTCTGAAAAGAAAATGTATATATTGTTAGGACCACATATTGTACCCTTTTTGCCCATACATTTTGCTATTATTTTACCCTTCATCACCTGCATTTTGACTTATACTATCATTTCATCTGATCATTCCAAGGTATACAA
>JZKD02S1609357.1:1385142-1397122 GCA_000966675.3 Picea glauca | reverse complement strand
CTAGATAATTGTAATTAAAGGATTTCACAAACATTTGATTGGTTTATTCTTTTATAAAATGAATAGTCTTGTTGAATGGATTGGATGCATATGGAAATTACTATAGAGATGATAGGTATTGATATTAGTACATGAACAAGACTTGTATGTACTAGCTACACATGCATTTCTTGCACATGTACACTAGTATGTATGAGTTTCTTGGCTTACTTACTAATAAATTTCATTTATTTGTTAGGAATGTGTGAACCATGTTTCTTTTCCCGTGTATCATAAAATACTTAAACTTCGGGATGAAGTTTCCTGAAGGGTGGGTGTATGTAACAACCCTAGCTAAATGATTGCTTAAGATTTACCAAGTATAATTAATTAAATAAATTAACTGTCCTAATGTGTATTAGTTAAATAATGATTATTTATTGATAATATTAATTAATTAATTAATTAATTAATTACTTATTGTTTAATATATGTTGATTAACTAATTAATTGATTGATTAACACATTTAATTCATTATTATAAAATTTTACATATGCAGGGGATGAAGCATTGAATGGAGGGATAAGGTATTAAATGGAGGGATAAGGTGGGTGGCATTAAAGGAGGGTAGGAGGCAGTGAATGGAAAGGGATATGAGGGGGAGAGGCATTCAGAAAAGGGACTTTTTGAAATTTGGGGAAAGAAAGCAACATTTGGAGATTAGGGACTATATGTGTTTGTTGGTTTGATATTTTATGGTTTGGAGTTTGGGTGGACTGTTATAGGGGTGCACCAAGTTGCTGGGAGTTTTGGGCTCAGGGGAGATAATCCTCACAGAATCCTGGAGGTAGGGAGCTGGACAAGCTCTGTTCCTAGCTGGCAGGGACGAAAGATTCAATTTTGGGCAGAGCAACAGAGAGGACAACTGGACATTAGGGAATAAGCATCAGACATAGGTATGTATTTTAGTGATTATGTTGTGTTACGCGACAGTTATGTGATTTACTTTTATGCTGTGGATAAATTTAATTTATGCTGAATAAGTTATGGTTAAATGCTGAAGATTAAATTGTATAGAATTTTTTTTATCTACTCTCTATTCTTTTAACCTATGTTTTATAAGGCTCTGTGGGGACAGAGACCTTACATGCATGTATTGTTTATTAATTAAGAACTTATAAATAACTTTAATTTATTAAAGAGAATGAAAATTGAGAAATCTGACACAATATCGATTCACCCCCCACTCTCAGTATTGATGTTAGTTATACCAATTGGTATCACAGTGCAAGTTCCTTCGGTAACAGCCTAACAGTTGGAAGGAAGATCATATCGAATGTATATCAAGTCAATATTCCTTTCCTTCTTTAATCAAACCTCATTTTTTGAATAGAACAAACTTTTCATTTTGCAAAATTAGGATGAAGACCTACCTGATGTCTCTTGGTATGGAAGTCTGGAAAATTGTGGTAGATGGTTATAAAATCCCAACTACTCTTTCAAATAATGAATCTGGTAAGAAAAATTACTACAGTAATGCAAGAGTTATGAATGTTATCCAAGGAGGACTTGTATAAACAAGATTTGTCAACGTAATGTAGTTGGAATCCATAAAGGAAATATGGGACAATCTAGTAAACAATTATGAAGGAGATGATAAAGTAAAGTTTGACAAACTACAAGCTTACATAATGCAATTTGAAATCCTAAGAATGAGTGAAGATGAAAATATTGCAGGTTTTTCTTATAGTAGATGAGACCGTAAACACTATGAAAGGGCCAGGTGAGAATATTGAAGAAGCTACAATAGTTTAGAAGGTACTGAGACTTTATTTAATGCATTTTTTTATAATGCCTCTCTTCAATCCCTCCTTATTACAATATTTTCATCCATAAGAACCCCATTTTTTTTAATTATTATCAAAATTACATGTTAAAAGAGTATAACCCACACACTAACCACAATGACCGATTCTAAAAATTAATTAATAAATAATATATTTTTAGGTTTTATATTTCTTGATTTCATTTTTAATAAGTCGGTTCTTCATAAAAAACTTTTCATGTATTTATATACACTTGTTTTATCATTTTTCCTTCATATATCCAAAACTTTTCCGGATGATGGACCACACTGGTTTGGTCCGAAACCTCAAATATAAAAAACCAATGTAATGAATATGAAAGAACTACCTCATCATAACAATGATCGCAAAGTCTTCGAACAGAAATAGAGTATAACCCACTTGGAAAATGATCATTCCCATCTCACTTTAATGCAACTTCCATATTTATTCCATTTGTTTAGTTTCACTATATGGTATTGGTATTCATAGTTTAATATAAAGAAAGGAAAATGGCATCATGCACTAATGTGGATATGCTGTTTGCAATGACGAAAACAAAATACAGATACCTACTAGGACTGTGATAATATCATAACATGTACCTCACATACCGTAGGGTTTTGTTATAGTATTTGTTCTTATTATGTCATTCCTACATCGATACTCTTGAAAAGTGTCACTAGTTCAAATATCACTAGACTCTCATTTGACTTTTGGGTTTCCAAATCAAGGTGCATTCATTTTCAATTGTCATCTCTTCTTCTTTTTCCTTATGTAGAAAACAAGAGGAGAAGGAAGAGGAACATCAAGGAAAGAACATGGGTGGAAAAAATAAATGATACATGTTTCTCCCTTTGAGCTCATCATCTCCAAAGAGAATTTATATTGAGACATTATAGACATAGTGATGAAAATATAGATGGATAAGTTCAAATATCAAAATGGGTGTGGAGAAGTGGCATGGTTGGGAACTTCACCATTTCTCTTTGTATATATTTTCCTCAACTCCCTCTTTAGTTCATATTTGTGTGCTCATGGCCTTCTTACTCTTTTCTATGATAATTTTATGCTTCTTACATTGTTTTTTTCTTCTTGCAATCCACCCAATTCATAACCCTATCATAGAGAGGGTTTCATCTCTCAGTTTGATTGGTGCAATAATTTGATCTAGTTCCCTTTTCTAATCGATGGGGGGTGATCCTCTACTACAATGGTTTAGTCATGTCAAATGAGCATATTCAACAATTAGAAAAATATTTAAATATCTTATTCATACAATAATATAACATAATATGCCACCAAGATCTAGATTTCCGTATCTCACTTTCCCATATCTACAACAAAAGAAACTTGGACAAAGAACTAGATTGCACCAGATCACCAAATCTTAAATTAATTTTTCTTTTGGAATAAAAAACTTGTGACTTGTTGAATTAGATTGATAGATTAAATAAAGTTTAGTCAACAACAAATACAATTTCCATTTCTTTCAAAATGAATCCATAAAATATTTAACATTGAATATATTTCCAAATTCAACATAGATTTCAACCATTGAACTTATCTCAGATTTTGTGAGAAGATGCAATTTTCTACCATGAAATTGTCTTCATTAAATGCTTAGTATCATTTCTGGAACATATTTTCTTCAAGCAACACTCACTTTGCTATATCTCTTCTTTAATAGATCATTAATGACCTCCCATGGAAAAATACCATGGAATTACTAGGCTGCTTCATAATAAAGGAGACCTAATACCATGTTAAAAAATAGAAAATAAGATATGACACAAAAACTTGGTGGAAAAATCCATAAGCTATATTATGTGCTTTGTGTTTGTTCCAATTATACAAATGTATAACACATGAATCAAACCACCTCTTAAATTTGATTTTATCTCACAACGACACCTCATCAAGAGATAAGACAAGGAGGAGGAAAAGTAGGATATAGAACACACTTAGGATAAAAACTATATCCCATAATGTGAAATACAAAAAGGTGGTGTAGGACTTCATGATTGTATAGGAGTCACAGGCTAACAACTTTTAATATAAGAACAAATCAGGTACGCAATTGAGAATTAAATGTCATATTTTCCTAGAGGCTAAAAAATAAACACCTCCAAAAAATTTTTAGGGAAAAGAACAATGTTCAACACACACTTATATTGAGAGGGGGGTGAATCAATGTAAGACAATTTTTTTCTTTTTCAAGAATTCATCAAAAATAAAAAAACAATCACACATGAGATTTATTAACTGCAAAACAAGGAACATAATATTTACTGGAAACCCTTTCAGGATAAAACCAAAAAAATTCTCTTTATAATTCTTTGTAGGAACCAACCTATTGGAGACACCGATCCCCACTGGTAAAAAATTTGGTAGGCACCAACCTACTCTTATAGATATTCATAGAAATCAATCTATTGGAGACACTAATCCCCACTACTAAGAACCAACTTAGCAAGAGACACCAATCTCTTACATATCTTCTTAGACACCAATCTACTAGAGAGACTAATCGCCACTACTAAGCACCAACTTAGCAAGGGACATCAATATCTTAAACATCTTCGTAGACACCAATCCCCACCACTAAGAACCAACTTAGCAAGAGACACCAATATCTAAGTTGCACCAACCTTCACCGAGGCTTCTTGTTATTTCTTCCTTCACCAGATTTACTTGCTACTTATACCTTTACCAGGTCTAATCACTGCTTCTTCCTTCACCAAGTCTACTCACTACTTCTTCCTTTTCCAAGTCTAACCAAAATTTGAATTTTCAAATGGAAACTTTCCCAAATATTGTTGTTTCGGGCCACTTCCCAAGAATGAACTTGTACAACATGTCATGTATCCAATTTTACAAATGCAATTATGAAATTTTTACCTGAGGTACTTCTATATGTCTCCTTTGTTCTTTGAAAATTTTACAGTCTAGAGAGTCTCAGAAAATAATTTATAGTGAAAATTCCAATTTGACATGTTTGAAACTAATCTCAGGACCATTCAAAATCTCTAACTTCCATAGAGAATATCTTATAAATTACAACGAACCAACATCTAAATTTTTTACGTAAGGTACTTCTATATGTCTCCTCTGTTTTGTAAAAATTTCAAGTATGAAGAGTCCTAGAAAATAAGTTATAGTGAAAATTCCAAACTAACTTGTTTGAAACAGATCTTAGGACAATTCAGAAAACCTAAATTCCATAGAGCGTATCTCATAAAGTAGAGTGAAAAAAATCTAAATTTTTTAGCAGAGGTACTTCTACATGTCTCCTTTATTCTAGAAAAACTTCAAAATCTGAAGAGCCCTATAAAAGAGGTTATAGTGAAAATTCCAAATTGACCTACTTGAATCGGATTTCAAGAGAATTTAGGAACCCTAAATTCCATGGGGCATATCTTTGAACGTATATTGAACCAACAACTGAACTTGTTACCACATGTACAAAAAGATCTCTCCTCTGCCTGTACAAAAATTCAAGGTCTGAAACATCGTAGAAAATAATTTATAGCGAAATGGCCAAGCTTACCTATTTGACACTCATTTCAAGAGCATTCAAAAACCCTAAATTCCACAAGGCATATCTTTGAAATTATAGCGAACCAACATCTGAAATTTTTACCACATGTACACATAATCTCTCCTCTATCTCTTCAAAATTTCAAGGTATAAAATTGTCCCAGAACATAAGTTATTGCAGAAATTCTAAGATGACCTGACATTAATTTCACAACTCTTCCCTTTTGGAATGATATTCAATCTTTTCTCATCCATATTTCACACACTCACTTTTAGGGATTATTTTAAGGATGGAAATTCATTTTAAAATGTAGAAAAATTGGCGAATTTTACTAATCCTTAATATTTCAACTATAAAATGTTTCGCGATGTTTTTGTAAAAATATTCAAATTTATAAGTATTTTATATAGTTTGTATAAAATTTTGGCGATTTTTAAGGTAAAATAATTTTATCCTATAGAATTTGGGTGAATCATTTTTGGAATAGCGAATCTTGTTTTTGGAAAAACCATGGAAAATTATCCCATGAGTGAAATTTAGCCCCTAAAATCATCCCTGTGAGTCACTTTCTCTCTATACATTCTTTTTTATACTTTTTCATAACCCTTCATGAATGGACATGTACATTAATTAAATAATAAATTTCCAATACCATGGGAAAATACCCCAAACACCATGAGAAAATACCCCAAACCCATGGGTTTGAAACCACCACTTCACTTTTACTTTTTTGCATTCATCTATTTTTTAATATATATATATATATATATATATATATATCATGTAAATTTTGTGTGTATTGTGATACCGTAAACCCTTTGACATCAATGAAAATTTCCAACAATGTCCCCCTTTTTCATTGATGGAAATATTGCAACAAAACACATAGTCCACTAGGCATAGAAAGAATTCTTTCATGTTTGCAACTCTCCGCTTGTATGCTACTCTCTGAGGAATAGAAAAAATTATACCCCTGTCTCCAACTCTCCCCCCTTGACATCAATGAAAAAAGGATTCTCCCTCTGAACTTATGCTTCTCCTATCAACATTGCTTTCCCTATCCTCACTCATATATGTTATTAGAGTAAAATATATTTCACCTCTTGAGTACAATAAGCCAAAGTCCAAGGTTCCCTTTAAATATTCTTTTCACTACTTGCAAATGAGTTTCTTTTGATGCATCTTGAAACTGTGCAACCAATCCTAGGAATTGCATAATTTCCTTCCTTGATGTTGTCACAAATAGTAGGTTGCTAATCATTGACCTATACAATGTTTGATTTGATTTTAGAGATTCATCATCTTTTCTCAATTTACAACCTGTGATCATGGGTGTGTTGACTGGTGCACAATCTTCTATTATGAATTTGTTCAATTTTGTATTAAGAAAACTCACCAAATCCAAGTCTGTTCAACAAGAAATAGTCGAGTCAACAAGAATATATTAGTTTGGTTCACATATCAACAAATTCAAGTATTCCCCCCCGAGGGATCAATAAGTAGCATCAATATTTCTCATATAAAATTCTAGTTGATGGACAACCCAGTTGAAACTTAATCGTTGAATACACAGTTAGAACTCTTGTCAAATATCATGTCAGGTCGATCCTCGGTCAGAAAATTCCAAGGAAATCATCAATAAGTAAGAGGAACATTGCACAACTATACATTGGATGATACACGACAATACAAAATCTTGGAAAATCTAGTCAAATGATTCCACGACCATCGATCAATCCAACCACAATCTACCCTAGTAGTCAAAACTAGTCCACAATTATGTCTTTCATGTATCTTCTGCAAATATCTTAAAGCATGATTGACATTTATTATTTTTTTATGGTGAGGATGATGATAGAGCATATAGTTTTTGGTTGGTTGATTAGAGGAAGTAGGTTGAAGGTCATCTTCACGTATATGAGTAGACCAACCTGGTACATCAACAACAATGTCATTTGTAAAAACATGCTCAAATTATGGCTTGTGAGGAATAGGAAGCTCATAAAAAAATTTGACACAATCAATGGTAGGTTGTTATTTTGGAAAACCAGACCGAGCTCCTCTTGGAATGAATACAAATTTCATGGTTGTAGCAAGGTCATTTGTAGGTAGGGAGGAAACAACAACATCATATCCAAGACCAATCTTAATGAACGGAGACCTTTGAAAATTGAGGATATCGTCAAAGGTTTTAGTGCTCTTTTCAAACTTCAAGCTTCTATTCAACTTAATATTTGTTTTCTCCAACTCCTTTCTTAAGGAAACAATTTCAGATTCTATCTCTTCGCAATTTTCTTCATTTTTCTTCAACTAGATTCTCACTTCTTCCATCCTTCTTGCTTATTCTAATAGAACCTTTAGGTTCATTGTAGTATTTTCTATTTTTTCAAGGATTTATGACATTTTGGATTTTGAATCATGATCCTTTTCTCCATATTTTTGCAGTTGCTCCTTTTCTTTCAAGTTCTTTTTCTTAAGCTTCTTTATTTCTATTAAGGGACACATGATTTATTTTTCAACATCCACTTCCCCACCCATTTCATCATTTTATTCTTCTTCTTAATCCATTGTTTATTTCTCTTTCTCTTCATCAATATTTGTTTCTATGGCCATGGAAAGAGTTTATTCTCTTTCACTTTGAAAATTATTTCATTTATTTCTTTAGACAAGTAACTAACCCATTTTGAGTATATACTCTTCTTTTTCTTATAAGATTTCTTAATGTTATGATATTCTTCATCATCATTACTTTCATTTTTCACATATGAACACTTAGTAGGGAAATGTCCTACTTTTATACAATTAAAGCATTTAAAGGGTAGCTTACCTTTATATTTTCTTGATCCTTTCTTGATTTTCCTCACAAAATGGGATTCCATTGCATCTAATTCATTGTCATAGAAATTGCTTGATTCATGCTCTATGTTCTTTGTCTTCTTTCAAGCTTTGAAGGTTGCTTCTCTCTTTGATGGGTTTTCTTTATCTATCCTAATTTCATAAGCCATGAGGATCCAATATAATTCATCCATTGTTATTTTACCAAGAGCCTTCATTTCTTCAATGAAAAATACTTTGGAACAAAATATTAAAGGAAGTGACCTTAACACTTTTTGTACAATCATCATTTCTTCATCCCTTTCCCCAAGTCCTCTCACGGTGTTGACAATTTTTTCCACATGAAGGATATAGGCTACAACATTTTCTTTGTCTTTCACTTTCAAACTCTCAAACTATCTTCTATGGTATTGGAGCTTTTTCTTATTAACCTTGTCATCGCCTTCATAGATATTTTGAAGCTTGTCCAAAATTTATTTTGCTGATCCACAATACATCACCTTGACAAACTTGGATTATGATAAACAACACAAGTTGGAATTCATTTCTTTTGAATTATTTGCACTAGGATTCTTCCCGGGAACACACTTTTGTGGAGTTTTTGGGGTTGTATAAAAAGTCACAAATGGTTTCTAAATATCAAAACCAACAACCATTAAATATGTTCACATATTTATGCTCTAGAAGGCATAGTTTGTTCCATAAAACAATGGAGCCATGTTTGTGGAGAAACCTTATTGACCATACATGTGTGTTGTTGATATCTACCTTCCAGTGGTTAGACTGTTTCCAAAGGAACTCTCTCTAAAACCGATTGTTGAGAACACACTTATACTAAGGGGGGGAGGTGAATCAATGTAAAACAATTTTTTATTTTTTTAAAAATTCATTAACCATCGAAAACCATATGAGTTTTTTTTTGGATAGAAATGGTTATAATTTTTATTTAAAAAAGGTTTTTTCTAGGGAAAAAACAACCTTTATGTACAAAATTTCAGAATAGCCATAGAGCTGAAGCAAAACTGCAATTTTGCATTTGTCCCAACTACTCCTAAATATTCTCAAATATACATAAAAACTATTGCAATTTTTCCATGGATAGGTTTCTACATATGAGAATAACAAAAAACAAATTACTATGCATATATATATCCTAATTGAGTTTGAGATATTTGTCCACCTTTCCAGGAGTATCTTCTATATCATCATGCATAGGCTGATGCAGAGTGGGTTAAATAACCTCATAGGATGCGTGATGCAGATCCCCCTTCTCTCCTTGGGAGCCTCTCAGTCAAGGATCTTCAAAAGGCTGATCCAAATTATCTCCTTGGGACCCTACTAGCCCCAAATTGACTTAAAAAAAAACCCTTTTCTCCTTAGACGCAGGTCCTATGAGACCCGCGAGATTCTACTAAGCCCCTGTTCCTTTTTAAAATAACAAGTGCTAGCTCCTTTCTCTAGGCCCCTTTCCTCATATGACCTTTGGTTGTGACCCAGGGCTAACCTTGAAAGGTGCTTCAGATTTTTGGGATTCTAAATTTCCCACTTCACCTGTCTCAAAATCCTCCTAACTTTGAACTGAGCAACTTACTCGAGCGAGATCTATGGCTCGTTCTCCTCTGGCAGCTGATGAATGTGATTTCTTCAGAAATTTGGGATTCCGCTCTTTTGAATGCACCTGACTCTTTTTCCCCAAACTCTGAATCGACGAAAACACTTGGACCAAATATATGACCCACATTCCTTTTACATCCAATGGCTATGATCTATCTCGGTATTTCGGCTTCAGGAATTTCAAGAATTCCAACACCCTTTTTCCCTCGAAGTGACTACTACCATAAGCTACGGGTCAAATGCCACATACTCACCTCAATCAATAGTCGATATTTCCTTTGATTCCCCTTCGAGCGACTTTCATTCAACGCCCCTTTGCTCCCCTTTTCTCTGGAGTGTCGATCCTCCGAAGTGGTAGATCTTCCACCATGCGTCCTATCCCAATGGATGACTCTGATAGAATTCAACATTTTGGCCTTCCGAAGTTATTGTGTCTTCACTCCTCAGTTCCTCCCAAGTGACTTTTCTATGAAGTAAATCTCCATGCTCCACATGTCCCATTTTCTAATAAATGGTCCATGCTTCTCCTTGGAGATCAACGAGCCAAAATGACTTCAGGCTTCAGGATTTTTTTCTTCACCAACCCCGCTTTCCTCTGAAGGGCTCTTCCTCTGAAGTCTGTGGATTTCTGCCATGTGTCCTCCCTAGATCCAATAGTTCATATATCTTCGCAACTTTGGGCTTCAAGAGTTCTAAATACTCCACCTTTTCTTTTCGCCGAAGTGCTTTTCTTTGAAGTACGTGGATCTCCACCACATACCTTTCTGGATCCAACAGTCCATATTTACTTCGCCACTTTGGCCTTCAATAATTTCCTCTCCTCCTACTTCTGATTCTCCCGAACCATGAACCAACGAAGCATTGATTGAATTCCACTAGTCCTTTAGGAAGATGGATGGTCCCGATCCACTTCAGGACTTTGAGACTACAGTTATCCCACTCTCTTGTGCACTTTTAAAGGGGTTAAGTTCCATGCACTTACCTGGATCCAACAATTGTCAATCCATGCACTCATATCCGACAGTTAGGATCTTTTCTCCTCCTATGTATGATCCTTCTTTCTGCTAGACTATATTTAGATGGCCCATATCTTCTTCCATATCTGATCCAATAGTTTTTGTTTCTCCTCCTCCTGAGCTTAGAATTTCCCTTGAATTGGGAAAATTCGCAAGTGTCAATGGCTTTGGCCTTTGAGATTTTTCCTACGAGCCCAAGTACATGGGTATTGACTTCGATCCTCCTCCTGAGCTTGTATCAATGAAAATTGACCTCACCCTGGCACACACTTGTGATTTCACTCTTCTACACACTTATAACTTCTCCCAGAGTCCAAGACATGGACTATTCTCAGCCTTTTTCACCCTTTGCAAAGACTCTATGTGAAATGGCACTAATTCTCCTGAGATTTTGATGCAAAACCCAACCCTCAGGCCAAGATCCACACAGGATCATTCTAAACTTTCCTTGAGCCGAAGCGGCTCCCTCAGATCCCTATTGGAACCTCACAAATCTGATCCACAGGTCCTTCGTGAAAACTCTCCCTGTGCAACTTAACACCAGGCGCAAGCCTCGCATCCCCTTATGACCACAATCGGGCCTTAACACAAGTTTCTTTCATGACTTGCAATCTCACAAGTTCATGAGTCAAAGACCCTTGACTCCTTTTTCTCAAAACACCGATACCCGAGAATGCGATACGAGTATGGCTCCTCCTTTCTCGCTAGCGTCTCTAAAAGCGACCGCTAGCTAGGGCCTAACTCTAGCACCCCTCACAACTTGCAAATTTGTGAGTTGGAGTGTTGAGCCCTCGTGCTCCTCCTTTACGAAACTCCAATACGCAATATATCGCAATGGGTTGGCTCATTTTACAGGCGATGCATTTCCACCACCTATCACCCGCTTCCTCCTTTCTTTGTGCACTCTATGTTTGAACCACCTGTCAACCACACGGTTCCCACCAAACGGACGTGACACGTATTCGCACGAGCCCTTGGCGCTCGACACTTCATGACTTCTACAGTCGAAAAGAAACCATTGCAACTCCCGAACCCCTGATTGTAACGACCCTTAATTATTAAGATGATTAATTTAATAATATAATCCTAAAAAGATTAGCTAAACTATATTTATGTCTTAAAATAACAATTCTAATTGATTATTATTAAA
>JZKD02S1609357.1:1342087-1361644 GCA_000966675.3 Picea glauca | reverse complement strand
GAATTGTCTTCTGCCTTTATCATTTACCGCCCCCGAGGGCACTGCAGTTGTCTACACCAACACCCCCGTCATCTTTTTTTCAGAGTTACATCACACGAGCATGAGGCATGCCCGCCTCGTTTGTACACAGTTGTATATTTTTTCATGCACGTCTCTCAGAAGGTCGAGATACCGGTTCCTTTTTCCTCCAACGGATCGCTCTGACCGGTCCAACTCTTTCTTTCCCTTACAACCACATTCTCATTAGAAGAAACATTGATGGATTTCGACTATACGTATGCTCCTAACCTCATCCATCAGGGGGCATCTGTTATCACTGAAATTTCGTCTGCACATGGCGACAAGAACTCCACATCATCAAAACAGCAATGAAGTCACTCATGGCACTGAATTAGTTTCACAGCACTCCAGAAGGGAAAAAAACTATACAAAGTAACCAAAAATTGAAGGGCGCTTTACAACAGCTTGATGTGTGCGCACATGCGCGGGGAAAAAACGTGTTTTTAGCGCATGCGCGCACGACGCGTGACTGTCAACACAAAAACCCGCGCATTTGCTAATACGGCGCATTAATTGCATAAGTCGGCCTCCTGAACGCCTACAGACTGCCCCCCAAGATGATTTGACCCTCAAATCAGATCCGGCTCTGCAAATTCGGTGGATTAATGACCTAACTAAACCCTAATGCGCCCCTATTCACACTTGGAGAAAGTTATGCGACCGCCCTTGAAATTGCTATAAAAGACCATGAGGGGACGTTGTTTTAGCAGGGAATTCGAAGCAATGTTACGCTGTCCATATGATTCAGAGCTCAGCCTTTGACAAACAATCCATCAGCGGCGTGACCCAGAGTTCTTTCACCACTCATTTCAGTTCTATTCATTTTGTAAGGAAAGCATTGTGTTGAGGGCCCCGAAGAGCCTTCCGCTGGAGGGAGAAGGATCCCCTGTCTCTTTCTTCAGTGTGTTCTCTGGTTTCATTAATATACCAAGCTTGGAACCATTGACGACCCCCTTATCTTATGTTTGATGTTTTTGTTTATTTTCGCAGTGTTATTTGCTTTCAGTTGATAGTTAGATTGTATTCATTTTTGTTTTCTGTTAACCCCATGCTGCCACAGATGTTCTGCCCTGATGAACCCAACAAGGTATGCAGAGCGGTCTCCATTTTGCTCACCTGGTGATCATTTGAACGTGAACAATTCCTTCTACAAAGTCCTCTGCACTAGCACTCTTGAATTCATTTTGTTCTAAATCTTTCAATTTAGAAACTCCCCTTAGTTGCATTCCATATACAATCTGGAATGGACTCTGCCCTGTGCTTTTATTGAGTGAATCATTGTAAGAGAATTCTGCCTATGGAAGAATGTGATCCCATTGAATGTGGTGTTCAGTCAATAAGCTCCTCAAAAAATCTCCCAAGATCCTATTCACGACTTCTGTCT
Organism: Picea glauca; assembly: GCA_000966675.3. Taxonomy (NCBI): domain Eukaryota; kingdom Viridiplantae; phylum Streptophyta; class Pinopsida; order Pinales; family Pinaceae; genus Picea; species Picea glauca. The sequence continues at coordinate 1,360,200 of JZKD02S1609357.1, read as the reverse complement.
GCCCATCCGTCTGAGGATGATATGTTGATATAAAAGAAAAACTTGTCCCCAAATTCTTCCATAAGGTCCTCTAGAAATTTCCTATGAACTTGGCATCTCGATCAGAGATGATACTCTTTGGCAAGTCGTGAAGTCTGATGACTTCCTTGAAAAACAGGTTCACAATATGAGTTGCATCATTGGTTTTCTGGCATGGTATGAAATGTGCCATCTTTGAAAATCTGTCGACCACCACAAAGAATGAATCACATCCTCTTTGTGTCCTTGGTAGTCCCAATATGAAATCCATGCTCACTATGTCCCATGGCCTTTCAGGTATGGTTAATGGTTGGTATAACCCTGTGTTCTGCCTTTTTCCTTTCGTGTGTTGGCAAATTTTGCACCTATCCATAAATTTCTTGACATTTGTCCTCATCCCTAGCCAATAATATGATCTATTCAACTTTGAGAACATTTTATCATGACCGAAATGTCCAACCAATCCTCCACTATGTTTTTCCTTCAGCAAATTCTCCCTCATGGAGCATTTCGGAATACATAGTTGATTTCCCCTGAAAAATAAGCCATCCTGGATCATGTATTCAATCCATCGGCTTCTATCCCTAAGAATCACATTCTTTGATGCCCCATATGCCTCCTTGAAGTCTGGATCATCACTATACATTTCTTTAAGGTTATCAAAACCCAAAGTCTTGACTTAGAATTCATGCATAAGAAAACATTTCGTGCTCAAAGCATCAACAACTTTGTTAGAAGTTCCAGAAATATGCTTAATCACAAAAGTAAAATTCTGCATGAATTCAACCCATTTAGCATGATTTTGGTTCAACTTCTCCTATTGAGTCATGAATTGTAAAGCGTGATTATCGTTGTACAAAACAAACTCCTTGGGAACCAAATAGTGTCTCCATTTCTTCAGCGCTTGTATGACTGCATAGAATTGTTTGTCATATGTGGAGTACTTAATCTTTGCTTCATTCAGTTTTTCACTGAAGTACACGATCGTCCCGTTGTCTTGGATCAAGACCACTCCAATTGCAAATCCACTCGCGTCACACCTGACCTGGAATGTCTTGCTAAAATTTGGCAAAACCAAAATTGGTTGCTCAATGATTTTCTTCTTCAGTAGCTTGAAGCTCTTTTCTGCTTCCTCCATCCAGTGAAAAGATTTATGTCTTTTCTTCACCGTATCCATCATCGGTGCACTAATTCCACTAAATTTTTGGATAAATTTTCTGTAGAAGCTAGCCAAACCATGGAAGCTTCAAACTTCAAACACACTCTTCGGCGATGACCAATTCTTAATCGCCTCTATCTTTTTCGGATCCATCTTGAACTCATTTGTAGAGATAAAAAAACCCAAATAAATGAGTTATGTCCTCATAAATGATGATTTCTTCATGTTGATCAACAATTTCTCCTGCTTTAATATCCTCATTACTGCAACTAAATGCTTTAAGTGTTCTGCTTTTGTCTTGTTGAAAATTAATATAGCGTCAAGATATACAATGATGAATTTCCCAATGAAATCCTTCAGGACTTCATTCATCAACCTCATGAAAGTATTGGGCACATTCGTTAAGACAAATGGCATGACTATCCATTCATATAGCCCTTCATTTGTCTTGAATGTTGTCTTCCATTCATCACCTTCTCTCATTCGAATTTGATGATATCCACTTTTCAAATCAATCTTTGAAAAAAACTTTGCTCCACTCAAGCAATCCATCAAGTCGTCCAATCTTGGCAATGGAAATCTGTATCTGATGGTAATATTATTAATTTCCCTTGAGTTTGTACACATTCTCCAGCCTCCATCCTTCTTTGGGTTGAGCACTATCGGAACAACGCATGGACTCAAGCTCTCCCGAATCAATCCTTTGTCCATTAAGTCCTAGACTTGTCTCTTAACTTCTTCATTTTCCTACGGCGTCAATCGATATGCTATTTTGTTCGGTAAACTGGCTCCAGATATAATATTGATATGATGACTTATACTCCTGATAGGTGGCAACGAACAAGGTAGTTCTTCCACTACTATATCAGCAAATTCTTCCAGCAACTCCTAAATTTCTTCTGGTAAATCATCTATCCTCGTATTGGTCAAAACAATTCTAGGCTTCCTAACAACAATAAATTGTGTTTCTTCCTTGTTCTTAACCTCATTAAGAATTTCCTTCCCACTCATGAGAAGTATAGTGTTCTTCATCTCTATTTTCACCTCTTTATCCTTAATCGACAACAACATGTGATCCCTACCATTTTTCTCCAGGGTGTACATGTTCTTTCTCCCATCATGAACCACGTTTTTGTCATATTTCCATGGTCTACCCAGTAATAGATGAAAAACATCCATGGGAATGACATCACATAATATTTCATCTTTATATCCTCCTGTTTTAAATTCAACGAAACATTGTTTAGTGACATTTACCTGATGTCCTTTTTGTAGCCACGAAACTCTGTATGGGCTTGGATGTACAAAAGTCTCCAGATCCAACTTTTCTACCATCTCTGTAGATACGAGATTGTCTGTGCTACCACTTTCTACTATGACCTTGCATACTCTATCCTTAGTTTTGCAAGCAATCCTAAATAGAATGTTTCTTTGGGCCGAGTTCTCTGGTTCCTTCTCTGGTTTCAAGAGAAATTTCCTCATCATTAAGGATCTTCCACCCTCAGTGTCTTCTGCCTCAACATTTCATCCTTGAGCTTTGACAATGTGAGTTTCACCATCATCTTTCTTCCTATCTGGACACTCATAGGATTTATGTCCGATTTTTCCACAGACAAAGAATTTCACTTCACCTCTTCTGCCTCTTCCTCTTCCTTTGGCTTGAGGAAAAGTATTTCTATCATCATACTGCCTTCCTTGTGATCTTCCTCCTCTTTTAGGTTGAGTTTGAGGTTTCTTTCCCTCTTCTTTAGGTCTCTGAGTTCTGTCTTGGGCAATTTTTTTGCCTCTAGCTTGACTTCTACCTCGGCCTCTTTGAACTTGCTTCCGGCTCAGCTTCTCTTTAGCTTTCAGAGCTATCTGATAAGCATCTTCCAAATTTTGAATGGTCATCATACTCATCTCATCTTGAATATCATATCGCAGACCATTCATGTACGTAGCAACTTTTTCATCATCGCTTTCTCGATGACCTGCTTTGATATTTACCCTATAGAATTCTTCAACGTATTCCTTCACTGACATCAACTTCTGTCTCAAATTCTGCATCCTTTGAAACATAGCGATTTGATAATCCCTAGGTATGAATTTGGATTTCATTTTTGCAACCATTCTATCCCATATTTTGATTTTCTATTTTCCCTTGCAGTGTCTGTCAGCCTACAGTTCATCCCACCATAGTGTTGCATGCCCTTTAAGTCTAGTAACGACATGTTTGACTTTCTTGTCTTCTTCGACATCCTCGTAGTCGAAGTATTTTTCTAGAGCTCTAATCCAATCTAGAAGCTCTTCAACATCCAAGTTGTCTTCATACACTGGAATGTCCATTTTTTCTCTGGCACCTATCCTTGCAACAACCTTGAATAGGCGTTCATCTATAGCATCTTCAACTGCAACTTCTTCTCCCTCATTTCCAACTTCATTTTCACTTTCAGCCTTGCTGATATCCCCAGCGTCGACTGTGCACCTCTGTGTTGTCTCCCTAGCATCAAGCCTGGCACGTAATTCACACATTTCTCTTTCCACTATTGGATCATGCATTGGCCTATCTCTCCTTCTGGGTGGCATGGCTATAAAAGTTTCTCCCTTCTCTCTGCTACGGAAAGAAAATAATTTTTTCTAGGCTCTGATACCACTCTGACGTAGACCCCAACCCTCGGGCTGAGATCCACACAGGATCGTTCTAAACTCTCATTGAGCTGAAGCGTCTCCCTCGGATCCCTATTGGAACCTCATGAATTTGATCCATAGGTCCTTCATGAAAACCCTCCTTACACAACTTAACACTAGGCGCAAGCCTCACATCCCCTTGGGACAACAACCGGGCCTTAACGCAAGCACCCTTCATGACTCACGATCTTGCAAGTTCGTGAGTCAAAGACCCTCGACTCCTTTTTCTCAAAACACCAAGATCAAAGAATGCGATATGGGTATGGCTCCTCCCTTCTCATTAGAGCCTCTACAAGTAACCAACGGCTAGGGCCTAACTCTAGCACCCCTCGTAACTCACAACTTCATGAGTTGGAGTGTTGATCCCTTGTGCTCCTCCTTTACGAAACTTTGATACACGATATATCGCAATGGGTTGACTCCTTTTATAGGCGATTCATGTCCACCACCTATCACCCGCTTCCTCCTATCTTTTGGAGCTCTATGTTTACACCACCTATTAACCACGTGGTCCCCACCAAATGGATGTGACATGTATTCACACGAGCCCTCAGTGCTTAGCACTTCATGAGTTCTACATTCGAAAAGAAACCCTTTCAACTCCCGAACCCTCAATACGTGATACCTCACAGAGGTTTTGATCCAACGGTTCTCTCATGGCTTGGATCCAACGGTATGGATATCCTTCCCTGCTCCTCACAACACAAAACTTTGTGCAAACCAATAATTTAGTCTGTCCCCAAAACTCACAAACCCCGAGTTCGTGAAATGATCCAATGACGTGGGTTGAAATGATATCAATGACTCATATTGACCCTCACATCCTGGGTGATGGGTTTCACCGGCCTCTAAGAACCTTGCAACTCTACCAAATACAATGACTCTCACAACTTCACACTTCCTTCATGAAGGCCTTTCACCGTCCATATGACTCCACTGGATCCTACAGTCCTCGCGAATTCATGAGCTCTCCACGAAGAATTATGACTGCCTGATTCACTCCTCAATGACTTATGTCCAACGACTGAGTGTTCCCCCCTTCTGAAATTAATTTTTATACGACGGTTTCGATCATAATCTCCCTTTGAATGCTTCAAAGGTTTTATCCCTCCTGAGCTTTCTCTTACAAACTCAAGTCTTCCAAAAGGTTCCTTCTCACACTCATTGTAGAAATCTTTCAAATAACCTCTGCTTATTTGAGTCTTCGACCCTGTGCACTCTTTGCAACAGTAGTCCCTCAATCTTCTTTCTGGATTTATAAACTCCAAGGCTTCAATTGGCCTGCACACACCTTGCATGACTCTGTGCTTCACCTACACTTTAGCTGGTATGAGAACAACGATATCTCTCCTGAGCTTTCTGAGATAAAACTCAGACCCTCGTCAACGCGCACCTTGCAGACGTTCACTACACTCCTTGCAGGAATTCTCAGGGAGAGAAACAATTGAAACTCATTATTTTCCTCTCTTAAACTTCATACACTGAACATTAAATCATACTCATAACACAACATTGAAGCAAATGAATAACAGAGAAACAAATCAACTGTAAACATACCATTCAACAAATGTAAACAATAAGCATCATAACACCATGAAAGTTGAGTCAAAGCTTCATATATTAACTCAAGTGTTCTTGTACATGGTTTCTTCTCTACAGCTCTTTGTTTCAGCTATCCAGCTTATGAAATTATGAATGATAATAATAATACCATGATACAAGGGTGAGGGTGTCTATATTTGTTTTCCCTCCTAAGCTTCTAAAACTATCTAATCTAACATTCATATCTACCTACTTTACATTAACAGACTTAAATGCCTAATACATCTGGTAGATGAGAGTAATTTCTCCAAATAAATTCATATCTCTAAGATATAAATGTAAGTACACTTCTCCCAACTATTACATTAATTCTTTTGTTTTCAAAATTCAAAATGTTTTCATAAAAAGAAATGTGCCCTTTTTCCATCTGCATCTTCGGCTGTTCCTTTGGCTAGGCATGTGCTTTGGCTTTCTACGATGCTTTTGCATCAGATTTCAAACATTCTCAGTCTCCTAAGGGTCTCGTCCCTCTACTTTCTTCAAAGGATTCTTGTGCCCTCCTTGCACCCTACACTCTTCCTCTTGAGCTTAAAAAGTTGGAACCCTTTACCTCTAAAACACATTAGTTCTTGTCTGGTTCTTCATACTTCTTATATACTTGTCTAAGCATTGGCCTAGTGCACACTTTTCACAAATATTTTCTTGTGTCCTGAACTCTTTCAAGTTCATTGATGCATTTCCTTCATCCGCTCAATGCACACTTGCAGAGATCTCCTACAATGTGTTCAAAACTCTATTTCATATGAGCTTCAACTGCTCGAACCTCAGAGGTCTCTGTCCCTTTGTCCCTCCAAGGGATATATGTGCCCTCTTGGCAATTTCTGCTCAAAGAACTCCTTGCCGAGCTTATAGAGTGTGTGGAAACTATGTGGTGTCTTCTCCTTGACACTCTCCTCTCTCTAAACTCCAAACAAAGTTCTTCTTGTGCACACTTGCACCTGCTCAATGCCCTCTTGGGAGAGATTTACAGAGTATTCAGTAACTCTGGCTTCTGTTCCTTCTCCTGCACAGTTCTTCCTCCAGGGTGTTCAGTAATCCTGAGGTTCCTCTTGGTATTTTGAATTATCTTGGTGTGCCCACCTAGAATGTTCTCCTCTAAACTAGGAAACATAATTCAGATGCACACTCCTTGCATTGGCTACAGAGTTTCCAATATCTTGTTGTGCACTCCTTGCACAGCCTAAAGAACCTAGAATAACTCAACAACTCTCAAACATATAGAGAATTGTATCCTTACCCTGCAAATGAAATCTAACTCATACATATACAACATATCATAAGCACACAGATATCATTCATAAAATACATAAGCACACAAAAAACTCATAGGGAGGAAAAACTCCTCTTTGTATTAATATGAATGCAGGATTACAATATGTCCAAGCTCGGACTGCAACAAAGTATCGGCTCTCTCCTCTCCTCTCTTTGGATTACAATGGTTTACAATCAAACTTTAATAGCCTCTACTGGGCATACGTAAGAATGATTTATACAATAGGGGCTCATCGAGCTTTCCCTCGAACTACACTAGTGGTGTTGAATGACCATTACAACGCCTATCTACTAAGGCTTATTACATTAAATGAAAATGAAAATTTTCATATCCGAGACAAATCTCAATATATGTACAACTCAAACCTCATTAAAGGCCTTTTTATATACTTCCTATACAAAGGAATCAACTCGGCGCTTCCAGCCTTTGATCAATTAATAACATTAATTACATTTAAAATTTTAAAATTCATGGAAAAAATGAGAGGGTTGGACCCTCCCCCCTCCTTGAATGCACTTTGATGTGTTGGAATGTTGGCATGTGCTAAGGTGGAAAGGATTATCTTACATCATACTCCACTGCTAGGAAAATCATGAGCTCCTGATCATGAGCTCCTCTGCTCTATTGTTGAAATCCTCCTAGATCCAAAAATTCTCTCTGGAGCCATCCTCCTACTCCTCTACTTTGTTGTTCCTATTGCTTCCCTATTTCTCTTGCAAGTTATCCTCTGTTCAAGTTCTTCTTTTTGACAGCTTCTTGTGTTGACCTCAACATCAACTCTATTACCTCCTTAATGACCTCTTCTAGCTGATATGTTGGTTGGCTTCTTGGAAGTCTTCCTTACTTCTCTAAGGGAAGATCATTCTGATCTTCCATGCTGTCTTCATCTCATGTGGCACTTACTTGCCACTCTACTGCAGATTCCAGTTATGCAAGATCCTTACTGAGCTATTGCTCAACTATCTCCTCTGAGAGATTATCCTCTGTCATCTTCTCTGCTGGTGAAATTATAGCTTCCTCTAGCTTCTCCTCATGTTGGCATTCTATTTCTCTTTGCATGACTGAATCTTGACAATCCTTCTTTGTTCCTGGATTGTTCAACCAGTCCTCTAGCAACCCCAACTCTTTCTCCCATGGAGTGATCATGTTCACTACATGCTCCTCTTCTTCTGTTGAGGCAAATTCTGATTTGTTCTCCCTCTCTTCCTTTATGACAGTCTTTGTTGTTTGTCTTTCTATTGTTTCATCTGCAACACATGCTCTAGCCTCAACTGAGATTCTTGGCAGGAGTATCTGAATTCCACCAATGATCAGGAAAATCCTCTAATCCTCCTCGGTCAACACTCCTTTCTGATATGAAATCTCAACTAAGTTCATGAGACTCTCAAACAATCTCTCCTCCTCTCCCCTTCCCACCTGACAATTTGGTAATTTTTTCCTACCCTCCTGGCAGTCTATGGGATCTTCAGGTGATCTCATCTCATTTCCCACCTGGAAAATTGAATTTTCATTACTGATCTCCTAGCAGTTCATGATATCATTTGATCTCACTTCCTCCTCACTAAGGATTTCTCCAACCTCTGGCTTGCAGATGCAAATCGTCTCCTATGTGGGATTGAGGGTTTCAACTTCCCTCAGCCACCTCCTCAACACTTGTTGCTTCCTTATGGGCAACAAATTATGAACATACCACTTTACTTTTCTTTTTAGAGGTCATGCATACCTCCAACATACCTGTGCCTCCTACTGCATCTTTAGCGTTAGCCTGTCCATTTAGGATCTTATCTCTTGGAGCTCTTTGTCCATCTCTGCCTTCATTTTTTGTTGGCAATCCTTACCTTGACCACTCCTATGGTCTTCAATATCCATTTTTCTCCTCTGCCTTCCCTCTTGGAAAGTTTTTTGGTTACCCTGCAACTGAGAGTATCTCCAACTTTCTCCTACAGCCGACCTGGCTATCAAATGTTTGTTGCCTACTTGAAAATAGATCTCCACACACAGAGAATCAACACTCTATCTTCCCTCACCTATTGTCTATAGGGGAAATCAATCTCTAATACCACTTGATGGTATCAAACTATCTCCTTTGTCTCCTTCCTACTAGCTGAAATAAAAAATAGGCTCTAATACCACTTGATGGTATCAAACATAACCTTTTCCTAGGCTCTAATACCACTTGATGTAGAACCCCCTTCTCTCCTATGGGTTGTGTGACCTCTCGGTCAAGGATATTCAAAAGGCTGAGATGAATTAGCTCCTTGGGGCCCTGCTAGCCCAAAATTGATTTAACACAAACCCCTTTTCTCCTTAGGCACAGGTTCTATGAGACCCACGGGCTTTTGTTAATCCTTTGTTCCTTTTTAAAATTACAAGTGCTAGCTCCTTTCTCTAGGCTCCTCATATGACATTGAGATGTGACCTGGGGCTAACCTTGAAAGGCGCTTCATAGTTTTGGGCTTTGGGAGTTTCCACTTCACCTGTCTCCAAATCCTCCAAACTCTGAACCAACGAACTTACTCGGGTGAGATCTATAGCTCATGCTCCTCTTGCATCCGATGGCTGTGATTTCTTTGAAAATTCAGGCTTCGACACTTTTGAACGTACCTGACTCCTTTTTCCCTGAATTCCGAATCATAGAATTCTATCCTTACCCTGTAGATAAAATCTAACTCATACATATACAACATATCATAAGCACACATATTTCATTCATAATATACATAAACACACAGAAAACTCATAGGCAGGAAAAATTGTTCTTTGTATTAATATGAATGCATGATTACAATATGTGCAAGCTTGGACTTCAACAGAGTCTTGGATCTCTCCTCTCCTCTCTTTGGATTAAAATGGTTTATAATCAAAGTTTAGCAGCCTCTATTGGGCATACGTTACAATGCTTTATACAAGAGGGGCTCATTGAGCTTTCCCTCCAACTACACTAGTGGTGTCTAATCACCATTACAATGCCTATCTACTGAGGCTTATTACATTAAATGAAAATGTACATCTTCATATCCCAGGAAAATCCCAAGATTTGTACACCTCAGACCTCATTAGAGGCCTTTATATCTAATTCATGTACAAAGGAATCAACTCAGTGCTTCCAGTATTTCATCAATTTATAACATTAATTACATTTTAAATTTTAAAATTGAGGGAAAAAATGAGAGGTTTGGCGCCTGTCCCCTCCTTGAATGTGCTTTGATGTGTTGGAATGCTGGCGCATGCTGAGGTGGAAAGGATTTTCCTGCATCAATGTGAATGATCATTTTGATGGCAGGGGCCTCTATTGGACATGATCTTTCTGTGCATGAATCTAAACATGGAGACGAAGAGATCATAGTTGGGTTGAATTTTGATTGACTACATGTATATCTAGAGCTAATTCCTCATTTTCTTTGGCCTCTTATTCTTGAAATTGGTGGGTTAGTTTAGCATTCAAATTTCTCAAAGTATCAATTTTTTTTTGTTGTGATTGTAATTTCTCTTGCATCCTCTCCAATTTACATTTGGTGCAATTGTAGGGAACACTGCTCCACCACCACATAATTAGGATAAATTATCTACGGAGTGTATGCTTCCAAAATTGGGAATTACAATATTGTCCAGATAATTTGATGTCGATGTGATGTTTCCAATACTTCCATAATCCATTTAACACCCAATATCTACCGAATGTGAATTCCTCAAGCGATTTTGACATCGAATCCCAGAAGAGAAAGGATTGTGCCATATAATGAAATGATAATGCGAATAACATCTTTAATGTTGAGGTTAGTGATTGTTTTGTAGTTCCCATATAGATGGTGAATATTACAAAGCTGAGGGGGATGATTTGTTGTAGAATAACCTTAACTGAGGGGAATTTACCACGTGTATCCATCAATTCACATGAGGATGGTTTAAAAAACATCAGATGGAGAGGATATAGCATGTGTGATGTGAAGTTTTTTCCACGTGTCTATGGTATGGGAGGTCTTCTTAGTGCGCCATGACTCTAAGTGATGATAGAAACTCATGGGATGAATGGAGTTGGAGTCACATACCCTCCCATTCCTTTCAATTAAGCATTAATTTTCATGGACCGATAATTGTCCTTGAGGGAGTTGAATTTGTTATAAAGGAACATACATATCTTAAGGTAAATAAATTCAAGAATATTACTCATTGATTTTGAGGGTGCTTTATTCAAATTGATTTTCTTCCTTGGACAAGGAGTGCTCTTTTCCATTTTGGGTTCTCTAAATGTGGTGATAGATTACATATTTAGATTTTTTCTCCATCGTCCTAATTCTCTGGTAGATCTGTATAAGGTTGGGATGATCCTTTTTAATTATCTTTCAAAGCTCTTTGACAATTAAATTAGAATCACCAAGGACGACTATTCTAGCTGTAGTATATGTTGTAATGAGATGTAGTCTCATATATACTTCAAGGGCCTCTTATTTATTATTTGTAGTGTGACCTAGACCCCATGAAAACTCAATATTCTCAATTCCTTCGTAGCCAAATATGACTCCCCCTGCACCTTCCACCCCTCGATTTCATGTCGAAGCTCCATCGAAGAATAAATGATAGATACTTGCTACCGCTACCATTGAATGAATTATTGGTCTGAGTGTCTATGTTTCCAGGAGTGTTGGGATGCCTTGAAAGAATATGATGGGGAGGGTTGAAAGAAGTGGTCACTGAGAATTCCTTTGACCCATTCATATTCTAATTTATCTAAAGTCGTCAATGAATCTGGCTTATGTGGTTTCTAACAAAAGACTTCTGAAAGAAGGTTGCGTTCCTTTGAAATCACCCTTGGTGGTGGAAATAGATTGTTTTGAAAAATGGACTCGTTCCTATTCAAAAAAATCTCCCAGCAGATGAATTTAGGGATCTATTTCCATATACTTGAAAATAATGGTTTTTTAGTGAATTTGTCAGCATATCTTTTCTTCCAGTTGATGAACATGTTTGTCCAATTGGAAATTGAATTATATCTAGGGGAGAGTGTAACATATAATAAATCTTAGATTTGGTTTTAGAAAGGGGAGTCAAATAAAATATGTTGAGAAGTTTCAACTGCCATTTTTCAAAGAACACATTGCGATGGTCCTACTATTCCTCATTTGTGAATATTTTCTACAGTGAGAATTTTTCCATGGACGAGGATCCAACTGAATGCATTTACTTTTGGAAAAGATGGACTTGACCAAATTAAAGACCAAATTTTGGAGTTGTGAGGACCAGGCATATCCACCATCAATTGATGATAATCTTGCTTGACTGAGTATTCATATCCCCCCCCCACCCCCAACTTCAAGAATCCTTCACTCCGGCCTCTATAGGAGCACAAACTACTAGAAGATTGTAAATTTTGGATAGAAAGGGAAAAAAATGTGTAGGTGGGTATTGACGGGCGAAATCGATCGTCCGTCAACTGAGAGAGTGGAACCGGTCCGGGGTTGTCTAATAACCCAAGACGTTTGGGATGAACCACCCTGACGGGTTTAGCGGCTCCGTTAGCCGATCTAAGGTCCTAAGAAAACAAAAGAAAACTAATCTAAACTAACTAATCTAACTAAAAATAAATAAAACAAACTAACTAACTAATCTAATCTAAAACTAACTATTAAACAAACTAAACTAATCTAACTATTCTATAAATACAATCTACTAACTAATACTATACTAACTCTAACTAATTTACTATCTAATTATTAACAGAAATATAACTTATTCACAAAATGTACAATATCTACAAATTACAGATTTAAATAAAACCTGAAAAATTCATTTACATTCTGTCCTAAGGTAGAGAGATATATTTTTGTTGATTTTATAATTTTATGAACAAGAAATAAAATTAAAACTAACTAAAACTAAACAACTAACATACTAATTCTAACTAAACAACTAACATACTAATTCTAACTACTAATAAATATACTAAACAAATAAATAACAAACTGACCTGGAAATGCTCCAGATTTGTCCTGTGTATGATGACTGTGTTAGCAGATTAGAGGGAGGAAACCCACTCCGAATTATCCAAAAGCTTCTCGTAAATGATAGTTGCAATTCTCTTTAAGTTTGTTTACAGGACAAACAAGACATAAAAATAACAACAATCTTATAATTTATAAATCTCTACAATTAGATAAACCTGTATGTAAAGACTTATACATGATAGTTCAATTGATGAAGAAGATAAATCTGTCATTCATTAGTTGAACTAAGTAATTGCTGCATTCTTTAAATTAATGAAAGAAATCAGGCATGTATCACATTAATTCAATCATATCATTCTGCAAAAGACTGTGATAACTAAAGTAGTCACTAATCAAATACAAATTGATAAACATAAACATGAAACAAAAGATTGATATTATGAAAGCGAAAGTTGTAGAAGAACATCAACTTATGTCTTAGTTTGTATTAGAAATACATAACTTGGTTCTCCCACAAGTGAGGATGATCCTTATTACAAAAATAATAAGTATTTATAAGTTTTTCCACAAGGTAAAACCTCCCTGTGGAAGTTATCAAATTGTTTACATAAAATCTGGGAAAATATCCCAAGTTTAACTAAACTAGGAAACTACAATAAAACTAAAACACACAAATATCCTCCTAGCATGTCCAACATGTCCCTTGCAATTCAAATTTACCTGAAACAGGTAAAAAATGAACAAGTTAGAAAGATTCTTTATTAACAAAATGATAAAAATCTACTCCTGTAGACTAGCTACAGAATCATGCGATTCTGTAGCCGGTCTAAATAAGACACAGAATCAACACTAAAATCGATTGAATATCTTTTTAAAGAATTCAATTTAATTGACATCCAATTGCTATTTGAAAATGAATCATTCAATTTTAATTTTTTATACCATTCGAAATCAAACAGGATAAAAAATCATTCAACCGAATACAGAGATAAGTGTACTCTGTTTCTTTGGTTACCACAAAATCGAACGAACAGGATCATAGTTAACCGTTGAGAAATTGTTTGATATTCAATTGAAACCAATATAATCAAAACAAATCATAGGTAATGTGTAAACAAGAGATACGATCAAATCCAAACAAAATCATTTACAATTCGTTATAACTGTAATGACATAGCAAACGGTTTATACCTTAAGCGAATTAAACCAATACTGGCGCATAACTGTCCATAAACGAAATTGTGACAGGGTGTAACAGAGTTCGTATAAAATATCCGATTGTTTGTTTTTGCAAACTGGGGTTAACAAGATCGATTGACCTTGACCAAAATCGTTCCACTCAAACAAATTGTAACCGGATTTGGTAGAGATAACACAGTCAATCAATTTGTTTTGCCAATTTAAAATCAAATAGAGCATTCATTCATGATACGAATCTAACTCATGAAAATGATCTAACTAACAACAATCTAATCGAGCGAATCAATCGGCTGGGGTTTATCATAGTTGTCATGAATCAAATTCATTCCACGATTCAAGCGCATTTGCACAGGCTTAAATGAGAGCATTGTTTTTATACGAAAATTAGTAGTCCTTTCCAAATTAAATTGACAGAGTGGTATTCCTGATTTGGAAAATTATATGACACAATATATTACAGGATTGTAACCATCAAACACATTGAAATTATTTACCAATCACAGCACCTGAATCATAACAAAATCAAATCCAAACATGATCGTATTCAAAATTGAGCGAGAAAAACTTCCTATTCGGAGTAAATACAAAACAAATTGAATTGAAAACAACTCATCAATTTCATTAACTCAATCAGGCAAACCAACAAATCAAATCCAAATGATAACCATTCAAATTCAATAAAAATCTATCGATGGCTATACTGGGAATGATCAACTCATGTATCAAAATGAAACTCCGTTTATTTTTAGCAAAGCAACACAATATACAAGATGATCACCGAATGACAGAGGCATTTGAATGAGAGACTGAGCTATTTAAAAATAGAATTTGAATTATTATATTAACCTTGATCATTCACAAAACAAAAATGATATCAAATTTTCATACCTATACAGCGACGAGATGGCTTGGTCGCGACAATTTAGAATTGATAATGACTGTGGCTAATTCAACATTCTTTAAAAGGATGGAGCCTTTCGTCTTCTTCTTTTTATCAGCTACTTGGAGTTGGTCTCTCTGGTTGGTCAACACTACAATTTGATCTTACAGTGATTGTATTTTCGATTGGAGTATGGGAACATCAATGTAGTATCGTTCCAGCCATAAATTGTATTGGTCACAGGAAGACTGTGAGGGGTTTGAAAGAGCAGGCGAGGGTTTGATCATATGGCTGAGGGTTTCATTAGGCAATTTAATACCAGGGTAGCTGGGATCGTTTCTTAGGCAGGGAGGAATATTTGACACGAAATCGTAAGGTGGCTCGGGACATAAACCCTATGAGTAAGGGTACTCACTAGCTAGAAAACGTTCCACGTCAGAATCCGAATCCTCACTAAGGATTATAGGTTTTGACTCACCAGAGGGTTTAGGTTTGTTCCTAGCCATTCTTGAAATCATCCGAGCATTCTTTTTACCCTTGGCATAAGCCGTAGGGTTTTCCTTGGGATTTTTTCTTACAGGCCTTTTAATAGTCTTGGCCTTCTTAGTTTCAACATTCGGTAACTCAATAGGAGGGTCTGTCGAGGGCTTAGGAGAGGGAAATAGGATATGGAAGGGAATAGGTGGCTCGGCCTTAGCTTCAATCACCACAGGCTTGTCAACCTTTATAGGGTCTGAGTCATCGAAACCACTTCGAGGGACAAAAGCTCTCTAGCTATCACCATGCAAACTCAAATGAAAAACAATGAAAAGATTAATAAGCCCATGGTGGAACAGGCTACTGTCAGCCTTCTACCTTTTAAACCTTTTCGACATTTTATATAGGCTACGCTGAAAGTAAATGGGTAAATTCAACGGGTATCCCATAAAGTTCATTAACAAACGTAGATGGTAGAGGAAAACTAGTCCGTATCGACCTTCACAAGTCACAAACTGTTTGACTACCATCAAAGTATCGTGTCATCATGTTTTAAGTGTAGAGATGGGCATACCTCTGTCACAAGAGGTGACTTTGCGCGAGACAAATAGTAGCGTCCATGGAACTTCCTCGACCTTATAATTTTTGAACCAACGCTGGCCCGAGGATGGTAACCCTGTAGCAGAACTGATAAATCCCTCATCGATTTCCAACTGGATGTCTCCCACCTTGGCTCTACAGCCATTGAAAGTTAGGGCAAACTGTCGTGCTACAGCTAGATTAAAACCCTCAAAATGTTGCACGAAGGTGAGCCATCCATTATCCTCCAAGTTTTTGCGGGCATTGTCAAACATTAACAAGTCTTGGTTGCCATTTGGCTCGATTCGCACGACTGGTGCCATGGAGCCGAGCACATGTTAAGCCGAGGGTTTGGATCATAACACACAAGGGCAGAGCTACCCGAGCTAACAGAGGTGAACGGGCATAAGAGATAGGCATAAATTCCATCGTGCGAAGGTGATGGAGCTTATCCCTGCCATGCAAAGCAATTATTGCCAAAGTACAACCGTCGATTTTCATAGTTGTTCAACCCACTATTCCATAGTTCAACAATCATATCCCTTGGCTGACCAATGGAAACAATGGTGAGTGCATAAACCAACGCGCAAAATCAACGTTATGACATAGTTTTTTAACCATTAATATTCAAATTGAAATCAATACCAAACGTTTGACCATGCACCAATGTATCATCTCAAATCAATAGTTTAACCAATGTGCCGATGAGTATTCATATAATCAACAAGCCAATAGTTATGGAAACATAAACATAAGCATTATATTAAAAAGATATATATGAAAGATTTAATCATAACACCCATGTATCTTATGAAACCAAAAGGTCAAGTAGATCAAATAAAAATGCAAATCCAAATGCCAATGCATTACAAACTCAAAGAAACCAAGTCACATAATCAATCGAAGCATGAGTACCGCTCAAAGGATCTTGCCAACTGTATAATGCTAAATAAAAGGTAAGCGCAATAGGCATATCGACAAAAATATAATGACAGTTCAGATAGTGATTTGAAAGCGACTTCAAAAGATGATTTTTTCACGCTTACAGTTGTGAAAACAAAATGAAGGTGAATGTGCAAATGTCGCAGAAAATAAAAATGTCGTCTATTTGAAAATTGCGACGAAAAATTGATGTTTGCAAAACATTGGTGTAGGCAGCTTATAAGACAATGGAAAAAAGTGAATTGGTTGCCAACAATGGTGACACACTGGTAGAAGCAGTTATCTCTGTCAAATAAAACAAATTCGGATTATGACAGCAAAGAAAATTTCAACTCAAAAATAACAACCAGAAAATCGTATAAACATCATCATTAACCAACTATTCCAGCAGTGTTTCAAAAGATGAAAATTGATAACAATATTAAGACCAGCAAGTCACGATATTAAAGATAAAATATCCAATACTGTTGTCATAGCCATTGCTTCCAGCAGGCATCCATAGCCTCGACAGGGTTGCCATTTAACCCACTCTGACATCGGTATCCTGCCAAGAAGTTTTGGATCAGAATAAAGGACATTAAAGAGGTTTCTTTTTGCAAATTTTCATATACTCGACATTGCTTCGCTGCCAGCGCGCCTGTTCAGTACCCCGGTGAAGTTGTCTTGGTGCCATGCATGCATTTACCCGCTGCCAGCAGACCTGTTCAGTATCCTGATGGGTTTACAAGAACTTCCCACAGCTCTTCTTAATAATTTATTTTGTTTTGTTTTTCATAGATATATAGCTGAGCGGGGTGACGCTGAAAATCTTGATATTTTAACATATTTTTTCAGACCTCATCAGAATTTTGTAGGACTGTCCTCTATTTAGATCCAGAGATGTTTTATTTACAAAAACAACTTCCTAAGACAGGGAGACATCCTCTGAGTTACTCCTTTACGGAAAAGGGACAGCGTAAAAAGATAATAGATGATCATGGAGAAATTTACTCAGAGATCGAAATCAGTCAACTTCTTTCAAACAACAGACTTTTCCAACATAGACATAAATTTCAGAAATATACCATTGATGTTTGTACAAATTTCTCAGAAGTTAATTCAGTGAAGAAAATTTCTATTGTCTTTGTCTGAATAGCTCAATGTACAGGTATGTGTATTTCAAAGAAAAATAAAAACTGATAAATTCAAATCAAAATAAAAAACAGAAAGAAAACAAAAACGCAAACGGAAATAAAATATTTACATAATATACAAGGGTAGTTATCAAGCAAAGTATCTCTTCAGGGCTTGGCCATTCACCGGGTAGGTGTCAAGCTGCCCTTCAAGATTCTACAATCGAAAAGAACTGGGACCCAACTTTTCAGCAATTAAAAA
>JZKD02S1609357.1:1323201-1342037 GCA_000966675.3 Picea glauca | reverse complement strand
GCTCTCCCTTTCCCTCATGCGGTTTGTACCACTTGAAGACAAGATCACCTAATTCAAAATTCCTATCAGAAGCAGAATTAGAATTGAACCAACTTTTAACCAATTGTTGATGTTGATCTAACTTACGTTTTTCCTGGGCTCTTACCTCTTCTAGCTTCATCAAAGCGTTAATCCGGTTTTCCAGAGGGGGATAATATTCTTCTTGAACTTTTTGTGACAACTGAAGTGAAGGAAGAAGAATGTGAGGTGGCAGAATTGCTTCTCTGCCATAAACGAGAAAAAAGGGGGAATTACCTACATCAACTTTTGGCATTACTCTATCATCACACAACGCGTTCAGCAGAGCATTGTGCCAATTCTTGTGATTTTCAACCACGGTTCTCTTGATAATTTTAATCAAGTTCTTGTTTGTTGATTCGGCCAATCCGTTTCCCTGGGGGTAATAACTAGCAGAATACTTCAACTTAATTCCTTTTTCCAAAGTGAACTCGCTCATCTCAAGAGAGGAAAAGTAAGAAGAATTATCGAAAACTAAACAGTCAGGGATACCGAAACGAGTGATAATATTCGAATTTAGAAAGGCAATTACCTGACTGGTATTGACAGTTCTTAACGCAGGAGCTTCAGACCATCGAGTAAATTAATCTGTGGATATCACAATAAAGTTGTGATGTTGTGAGGATGGAGGGTTGATTGGACCTATGATATCGAGGCCCCATTGCTGGAAAGGAGAATCTACTGAAACAGGTTGCAAAGGAAAGGCTGGTTTTTGTAATCGCCCTAATGCTTTCTGACAGATGATACATTAACGACACAAGGCATGGGCATCTCTAAAAAGTGTGGGCCAGTAATAACTGGCTCGTAAAAACTTATGAGCAGTGGTGTCACCACCAAAATGACCACCAGCTTCTCCTGCATGCAACTCTAGCAAGACTTTTTCAGCTTCGTCTTTTTCAAGACAACGCATCAGTACACCGTCAAAATTTTGATGTAACAGTATACCATTAACCAAATGAAAGGAGGCGGACTTTAATCTTAACGCTCTTATTTTAGTGGGGTCAAGGTGATGGGGAGCTGATCCATGTTCAAGACAGAATTTTATATCGTCGTACCAAGGACTAACAAGTTTTTGTGCGCAACAGATTAGACTTTGATCGCATTGTCCTAGGTTTGACGTATCACTTTCTTCTTGCTGTTCTGCTGCTGAATCAGCAACTAGATTTCATAAAGCTTGGCCTCTCACAATCTGAGCTGGGGTGATTTCTAAGTCATACTCTTGCAAGGAGGTGACCCAGTTGGCTCTCTTTTCTCCTAGTTCCCTCTGCACTAACAAGTTCCTTACGGCTAGGTAGGGGACAATGACTTTCGTCCTTGACTTCAAAAGATAGGATCGGAAGTGCTTAACTACTTTGAAAACATCGTGGGCTTGCCGATCTACCGCTGGATAGTTAATTTCAGTGCCTTTGAAAGTAGAGCTCATAAAGGAAATGGGTACTTCATTTTTCTCAGTATTCTTTTGGGTTAGGACGACAGCATAGGAATAGTCAGATGCAAAAGTATAGAGTGTAAAGTCTTGTGAAAAATCTGGGCTCATGAGAGACGGAGTGTTTATTATGGCCTTCTTTATTGCATTAAAAGCTTGGTTTTCTAGGGGTCCCCAGTGATATTGGGTGTCTTTCTTGATTAGGTTCTGCAAGGGTCTGACCATTTCAGAGAAGCTAGGGACAAATCTCCTCACGAAGTTAATCTGGCGTAAGAAAGATTGCATAGATTTTTTGGATGTAGGAGGGGGAATTTTTGCGATGAATTGAGTCCTTTCGGGGTCAATAATCATTCCTTCACTAGACACAATGAATCCTAGGAGTTTACCCTGTTCTACTGCAAAGATGGATTTTTTCAGATTTAAAGAGATGTCATATTTATGACATCGCAGTAGGACGGCTCGTAAGTGAGCTAGATGATTGTCTTTGGTTTTAGAATATACAGTCACATCATCCAAGTAAACTACAACAAACTGATTGATTAAGCCTCGGAAAGCAATGTCCATTTCTCTCTGAAAAGTGGCACCGACATTAATCAATCCAAAAGGCATTTTGCGATAAGCATAAGTGCCCCACGGGGTGCGGAAGGTAGTTTTTAGTTGGTCTAGTGGAGACATCAGGACTTGGTTGTATCCAGAGAAACCATCTAGTAAGGATAGCCTCTCAGAACCAGATACCTGTTGAAGGATCTGCTCCATGGGAGGGACAGGATAGTTATCTTTATCAAACGCTCTATTGAGGTTTTGGAAATCGATGCAAAGTCGGATTTCCCCATTTTTCTTCCGGACTGGGACAAGGTTAGAAACCCATTGAGTGTGCCTAACAAGAAAAATTATTTTAGCATTAAGGAGCTTATTCAATTCTTTTTGGATGGTCGGTTCCAGTTTAGGGTGCATTTTCCTCAGTTTTTGTTGGAAGGGTAAGGTTTGGGGCTTCATCGGGATGCCATGCTGTATGATATTAGGATCGAAAGTCTTGAGATCATCATACGTCCATGCAAAGACATATTTAAATTCTTTGAACAATTTAATGAATGCATCTTTTTCTTGTTGAGAACATCCCAACCCTAGATTAATATACTGAGGATTTTCATTAGTTCCTAGATTTACTTTTTCATAAGATAACGAGGAACTATTGGTTTTACAGTTGACCGTCTTTTTAAATTTATCTTCAAAATCATAAAACTTTTCTAATCTAATTACAGATTTTGGGATTGAGTTTACCATATCTGACAGAGCTTCAAGAGTTTTCGGATCAGGTATTACTGTAAAATCGTGTAAATTATCGTCCTGCGTGCGTTCGTCTATCACTGCGCCTTGAAAGGTTTCTTCCATGTGCAGAAAGTTGATGATCTGTTGATCATCGTCAAATAATCTCCAGTTCATGATGTTGTCAGGAACAGATGGTCAAAACAATAGCTCAATGGAGAATGTGTCTGGGGACAAGCCTTCTACAGGAAGAATTTTAGAGGCTACATTAGCTAATAGATCTGCTTCAGCATTATTTAATCTAGGAATGGAATTTATATTGAAAGCGGAAAATTTATTCATTAAATTCCATACCTTAGACTGGTTGCTCTTGAGATGCGGAGACAGACAGTGGATAGAATCTCTTACATGTCTAACCACTATTTCAAAGTCGCCAAAGACGGTTAAATTTTGAATGTTCATATCCAGAGCTTTTATGTGACCTTGCAGTAAAGCCTCATATTCTGCAGTATTATTAGTACATTCAAATTCTAGTCTGCATGCAATCATTGTTTTATTACCTGCCGGATCGATAATGATGCAGCCTGCACCAGCTCCTTCTTTAGACTTTGACCCATCAAAATAAAGAGACCAAATTTGATTTGCATCGAGCACATGGGATCGTTGCGTGGAATCAGTTGGCTATGCGTACACTACAATCTCGGACTGTTGTTCTGGATTGGTGATAGGTGAAGCCTCAGCCATGAAGTTGTTGAAGAAGGTGTCCATCCCTTAGACTTTAGGTGAATCAGCATAAGGTGTATACGGTTCATTGGGATCATTCAAATCTGTGACCGTGAATTTAAGGTAGCATTCACGATTCACCCTGATCTTGTTAGGCTTGCCGTTCTCTGGAAGACATAGGTGAGACCAGTCTGTCACGAAGTAACCATGTAGCTGCTCTGACCAGTCCCTTCTTAAAAATAGACTATACACTTCTGGAATATCCACAACAATTATATCAATAATTTGATGAACCTTGGGGTTAGATGATAATCTGATAAGCACATTTTTTAGCTCACCCATAACTTTAACATTTGTTCGATCAAGTTGTATGATTTTTAAAGTCGATGGTTCAACTTCAACGTTAATCTTTTGGCAAACAGACCAAGGCATCACATTGGATGATGCCCCCGAGTCCACCATACAATTATGCACGTTTCTATTGAAAATTTCGAAAGTTAACAAGAAAGGAGGTAAATTTTTGCGAGTACTAAGAGTGGTAGCTTGTGGCTTTTTACTCACGGTTTCTAAAGCTACTTTATCTACATTATTTACATTATTTACATTACTTACAGGAAAACTTCCTTTATCTTGAGGATCATGATTATTTTTAGTGGAAGTCTTCTGAGGGACTTTGTTTTGCACAACCTTGTTACCATTAGAATTACCATTTTTGCCATTCTCAGAAATATTTTGCAACATTTTTTGTAACAAAAACATAAACTTCAATAACTCATAAATAGAAATGTTAGCCCTTAACTTTTTATGATCTTCAACAACATCATAATTTAAGTTGGGGTTCACATTACTCTGTTTAGTGTCAGCTAATTTAGATTGCTTTGGAGGTGAAGTTGTAGTATTTTCGGTAGAAGGTTTATTTGTTGTCTTACTCCTAGTGTTATAAGGATGAACTGTCTCGAAGTTAGCTTGGAAGATGCTATCCGAGAAGTGTCCAAAAATATTTGGAGAAGACTCTTCTTCTTGGACTGTCTCTTGTTCAACTACCTCCTCGGGAATCTTAGGAGGCATCAAGTTATCTTGAGCTTCTAGAATTGTTTGAAGGGCACATTGCAAGCTTTCTAGATTTAGGCCTTCGGTGGTTGGGTTAGGTCGGTTGGTGGTGAAAGGCTTTCAGAAAGGAGGTTTGTAGGGTCCTTTGCTTGAGGAAGCTTCTTCGGTCGACCTTTTTAAGTCTATAACTTGATTTGACAGTTTTTGAACAATTTTAGTAAGGTTTTCCAAATCAGAGTTTTCAGGTTGTGTTTTATTTTGAGTAGGTCTGGGAAGGATTTCGATCTTCTTTCTAGAAGAAGAACTAGTCTCTGTTTCATTGCTAGTAGATTCCTTAAGACTGAGTATGTCTTTTTCAATCTGGTTGGCCTCCTCGAAGGCTTTTAACAACGTTACTTTCTTAGATCGTTTAACCCAAATAGCTATACTTTGATGCAAAGCTTTAGTGTAGTAAGCTATTATAAGACTCTCAGCAGGCATAGAATCTGCAGGGGTTCGGTTTTTAAGTGTTAAGAATCTTTGATTAAAGTCTTTAACTTTTTCTTTTGGGTTCATTTTTAAGCTAGAAAGATCCATGACTAAGACTTCCAGAGACTTACCGTCTCCGAACTTTTCCAGAAAGCATGACTCAAACTTTTCCCAAGACACGATGGTATGGGGTTGTTGGGAAAAGTATCATGTGGATGCATTACCCTCAAAAGTATAAGGGAACAACCTACAGATGATGTCTTCATGTTCGACATTGCGGAGTCTAATGGCTAACATAAAATTTTTAATGTGATCTTCAGCTATTTGTTTTGAGTCAGGATCAAACTTGGGAAGCCATTTCTCCAGGTGCTTAGGTAGAGGGTGTTGAGCTCCAGGTACGGCTACGACATCCTGATCAAGCCAGGGTCTAGCAGGGTTGTTCTCATTTGCCATTGTTGTAGTGGGTGTGGAAGGATGAGAAGGGGAACTGCCTTCGTCAGAGGAATCTCCTTCAGAAGAGGAAGGAGATGATGGAGGTGGTGAAGGAGGTATCTCGGATCCTCCTGCAACAGGATTTAAGATTGGATCTAAAGGATTCATAGTAGGATTAGTGTCACCTAATTGTTCTCTGATATCCGAGAAGTCCAAAGGTTGACTCCATGGATGGTTTGGTTGCCTCAGACGAGCTAGGGAACTATGTGTTTTTATAAGAGATTGGCGGACAATCTCTTGTATGTCACCACCTGTAGGATTAGGGGTTGTTGGCTCAACTGTGATCTGTGGATCGTCGGTTGAAGTAGTTACTATTTGAAGGGGAATGTTATCGTTTGAATGGCTTCTAGTCACTATGGGTGAGCGATTAGGGGGTGGAGGAGTCTTGCGACCACCTCATGCCATTAATTAAATCCAGGCCCTCCTTCTAGCGCCATTTGTTGACGGGCGAAATCGACCGTATGTCAACTGAGAGAGTGGAACCGGTCCGGGGTTGTCTAATAACCCAAGCCATTTGGGATGAACCACCCTGACGGGTTTAGCGGCTCCATTAGCCAATCTAAGGTCCTAAGAAAACAAAAGAAAACTAATCTAAACTAATTAATCTAACTAAAAATAAATAAAACAAACAAACTAACTAATCTAATCTAAAACTAACTATTAAACAAACTAAACTAATATAACTATTCTATAAATACAATCTACTAACTAATACTATACTAACTCTAACTAATTTACTATCTAATTACTAACAGAAATATAACTTATTCACAAAATGTACAATATCTACAAATTACAGATTTAAATAAAACCTGAAAAATTTGTTTGCATTCTGTCCTAAGGCAGAGAGATATATTTTTGTTGATTTTATAATTTTATGAACAAGAAATAAACTTAAAACTAACTAAAACTAAACAACTAACATACTAATTCTAGCTACACATATATCTAACTAAACTACTAATAAATATACTAAACAAATAAATAACAAACCGACCTAGAAATGCTCCAGATTTGTCTTGTGTATGATGACTGTTTTAGTAGATCAGAGGGAGGAAACCCACTTCGAATTATCCAGAAGCTTCTCGTAAATGATAGTTGCAATGCTCTTTAAGTTTGTTTACAGGACAAACAAGACATAAAAATACCAACAAAATTATAATTTATAAATCTCTACAATTAGATAAATCTGTATGTAAAGACTTATACATGATAGTTCAATTGATGATGAAGAAAAATATGTCATTCATTAGATGAACTAAGTAATTGCTGCATTCTTTAAATTAATGAAAGAAATCAGGCATGTATCACAGTAATTCAATCATATCATTCTGCAAAAGACTGTGATAGCTAAAGTAGTCACTAATCAAATACAAATTGATAAACATAAACATGAAACAAAAGATTGATATTATGAACGCGAAAGTTGTAGCAGAACATCAACTTTTGTCTCAGTTTGTATTAGAAATCCATAACCTGGTTCTCCCACAAGTGAGGATGATCCTTATTACAAAAATAATAAGTATTTATAAGTTTTTCCACAGGGTAAAACCTCCCTGTGGAAGTTATCAAACTATTTACATAAAATCTGGGAAAATATCCCAAGTTTAACTAAACTAGGAAACTACAATAAAACTAAAACACACAAATATCCTCCTAGCCTGTCCAACATGTCCCTTGCAATTCGAATTTACCTGAAACAGGTCAAAAATGAAGTTAGAAAGATTCTTTATTAACAAAATGATAAAAATCTACTCCTATAGACTAGCTACAGAATCATGTGATTATGTACCTGGTCTAAATAAGACACAGAATCAGCATAAAAAATGATTGAAAATATTTTTAAAGAATTCAATTTAATTCACATCCAATAGCTATTTGAAAACGAATCATTCAATTTGAATTTGTTATACCATTTGAAATCAAACAGGATCAAAAATCATTCAACTGAATACAGAGATAAGTGTACTTTGTTTCTTTGGTTACCACAAAATCGAACGAACAAGATCATAATTAACCGTTGAGAAATCGTTTGATATTCAATTGAAACCAATATAATCAAAACAAATCATGGGTAATGTTTAAACAAGAGATACTATCGAATCCAAACAAAATCATTTACAATTTGTTATAGCTGTAATGACATAACAAACAGTTTATACCATAAGCGAATTAAACCAATACTGGCACATAACTTTCCATAAACGAAATCGTGACAGGGTGTAACACAGTTCGTATGAAATATCCGATCGTTTGTTTTTGCAAACTGGGGTTAACAAGATCGATTGACCTTGACCAAAATCGTTCCACTCAAACGAATTGTAACCGGATTTGGTAGAGATAACACAGTCAATCAATTCGTTTTGCCAATTTAAAATCAAATAGAGCATTCATTCATGATACAAATCTAACTCATGAAAATGATCTAACTAACAACAATCCAATCGAGCGAATCAATCGGCTGGGGTTTATCATAGTTGTCATGAATCAAATCCATTCCACGATTCGGGCGCATTTGCACAGGCTTAAATGAGAGCATTGTTTTTATACGAAACAGAGTAGTCCTTTCCAAATTAAATTAACAGAGTGGTATTCCTGATTTGGAAAATTATATGACACAATATATTACAGGATCGTAACCATCAAACACATTGAAATCATTTACCAATCACAGCACCCGAATCATAACAAAATCAAATCCAAACATGATCGTATTCAAAATTGAGCAAGAAAAACTTCCTATTCAGAGTAAATACAAAATGAATTGAATTGAAAACAACTCGTCAATTTCATTAACTCAATCAAACAAACCAACAAATCAAATCCAAACGATAACCATTCAAATTCAGTAAAAATCTATCGATGGCTATACTGGGAATGATCAACTCATGTATCAAAATGAAACTCCGTTTATTTTTATCAAAGCAACACAATATACAGGATGATCATCGAATGACAGAGGCATTTGAATGAGAGACTGAGCTATTTAAAAATAGAATTCAAATTATTATATTAACCTTGATCATTCACAAAATAAAAACGACATCAAATTTTCATACCTGTACAGCGACGAGACGGCTTGGTCACGACAATTTAGAATTGATAACGGCTGTGGCTGATTCAACATTCTTGAAAAGGATGGAGCCTGTCGTCTTCAGCTTTTTATCAGTTTCTTGGAGTTGGTCTCTCTGGCTGGTCAACACTGCAATTTGATCTTCCAGTGATTGAATTTTCGATTGGAGTATGGGAACATCAATGTAGTATCGTTCCAGCCATAAATCGTATTGGTCACAGGAAGACTATGAGGGGTTTGAAAGAGCAGGCGAGGGTTTGATCATATGGCTGGGGGTTTTGTTAGGCAATTTAATACCAGGGTAGCTGGGATCATTTCTTAGGTAGAGAGGAAGATATGACACGAAATCGTAAGGTGGCTCGGGACATAAACCCTGTGAGTAAGGGTACTCACTGGCTAGAAAACGTTCCATGTCAGAATCTGAATCCTTACGAAGGATTATAGGTTTTGACTCAGTAGAGGGTTTAGGTTTGTTCCTAGCCATTCTTGAAATCATCCGAGTGTTCTTTTTAGCCTTGGCATAAGCCATAGGGTTTGCCTTGGGATTTTTGCTTACAGGCCTTTTAATAGTCTCGGCCTTCTCAGTTTCAATATCCGGTAACTCAATAGGAGGGTTTTCCGAGGGCTTAGGAGAGGGCAATAGGATATGGAAGGGAATAGGTGGCTCGGCCTTGGCTTCAATCACCACAGGCTTGTCAACCTGTATAGGGTCCGAGTCATCGAAACCATTTCAAGCGACGAAAGCTCTCCAACTATCACCATGCAAACTCAAATGATAAACAATGACAAACTTAATAAGCCCATGATGGAACAGGCTACTGTCAGCCTTCTACCTTTTAAACCTTTTCGACATTTTATATAGGCTACACTGAAATTAAAAGGGTAAATTCAATGGGTATCCCATAAAGTTCATTAACAAACATAGATGGTAGAGGAAAACTAGTCCGTATCGACCTTCACAGGTCACGAACTGTTTGACTACCATCAAAGTATTGTGCCATCGTGTTTTAAGTGCAGAGATGGGCATACCTCTGTCACAAGAGGTGACTTTGCGCGAGACAAACAATAGCGTCCATGGAACTTCCTCGACCTTAGAATTTTTGAACCAACGCTGGCCCGAGGATGGTAACCCTGTAGCAGAACTAATAAATCCCTCGTCGATTTTCAAATGGATGTCTCCCACCTTGGCTCTACAGCCATCGAAAGTTAGGGCGAACTGTCATGCTATAGCTAGATTAAAACCCTCAAAATGCTGCACGAAGGTGAGCCATCCATTATCCTCCAAGTCTTTGCGGGCATTGTCAAACATTAACAAGGTTTGGTTGTCGTTTGGCTCGATTCGCATGACTGGTGCCATGGAGCCGAGCACATGGTAAGCCGAGGGTTTGGATCATAACACACAGGGGCAGAGCTACCCGAGCTAATAGAGGTGAATGGGCATAAGAGATAGGCATAAATTCCATCGTGCGAAGGTGGTGGAGCTTATCCCTGCCATGCAAAGCAATTATTGCCAAAGTACAACCGCTGATTTTCATAGTTGTTCAACCCACTATTCCATAGTTCAACAATCATATCCCTTGGCCGACCAATGAAAACAATGGTGAGTGCATAAACCAACGCACAAAATCAACGTTATGCCATAGTTTTTTAACCATTAATATTCAAATTGAAATCAATACCAAATGTTTGACCATGCGCCAATGTATCAGCTTAAATCAATAGTTTAACCAATGTGCCGATGAGTATTCATATAATCAACAAGCCAATAGTTATGAAAACATAAACATAGGCATTATATTAAAAAGATATATATGAAAGATTTAATCATAATACCCAGGTATCTTATGAAACCAAAAGGTTAAGTAGATCAAATAAAAATGCAAATCCAAATGCCAATGCATTACAAACTCAATGAAACCAAGTCACGTAATCAATCGAAGCATGAGTATCGCTCAAAGGATCTTGCCAACTGTATAATGCTAAATAAAAGGTAAGCGCAATAGGCATATCGACAAAAATATAATGACAGTTCAGATAGTGATTTGAAAGCGACTTCGAAAGAGGAAGTTTTCATGCTTACAGTCGTGAAAACAAAATGAAGGTGAATGTGCAAATGTCGCAGAAAATAAAAATGTCGTCTATTTGAAAATTGCGAAGAAAAATTGATGCTTGAAAAACATTGGTGTAGGCAGCTTATAAGACAATGGAAAAAAGTGAATTGGCTACCAACAGTGGGGAAATACTTTTCCATTTAATCTATTTTCCATTTTCTACCCATGATCAGAAATCACATAGCTTATTAAGACCATAATTGATACACCAGATTTTAAGGGGTCTTATGTCTTCCATTTTACCCTAAGGTACCTTTCCCATACTTATATCAGTCCAAATATTTATTGATTCTCCAATTAATGGTTCCCACGAAATCTTATAATGAATAAATGGGATGAAAATATTATAAGCTTCCAAATAGGATATCCTTTGGCTAGGGGAAGAGGTTTGTATAGACAGTGAGGCCTAAGAGGGATGTGATATTTTTAGAGAGTAATATTCCACCAATCTATTGTTCATGTGACCAGTCTACATGCCAATTTTTCTCCCAAGGATGCATTCATTAAAGAAGGGCCATGGACATTTATTCCCCCTTTCTCTACTAGTTGACATACAGTATGTCAATTTATTAAGAAAAGTTTCATAGTGTTTCTTCTCCCTCCATCCCATAGGAAACTCCTGAAGGTATGAGAAATTTTATTGAGGAGTCCCTTAAGAGACAGAAGGCCTGCACATTGAAAAATTGTTAATGCAGAAAGAACTAACTTTAAGGGAAAAATTTTACATGTTGGGTTTATTCATTGAGATCCCCAACTATGAATGCATGCTTCCATTTTATTAAGAATATGCTACCATGCTTCAGAATTTGATGATCTAAGAAAAGTAGGCATCCCCAAATATTTAAAGTGTGATCAATTAATGAGCAATGGGAACCCGAAGATTCTGAATATGATTGATTAGATATGTCCCGATATATTACACCCATATATTTTTCTCTTGTTACTATTGATTTTACCTCTTGATGTAGTTAGAAAGTTATCCATTTTTTTTAGTCTCCATGCAATAATTTATGAGACATCCCCTAGAAGGAGGGTGGCATCAACAAATTGGGAGTGGTTGATATATTTGATTCCACGATCAATTTGGATACCCAAGAGTCACCTAATTCGACATTCTACTTATAATTTGTGACTAAGGGAATATGCCATTAAGATGTAGAGAGAAGGAGAGAGGGGGAAACCTTGCCCAAGGCCCCTACTTGATCTAAAAAAATGTGTTGGTTTGGCATTTAACATGGGCGCCATCCAAGGGGATCCTATACACGTTCGAATCCATTCTTTTAATTCTTTTGAGAAACCATATTTTTTTATTACTAATAAAAGAAAAGAATGCTTGACTCTATCAACACCATTTTCTATATCTAATTTTATGACCATACCTTTATATTTACGGCATCCGCTGGAATGAATCGCTTCTTGCACCAAAATTATATTATTTGTGATTTGCTTGTTCTCCATGAAACCACACTGATTCTCTGAAAGAATCTTGGGGAGAAGTGGTTTAAGGTTGGTAGCTATAATTTTGGTCAGAATTTCATAAGTTGTATTGCACAAAGAAATGGGCCAAAATATGGAGAAATTTGAAGGATTAGTTTCTTTGGGAATAAGGGACAGAAATGTTGAATTGGTTGTGCCTCCCAATTTATTTTTTCTCAAAGTGTAATTAATCATACTCCTTAAATAAATTTGATTATATCCCATAAGTGCTTGAAAAACATGGCAAAAAAACCATCAGGACCTAGAGCTTTGTCATGTTCTAGACCCCTTAGGGCCTAGTAATTTTCCTTTTCAGTAATCTCTTTTGTAAGAGAGTTATTTTCTTGTGTCGTTATACTATGTGGAATATTCTCTAACATTTCCTACTCAAAGGATTCGTTTTCCTATGTATTTCTTTGAGATTAAAGTTTTTTGAAATGTTGAACTACAACTTCCTTTATTTGATAAAACATTTTCAACACTTTCTATATTTTACATTGAATGTTTTTGACAATATGTTTGTGTAACCTTTGTTCAGCTTGTTTGTGAAAGAAATATGTGTTTGAGTCCCCTTCTTGTACCCAAAGAATGTGAGATTTCAACCTCCAATGTTCTTATTATTTCCTCATGGAGTCATGAATATTTTGGCATGCTTATTTTTCCTTCATTGGGGTTGCTTCTGTTACTTCTTCATTTTCTGATTCTTGTTGAATTTCAACTAGATCATAAATTTGAGCCATTATTTATTTGTTTGGAGGGACATAAGAAATTTTAACACAATCTTTTAAATCCTATTTAACCATTCTCAATTTACTCCCCCAGATAAAATTTGGAGAGCCTAAAATAGAATAGGAATAGACATTCTGGACAAAAGAGGTGACTCATTAACAATCGAGACAAAGGGGATTGAAACGAAAAGGGAGTGGGCCAAAAAATTTCGGAGGAGTGAGGGAGAGAGTGATTGCCTTATGATATGAAAGGGAAAAGGGAAGAATGCATGAGGAAATTTCTAGGGGAAGGAAAAGGAGGTTTCTATGAATAAGGAAGCAATCCAAACAAGCAACAATGTGGCACAAAAAAGATCTTATGTTACTCCAAGCGTATTTTCCTTTTGTTGGATTTATGTCCTTGAGATCCCAATACAAGATAATATCCTCCAACATTTTTCTCATGGGGTCATGAACCCAACTTCCCCCTCTTTTTTCTAACTGATGAAGGTGGATTTTCAAATCACCCCATTTAATGATAGTGGCTAAATCCAGTGTTTCCTTAACATCAGAAAAGGAAGACCAACATTCTAAATTTTCTAAATAACCATTTAGCATATATATTTGTTGGGCACAAGATATGATCAATTTTATGACATTTATTAGATACTTTTGTTGAATATATATATGTGTTTTCATGTTTTGGAGAATTTTTTGAAGGGATTTTGTGCCAAAACGCTATGATCCACACCAGGTATGCATAATTCATGTTTTATGATGATATTGAGTATGATTCAATATGATTTTATGTTTCTAGAGATCTAATTCACATTTTTTGGTGTCATGGGGCAAAATCGCATCATGTTTTTGCTTCCGACACTGATTCCAACACTCCATCCGGTATTCAATCTGGTACACGGTCTGGCACTCCACCCAGCACTCCATCCTGCACAAAAACGATGGGTGATTTGGCAGTTATGGTATTGGCGACCAATGATGGTAAAATCAGGAACATGGGTTTTGCTCGTGCTTTCCCCCTACAACTACTAAACTCTTGACTACTCGGTTTGGGTTGTTGAGCTGGGCGATTATTGGCTCGCTCCATTTTGGCAGTTAGGGCACCATTAATGTAATTTACTATTTTTAGAAGAGGTTCGACCCTCCAATGGTCAACCTCTTGGTCTGTAAAGCTTATAAATACCACCGTGGTGATCATACAATAATTAAGCAACATAATTAGTGTGTTATAGACAAATATAATTTTCCTCTGTTTTGCCATTTTCATTTGCCAGAATTATATAAGACTGCGTTTTTGAGTTTTAATGGTGAAATCGCTTTGCTGAGTTCATGGTGTGCATTTGAGAAGTGATCACGACTTCCTGGGGAGGGCATCAACAGTCTGGTAACTGTTCTATGTGGTATTTATGGATTTCATAGCTTGGATGTCTTTTATTTTATTTCTTGTATATGAAATTGCTATTTTGTTTCTTTGTCATATAATTTGTTGTTATAGTTTAACTATTTTAGTTTCCTTTTGCAGGTTAGCATGAAGGATTTTGTCAATATGCACTGACTCTGTAGTTAGTAGGAACAAGTTTGCAAACTTAAACACTAACCTCATGTTTGATTAAATAGTAGATTATATTTTCTTTATGCTTTTAAAATCAAGTTTGAACATAGTAGAACAGAATTTTAGTTTATGTTTTCTTTAACGAGGCTTCGGTGGATGGATAGGGTTAGCTTCAGTTTTTATTTGTAGATTGTTATCATTTAGATTTTTCTTACCTAGTTGTTAATTAATTTATTCATTAGTTTACTTGTTATATGCTAGAATCATGTTTAAATTTTTGTTTATAAGCATTTTCCTTTTTGCAATTTGAATTGTTGAAATAGGTCTAGCTTAGCTTTACTTTATACAATTTCTTTCCTAGATTTAGATTGCAATTCTAGTTTTTAGTTAATGATTGAATGTAGTTATGAGTTTTCTTACGTAGCATAAAGTGAAATCAAATTTTATAATCTCGTTATATTGTTGATGGTTAATGCATGATTACATAATCACATGGATATGCAGGGTAATTGATGTTGTTTCTGTAATGGCTAAGTTTTCCTTGGATTGCTTAATTCACACCTTTCACTTTGCTATTGAAATTAATATCGAGTTTATACCGCTTGAATTATCTTTCGTTGTCAAGTGCCATCATGATATTATAAGACACCGGAGACATTCACACAACCATCAACACTATATTTGAGTTTTCATAGGTTAAAAGATAGTTTCTTGTTTTTATAGACCAGAAGATAGTTTTATTGTTGTTGTAGGATAAATAGTCTTTTGCTTTGGTAGATTAAAGAGCATTTTTTGTTATCATAGATTACAGGTTAGTTGTTAGTTCTTCTTTCTTTGAATTAAGTAGATTTCCTTTTGTGGATTAGAAATAGCTTTATTAAGAATAGAGTTCACTTGATTCCTAGCTTAGTTAAATTCTTATTGAGTAGTCTTAATTAGTTTACATGCAGTAGAAGTTATCCTAGGTTAGTTAGTTGTTTACTTGGTTTAATAGTTTTAATTTCTTACTTGTCTATTCTTTCTTTGATAGTATAGTTGCTTGCTTTCATAGGGTAGTTGTTTAATTGAATTCAAATAGACTAGTTAAAGTACTTTGCTATTTCTATTTGTTTATTGTTATGCTTAAATAGTTTTCTTTTTCTTATTGTCGTGATTAGTTAGTTTGCTTCGTAGGGTTTTTCATTTTCTTTGCTAGAACTGTCCGTTGATCCTTGGTCCAAAAGTACTTAGGTTACCTAGTTTAAGTTTCTTTAGTAAGGTTTTCTCATTAGATAGCTTTGCTTGAATAAATTATCCCTTAGATAGCCCCTTCCTTAGTTAGACTATACTACTACCATCCCTTCTACCTTGGCATATATTTTGCTACAACTCTAAGTTTACTTACCCTGGGTTGACAATTTAATTTAGGGTTTTTAGTGTGTTTTTAGTTCTTATAGAACACCCATCATTTTTGGCACCATTGTCGGGGAGTTGTCTCAAGGTAGGAATTAGTTAGGAAATAGATCATTTATAGAACTTAGCATTCGATTGTTGGCAGGGGAACTTTAAGACAAGAGGTAACAATCTGTGCATCTGCTATTGCAGGCTCCCCCAAACCCAATGGTGGTTTTTTCCTTTTGTTTTTTTTTACTTTCATAAATAGACCTAGAAACCCAATGGTAGATTTTTATTTTTCTTTTGTTTACTTTCATGAATAGACCTAGAGACCCAAATGGGAGATACATTAAATCTAAATCAGACCTTTCAACCAAGGTTCCTTCTGATCTTTTCGGGGAAGGAACTTTCCACTCATAAGTGTTGGCATGTTTACAAGAAGAGTGTGATTGTCATTGATGGAAAGAACAACACCAACAATATAATGCTTACAGTTATTGATGGCAAGAACAACAAAAAAAAAGGTATGGTTACAGGAAAGAATAGTAGCGATGTTGACAAGTTTATGGTTGGGAGACAACAATAGAAAATAGGTAGGCAAGGAAGATTAGCAACGATGATGACATGGAAAGATCAGAAGCATAAAAATGAAGAGCAATAGTGATCGTTGGATCCCATCCAGAATTCTCAATGACTGTTAGATCTGAATCCATATAGGAGGAGCGCAAAGATGGAGGACAAATCTCGGGCATTAGATACGAGCACAGGGTCCGACCATCATTGGATCCAGGAGAACCTGCACGTTCTTTAAAGTGTTAGGAGAAGAAGGCTTACAAAATCCTGAAAGCAGGAGGACTTTCCATCTTCGGGCAGGACATGTGGTCACAGATCAACATTTCGTTGACTAGAAAGTCAAAGGAAGGAGGTCCTCTAACCTCTTGAAATCGTGAAATGAGAAACCACGATTTAATCTGAGTCATTGATCAAAGGGAGATCGTGGACCATTGATCTGACTCCATTTTGGAGTTTTAGATACCGGGAGTTGGAGGTGTCAAGGACACTCACGACAAGAATGATGAAATCGCAAAATGTGAAATGTTGAAATACCTTCGGATCATTCCGGAGTTCATGACTTGGAGTGTCGAAACACTTCATCACAGAAATGTTGAAATGCCAAAATGCAAAACGTCGAAATACGTTCAGATCATTTCAGGGTTTGTGACTTGGAGTGTCAAAACACTTCATCACAGAAATGTCGAAATGCCGAAATGTGTTTTTGAATAAGGCTGTGGTCATAGCCAGTGGTCACATCTGTGGAAGATGGAGGAAGAAGCTAGTGCAACCAAGCTCCATTTCGGTGATCGGGACTTGGAGTGTCGAGACCCTTCATCATAGGAATGCCAAAATGAAAAATTGCAAAAGCGCTTTATGGATAAGTGCTTGGTCACTACCAGTGGTCACATTGTCGAAGAGCTATAGAGAAGAGCTTGAAGAGACAAGCTCCATTTCAGATTTTGGGACATGGAGAGTCGAGACGGCTCGTCACAGAATCCCTTAAACGCGAAATGTGAAATGCGTGTTCAGAATTGGCCCCTGTTCATAACCTATGGTCACATCGATGAAGGCTCAAGGGAGGAGCTAGAATGAAGCTAATCTCCATTTCGGAGATCACGACTTGGAGAGTCGAGATGCCTCGCAACAACAATTATCGATATGTGAAATTGTGAAATGCCGAAATGCAAAATTGTGAAACGCCTTTTGGCGCAACCTTTTGTCACCACTGGTGGTCACGTGAGGGGAAGAAGCTAGTGGAGCTAAACTTTTTCGGAGTTTTGTGGATTGCGACTTGGAGTGTTGAGACTCTTCACCACATGAATGATGAAATACCGAAATGCCGAAATGAAAAATGGTGAAATCAACGCGAGACCCTGTGCTTGTAATCCAACGGTGTTGGATACTTGGAAATCTGATCGAAGGGATATTGTTTCTCTTCATGATTAATTGTTCAGTTACGATTCAGTTAGCATAACCAAATCATGGTTCTTGGATGGTTGGCATTTTAGTTGCTGAAGCATTGTTCTAGGGATTTGAGGGGTAACTGAAGGGGTTGTAGTGTATAAAAGAAACATGCCATGACTGTGTGTTGTTGGTTGTTATAAATGAAAAATGAGTTGAACTGTAAAGAAGGGAAAATTATAGTATGCGCAGTGTGATACCAACAGTATACCCAAAGTGAGATAAAACTCAGAGATGAGTAACATATGAGGAATAGATAGAAGCGAGATGCAGTTTTCTTTTTGAGGCTTGAGCGAGCGAAGCAGATCAAAAGTGGAGTGGTAGTAAACAACTCAATGAGAAGAACCGTGGCACGGTGAAGAGCATGTGGAGGCACTGTGCATGGAGGATGAAGAAGGTGCACAGATAGTATAAATACGTAGAATAGAGAAGAGATGGAGGTTGTTGTTGAGAGTGATTCAAGCGTGTAGAAGGAGGCAGTGTGCAGCAACTAAAATATATAGAAGAGGAATGGTGCATTGAATGAACATGGCGCACAAAGAATAAAAGTCAGAAGAACAGAAAGCACAAGGTATGTGTGCAGGAAGGCAGTGAGGTAGACAAAGCAGGGAAGTGTAGCAGAACAGTGATGAGACTGGTAAGCCATTGATGAACTTTATATCACTGTAATAAGTTTTAGTAGCAAGGATTGATATTTCAGGGTGGTTGGGAGGTGTTAGGGAGGACTGTTGTCCTCAGAGGTTCAAGTGGGTGCTTGAACATAGGGAGTTGTAGCTTCCATCTAGTTGGTGCTGGAACTCTTAGGAAGTTGGTGTTGGAACTCTTAGGGAATTGGTGCTTCCTTCTAGTGGGTGCTAGAGAAACCAGGGAATCGGTGCTTCCTTCTAGTGGGTGTTAGAGAATCCAAAGAGTAAGTAGTAGCTTGAAAAACAGAGGTTGTAGCCTCATTATGAGTTGGTTCTCATAAGTATGATAATGTACAGAATGTAAAGATTACTTATCATATAAAGAAGAAGAGGTTTTTACC
>JZKD02S1609357.1:1235009-1297728 GCA_000966675.3 Picea glauca | reverse complement strand
AATTGTTATGAATGTGTGAACCATGTTTCTTTTCCTTTGTACCATAAGATACCTTAACTTCGGGACAAAGTTTCCTGAAGGGTGGGTGTATGTAACAACCCTAGTTGAAAATATGATTAGGGATTATTAAGCAAAATTAATTAGGTGATTAATTGTCTTAACATGGTTTTAACTAAACAAAGATTGGCATAATAATATTAATTAAATATTTATTAGTTAATTAATTGTTATAATTTTGATTAATTAATTATTTAAATTAATTACCTATCACATTGAATGAACAGGGTAATAAATTTAATAGGGTTAATAAATTATATTGTTTAAATTAAAGATTACGTATATGGAGGGGATAAGGGGCATTAATAAATGGATAAGGAACATGAATAATTCGATAAGGGGCATTAACTATGTGGATAAGGTAATGAATGCATAGATAAGGAAATAAATGAGGAGAAAGGGTGGTGAAGGAGGGGGATGAGCAGAGGAGGCTTACGGATTTGGGGATTATCATTCTATGGGGGTTTTTGGGAGGGTTCTCTTGGATTTGCATAGGAGAGTTTGAGTTCTGTAGTCGGGAAGGATTAGTACAGGGGGCACTGGTTTGTTGGGGGTTTTGGGCACGTGGGCCAGGATATCCATATGGTATCCTGGAGCTAGGAAGCTGTCCTAGTTGGCAGGGTGGAAACAAGGTTTGGGCAGATTTGGTTAGCTCATTAGGCAACAACAAAGCAACGGGCCGGACAACCGGGTCGACGGAGAAACTAGCATCAGGAAGAGGTAAAATTGATTATTCTGTTGAGTAATTCTTATGTTGTGGATAAAATTTTAATTTTTTCTTTGTCGAATATCATATGCTCAAATGTTGGTGATTGAATTATTTTAGTATAAGAAAGAATTGTATGCTAAATTAGAATTAAATTTTGTATTTTTTTTACGGCTACTGCATTTTAGTTAATGATTGAATGTAGTTATGAGTTCGCTTACGTATCATAGAGTGAAATCGAATTTTATAATCTTGTTATACTATTGATGGTTAATGCACGATTACATAATCACATGGATATGTAGGGTAATTGATGTTGTTTCTTTAATGGCTAAGTTTTCCTTGGATTGCTTAATTCACACCTTTCACTTTCCTATTGAAATTAATATCAAGTTTATACCTCTTGAATTATATTTTGTTGTCAAGTGTCATCGTGATATTATAAGACACTGGAGACATTCACACAACCATCAACACTATATTTGAGTTTTCATAGGTTAAAATATAATTTCTTTCTTTTGTAGATCAGAAGATAGTTTTGTTGTTGTTGTAGGATAAATATTCTTTTTCTTTGGTAGATTAAAGATAAATTTTTCTTATCATAGATTACAGGTTAGTTGTTAGTTATTCTTTCTTTCAATTAAGTATATTTCCTTTTGTGGATTAGAAATAGTTGTATTAAGAATAGAGTTCACTTTCTTCCTAGCTTAGTTAGTTTCTTATTGAGTAGTCTTAATTAGTTTACTTGCAGTAGAAGTTATCCTAGGTTAGTTAGTTGTTTACTTGCTTTAATTTTTTAATTGCTTACTTGTCTATTCTTGCTTTGATATTATAGTTTCTTTCTTTCATAGGGTAGTTGTTTAATTGAATTAAAATAGACTAGTTAAAGTAGTTGCTATTGCTATTTGTTTATTGTTATGTTTAAATAGTTTGGTTTTTCTTATTGTCATGATCAATTAGTTTTCTTCGTAGGGTTTTTCATTTGCTTTCCTAGAACTATCCATCGATCCTTGGTCCAAAAGTACATAGGTTACCTAGTTTAAGTTTCTTTAGTAAGGTTTTCTCATTAGATAGCTTTTCTTGAATAAATTATCCCTTAGATAGCCACTTCCTCAGTTAGACTATACTACTACCAACCCTTCTACCTTGGCATATATTTTTCTACAACTCTAAGTTTACCTACCCCAGGTTAACAATTTAATTGAGGGTTTTTAGTGCATATAGAACACCCATCAATATTTATGAAAGAGGATTTGTTGTTATATTATGTATTCCTAATAACAGTAAGAATCCAATGATTTTCACATAAAGATACCTCTATCTCCCACAGATGTGAACCCTAAAGAGTCAGGATTCCTCCAAATAATCCTACTAAACTTTTGGCTATTCCTTCTCCATTTCAGATGTCTTTTTTCTACTTTCCATGACTGTTGATTCCTCCATTTTTTTCTCCTGAAGAATATTTATAGAAGGATTCTTTATTTTGATAAGATCTTTGAGAGCTTCGACCTTAGAGTTTTTGTCAAATCCTCTACAATTCTAAGAGAGAATTTAAATGATGAAGGTTAGAGGAGGCACATTTGTTGGGTGCAGGAAGATCAAAAACTTAATTTATTTCTTTTATTCTAATGTTACTCAAGGAAATTTCAATGGAATGATACTTACACTGGAATTTTTTTGTATTAGTTGTTTCTTCTTGGACATATTTGTGTCTTATCCTTCCTTATGTTTGATATTTTTCCAGTGTGATTTCTCCCTCCTTAACATCTTGTCTCAACGATCCATTAGGGGGATTCTAGTCCGCAAGAAATGGTTGTTCTATTTCTTGCATGACTTCTTGTTTGGATTCTTGAAAATTTTCCTCATCCCTTGAGTGCTCTTTTTCATGATCTACTTATTGAGAAGAAATCGACATAGGTTGGTCTCTTGCAACATTAGGGTTTGGATCTAGATTCATTACTCATTCTCTCCCCATAGATGATTCTCCTAAAATCTCATATTGGTTTTTCATGGATAGTAGGATCTCAGTCTACTTTATTGTTTATTTTCTCCTTTCACCATTGGATATTGATGCCCCACTTACCTTGTTTTGTGATACTATTGTATTTTTTATAGGGTTTGAACATCCTTCTTTTTTCCCAATATTTTTCCCATTATTTTATTTATTTCCTACCTACTTCCAACCCTCCTCTTGTGCTTCCCCCATGGATTCTTGTTCATGATTATTTTGTGGACAGTTTCAGGAAAATTCCCATATTCGTGAGAGAGTTTTCATTTAAAGTGGATTTGTTCATAATATAGCTTTTGGATGTGATTCAAATCATCCAGAGTAATCTTAATAACTTATGGAATCCCTTTTTCTAAATCAAATTCGACACATATTCTTGCACAAGAAAACATGAATGATTTAGGTTCATATATGTCAATATGTTTCCCAATATAATCCCCAATAATCTTCAGAACATTATCTCCCCAACAATGAAACAACAAGCAGGGGAGGCGAACCCACATAGGTATGTTTGTTGGGATATCTCTTTCAAGATCAAAATCCAACATCCACCGATTCAAGTGTAGGATTCTTGATCCCAAAAAAGATGTAATACTTCAAACAATTAGATCTCTATCTTCTTTGAGTTCAAAATAAAATATGTACAAATCCTTACTGCAAAAAAGTGGCTCATTATTCCTTAGATCATAGGTTTCCAATTCCATGCAATATGGAGCTTGATCTACTGAGGGGAAGGCCAAAGACCTATAAACTTCCCAATCAAACCCTTGGAGGAATAATACAAAGCTTTCCTTTGAGCCTCTACTTTGGGAATAGTGACCTCCGAAATATTGTCTAATTTATTTACAAATTGTGAGTGAGTGGGTCGGGTGGAAGGGTTTCCCAAATATCCCATGAGTTTCTTGAACACAACGATTTCATCTTCGAACTCTATGGGAGGATCGGGTTCTTCCCTATCCATGGTGAAAGAGAGTGATCGAAGGCAAGATTTAGTGATCTAGGGTTTCCTCAAGAAAACTGCAAAGAAAAAACCGTCTTAGAGTGAAATACTTTTATTCTATAAAATTTGGGAAAATAAAATGGAAATTGGTGAATCATTTTTTAGAAAAATGACATATTATATCTATTAATTGTATAACATGGAACCCAAAGTTTACATGGAAACCCTTTCGGAAGTAAGCCACAAAACTCTCTTTACAATTCTTTGTAAGCACCAACCTAATGTTATAAATATTTGTTGGAAACAACTTACTAGAGACACCAATCCCCAATGATACAAATCATGGTAGGTACCAACCTAATCTTACATATTTTTGTAAGCACCAATCTACTAGAGACACCAATCCCCATTGTTAACAACCAACTTAGATATTGTTGGGAACCCACATAGGTATTGTTGTTTGAATATCTCTTTCAGGATCAAAATCTGACATCCACCCATTCAAGTGTACGATTATCGATCCAAAAAACGATGGAATACTTCAAACAATGAGATCTCTATCTTCTTTGAGTTCAAAATAAAATATGTACAAACCCTTACCACAAAAAAGTGGCTCATTATTCCTTAGATCATAGGTTTCCAATTCCATGCAATATGGAGCTTGATCTACCAAGGGGAAGGCCAAAGACCTGTAAACTTCCCAATCAAACCCTTGGAGGCATAAGACAAATATTTCCTTTGAGCCTCTACTTTGGGAATAGTGACCTTTGGGATATTGTCTAATTTCTTTACAAACTGTGAGTGAGTGGGTTGGGTGGAAGGGTTTCCCAAATATCACATGAGTTGCTTCAACATAGTGATTTTATCTTTGAACTCTAGGGGAGGATCGAGGTCTTCCCTATCCATGGTGAAAGAGAGTGACCAAAGGCAATATTCAATGATCTAGGATTTCCTCAAGAAAACCGCAGAGCAAAAACCGTGTTAGAGTGAATTAATTTTATTCTATAAAATTTGGGAAAATCAAATGGAAATTGGTGAATCATTTTTTGGAAAAGTGTCATATGATATCTATTAATTGTATAACCTGGAAAACAAAATTTACATGGAAACCCTTTCAGGAGTAAACCACAAAAATTTTGTTTACAATTCTTTGTAAGCACCAACCTAATTTTATAAATATTTGTTGGAAACAACTTAATAGAGACACCAATCCCCAATGATACAAATCCTGGTAGATACCAACCTACTCTTACATATTTTTGTAAGCACCAATCTACTGGAGACACCAATCCCCATTGTTAACAACCAAATTTGAAAGAGATATGAATATCTTATAGATATTCATAGGCACCAATGTACTAGAGACACCAATCCTCACCGCTAAGAACCAACTTAGAAAGAGACACCAATATCTTACAGATATTCATAGACACCAATCTAGTGGAGACACCAATCCTCACCGCTAAGAACCAACTTAGAAAGAGACACCAATTGTTGAGTTGCACCAACCTTCATCGAGTCTTCTTGTTATTTCTACCTTCACAAGGATTGCTCGTTGTGTCTACCTTTACCATGTCTACTCACTGCTTCTATCTTCACTAGGTCTACTCACTACTTTTGTCTTTACCAGGTCTAACCAAAATTTGATTTTCCAAGTGGAAACTTTCCCAAAGCTTGTTGTTTTGGGACTCTTACAAAGAAAGAAATTGTACAACATGTAACATAGCTAATTTTGAAAATCTGATTTTGAAATTTTTACCTGAGGTACTTATGTATTTCTCCTATATTCTCTAAAATTTTCACAATCTGAAGAGTCCCAGAAAATAAGTTATAGTGAAAATTCCAATATGACCTGTTTGAAATTTATGTCAGGACCATTCAGAAACCCTATCTTCCACATAGAATATCTCAGGAAGTATAGTGAACCAACATCTAAAATTTTTACTTGAGGTAATTATGTATGTCTCCTCTGTTTTATAAAAAATTCATAGCCTGAAGACTTCCAGAAAATAAATTATAGTGAAAATTCCAAACTAACCTGTTTGAAACTGATCTTAGGAGCATTTTGAAATGTTAAATTCCACAAAGAATATCTCAAAACGTACATCAAACCAATATTTGAAATGTTTACTTGAGGTACTTTTGTATGTCTCCTATGTTTCATAAAAAATTCACACTCTGAAGAGTCTCATAAAATAAGTTATAGTGAAAATTCCAAAATGGTCTATTTAAAACTTATTTCAAGAGCATTCATAAACCCTAACTCCCACATGGCCTATCTCTAAAAGTGTTGTGAACACCAACATATGAAATTTTTAACACATGTACACAAATATCTATCTAGCTTTACAAAATTTTAGGGTCTCAAAATTCCTAGAAAATAAGTTATAGCAAAAGTTCCAAGCTAACCTATTTGAAACTGATTTCAGGAGCATTTAGGAACCCTAACGTCCACAGGGAATATCTCTAAAATCATAGCAAACCAACATATGCATTTTTTTTAATCACATGTAAACAAATATATCTTCTTTGCCTCTTCCCTTTTGGACTGATATTCAATCTTTTCTCATCCATTTTTCACACACTCACTTTCTCTCAATACTTTCTCTTTTTATACTTTTTCATAGCCCTTCATGAAGGGACATTTCCATAAATGAAATAATTAATTCCCAATACCATGGGAATATACCCCAGACACATGTGTTTGAAACCACCATTTTATTTTTTAATTTTTCACATGAACCCCTTTTTTAATATACTTGTAAACACACACACACACACACACACACACACACACACACACACATCAATATTGGAATTTTTTTGTATGTCGTAAATCCTTTGACATCAATGAAAATAATTCCAACAAAAAAACTTGAAAATGAAAACTATGCAAAAGTAAACAAACAGTACAAAGTAAAAAATAAAT
Organism: Picea glauca; assembly: GCA_000966675.3. NCBI lineage: Eukaryota > Viridiplantae > Streptophyta > Pinopsida > Pinales > Pinaceae > Picea > Picea glauca. The sequence goes on along the minus strand of JZKD02S1609357.1, from coordinate 1,291,088 downwards.
GATAACAATAAATAAAAAATTTAAAGTCAAACATCAAACCAAACTATCAAAAGAATAATAAATGCATCAAATCAAAGACAATAAAACTATGATACATGAAAAAACTTGTAAGAGCAGCTAGGTGAAGTACCACTTTAGGATCTATCCATTTATAGGAAGGTAATGAATTCCACCTTCTAGGATTTGTAATCTACACATACCAGCTCCTATCTTTTCAACAATTTGGTTTTAAAGACCAAGCCATAAGTTTTAAAACTTTATATTTTTTCCTTTGGGCTCACTAACTCAATCCCATTTCATAACCAAATCACTTACTTACAAATTATTATTGTCAGCCTTATGTTTATCAAACCAAAGTTTAATGTTCTACTAGTGAGTTGCAAACTTGTGTTTGGCTTTCTCCCTCTCTTCCTTTAGCATAATTAAGGTATCAATTATGTTTTAAATATAAGGAGAAGGTGTTGGACATATTTTCATTGATGTCAACAGTCGATGTCATTGTGGATGATGTCAACAACCAATTTCATTGTCAATTACAAAATTTCCTTCGAAAGTTTTGGACCAAAGTCAAACTTAGACGTCCCCGATGAAACATACAAAAAGACTTCTAACAGAAAATCAAAAAATGAACTTGAAAAGATGGATCATCTTGCCAAATATTGTTGCCCACTAGACTCTGCACAATACAATGTGTCAGCCATGAAAACTATTTCACAAAGAGACAAGTCTACATAGACTATCAAATATAGACCAACACCTCTAAAAAACAAGTGTCTGAATGATGTAATTGGGCCCTGAATCGTGTTGTCTACAATAAGACCCTACTATCATAAAAAATAATTAGGCTTCTAATGAATTAAGGAATGAACAAAAACTGAATTATCTCAACAAAAAATCAAGAGAAAACCTTAGTATGCTTCTCCTTCTATTCTCCCTTGTTCCTCCCTTTCCTTTTTCCTTTAAGCAAATTAGAATTGGTTGAAGTAGTTGAACTACTTCATTAGTTAAGTTAACTAAAAACTAAACCAGCTTTTTAGTTAGGGGGAAAAGTAATAAATCATAATAAGGGTTTTAAAATAAATAATAACTAGTGGGTGGGACCCCTTGTGACTCCTTAGATGTTAGATGTTGGTTCAATATACTTCCTGAGATATTCTATGTGGAAGATGCTATGAAATAATGGTAGCAGAAAGGAGCAGATATTGTTCATAAAATCAATTAAGTAATCCATCAAACAATTTTGTATTTAATGAAAACGATTCAACACTAAACAAACAATTGTTGTGATCAATTGAACAATCACTGTGTAATTTAACCATTACTATATGTTAAAATTACTCACAGTTCACATTTAAATCCCTAACACTTTTAATTAATCACAATGTCATCATACTGGAAATAATATGCTTTCCAAAACAACTTATAAAAGAATTTTTTTTACTCTTACTTCTTCTTTTGAACATTTAAAATAGTCCCAATGAACACACGATCATTTGTATTGACTATGTTCAACATCCAAACCATCAACCACTATCCACAAATTAATTCTTCAAAACAAACACAGACACAAGTTCATTTAAAATCGTGCCTGATTCCATTCCTCTAATCAGTTTAACATTTAAATTGTAATGGAACCATACTGTTATAAAAGTCGTGCCCATTTCTGATACGAAGCACGGTATCCATAAAGCATACACAATAGACAACCAAGTCACAAATATCACGATTTTTAAATTTCAATACTCCTGATTGGAAATCAAAACACACGGTAATAGCAATCATTTATTCAACTTATACCATGTTGTAGGAAGCCCACACAGACCAACACATAATTTAGGAAGCATCGTTCTGACTTAACCAACCATAAAATAATGTTGGGTTAACAATCCAATTGTAACAACACAAGAGGCAACGATTGTGTGTCCAATTTGGTTCTCAAACCAACCAATTAAACATGTTGAGCTATCAATTCAACTATCATCATAAATAATGTAGCGACTATCTACCCATAGTAAATACCACTGTCAATGCTATTAACAGAGATGAACTAATAATCACCGGTGTTGATGCTACTCCACCAACTCATAACAATGAATGATATACCCTACTGGTTCATTATCAAAACTGATTTGAATAATCAAGGGTGGGTTCTGAGACTGGAGTCGACCACCAACAGCAGGTGAGAACCCTTTGAGACAACACGGTGGAAACACAGGCCACATAACCAATGGATTGCAAGATAGGGTGACATCTTATCGGGTAGGAGAGATCATGAATAGAGGAGCAAAGGCTTGTTACATGCCTGTAATAACCTGAGAACACACAGGGAATAACCCTCGTGATTTTCTCCAATCAAACCGAATAATACTGATCTAAAAACAAAGCCATGAAATAAAAACCAACCCTAAAGCAAGCCCCTTGGCATAATATCCATCATAACCAATTGTGTAGACATCAATAATCATGAACGAGCCCTCAACCAAGTGAAATGATATGCAGTGACAGAAGGTGGTTCAAGAACAAACCCAACAACCCCATAACAAAAAATATGACTGGGTGTGGTGACAATAATTGTGTGGAGACAACTAGCAAGTCTGGACTGAATTAACTCTCCAAAAAAAACCAATAGAGACAACATAGAGTCTTTATATCTTCCATTACTCAAAAAAATTAATGAAATCATGACCTCAACCACCCGCATTTCCATTTGCAACGAAAACTGCACAAAAACCATTCCAGAGAAACATCAGAGTTCACACAGTTTCCATCCTTAAGAAAAAAACAAACCAATACATCACCCATCCAAAATCTATTTCATAACAGAGCGAGTTCATGGAAAGTGAAAAAAAAACATACTCGTAACCAAATAGCCTTAAAAATGTGAGATTGGCCGAGCAACTCTTCTCTCGCCTGAAAATTGGAGCTTAACCATAGTGAAAAATAATTGAACAATATCCAAGCCATGGTTGATCCAGATTTTATGAGCAGAATGAAATGACTGTAGATTATTACCAGATTCTTAACACAGAATAACAGAGATACAGTAAAACTGGTTTTCTATTCAATAAGGAAATAAGTTGAAACTGTAAAATGCAGCGAAAAACAAGCTTGTTGGAATGGTGGTGGCTTATCTCTAAGAAGAGATGTGACGGTTGTGATCATTCTCTAGAAGATGATTACAATGAGGCTCTCAAGGCATTTTTACAATAAATAGGAGTTTCAAAATCCCTAAACATCCAAAAACCTAACCCTAGGAGATGAAGCGCCAAAAGTCATGTGGGCCTCGATTGGGTAAGTCGGTACATCAACTTCCCGGGGTCGTAACTTTTGAATACGATCTTCGTTTTAGGCATATGATAGACCATTGGAAAGATATATCTAAGGAATAAAACAGTTGCACAAAATATCAAAACAACTCTGGAATTTCAGGACCCGAAAAAATGCTAAAAATAGTAAATTATCAAAATTTTTAGAAAGTTGTTTTGAGCCAGCAGGAAAAGGTGGGTGGCCACCGATATTCACCTGGATCAAGCATGGCGGCCAATGGGAGAGGTATGGAGTGATGTGCATTAAATGCATATCGCTTCCATCCTTTACTCATTCAATTACTTAGTACACACCAACCAACCATCCATTAATACATTCAATTAATCTATGCATCGAAACTAACATCCATTACTTGCCAAGTGCTCCACTCCATATCACATTTAACCATTTCCAAATACACCATACTCATATCGAATGTGCCTTCATATAACTCAATACATTGCATAGCCACCAACTTCGTTAGCTAGGACTAACATTAATCCCTTTAATTTCATTTGTATATAATGTAGAATAGCATAGTATAGGATAACTCCTTTAGTTTATTCCTTTTGGATTTTGTCCATATTGCTTTTATTTCTTTTCAATTTCTCTTATTTTTTGTTACTAACATGTATATTGTGTAGGTGTCACAAGTAATGAATCAATGATAAAATAGCAAGGGTAACAATGGATAATGTAAGCCATCATGGCATCAAATTAGAGCCTAGAGCAACATAACCAACACATCACATGCATTATCCATCATCCATTTGTAGTGAATAGAACCAACATTTGAACATCAATCATGCTTAAACTAAGTGTCGAACAACAACATAAACATCAAATAAGAACCAAATCTGATCCTCCAATCTAAAAGGGTGTCCTGCCTACTAGTATTATATATATCCTTAACTTATAATAATAGGCTTTAGCAATACTTTGTGGGTGAAATCTTCATTGCGATTTTTATCATCAACAAACTGGCGACTCCATAGGAAAATCTGTTTTCAAAAGATTTAGAACTTGCAACTCATGGTTTCATAGACCACGAATAGTAGGTCAAGAAGATATAACCATGAAGATTATGCAACATCGGGAAGTGAGCGAATTGAATGGAAAAACGAACAAGAATTTGGGAATAACTCATGAAAAATGTTAAGTATGAGGGGGTTTATCCCTGTATACATAATCATTCAACCGGAATCTACTCTTTACTTCAACGAGGAAAATTATGGACTTGCTCTTTTAAATTTTCAAATGGATGAAGAAATGGAAAATAGAAGCGGGAGATAACCAATTTTTGTATAAGACAACAGTGAAAGTAGATAACAAAATCAATTTATTTCAGGGGGAACATCATAATAGTTGTTTAAGCTTGATTGTTATTGACTAACAGTATATTGCAGAAGTGTCACTATGGAAGGACTGATCTAACATATTATTCTTGACCAAAATCAACTAAAAGATGAAAAAGCAATAAAAATCATTGCAAAATTAAAATTGCAAAGTTTTAAAACAACAGGAATACAATGACAAAAATGTAAAAACAACAGGAAATTGTTAAAACATAAAGAATAAATCAAACTAGTGTAAAGAAGAAATGAAAACAATGGAAAAAATGAAATCAGAGATAGACTACTAATATACAGAAAATACAAACAACATTGAAACTTTTCAATTTGGTTCCACATAATGTTTTAAGTGCGAACCGTTAGTGTTTTAGGAGAATAATCTCTCCTGCAAAGATTTTAGTATGTAAGATTTAGTTCCTAGGACAAAAGAGATTTTGAAAGGACCCAACCATAATTTTTGAAACTTTGAGACAACCGAGAGTCCCTCAGAGTATATGATTAGATCATCAAGGTAAACATGTTTAATCTTACCGATCAAATTGTTGAAAGTTATTTTCATAGATCCTTTAAAAGTGGTACTTGCATCAAATAATCCAGAAAGCATACGTTCATGAGTCATGATACCCCAATCAGTGATAAAGGTGGTTTTGTAAGAATCTTCCCCTTTTACCTTGATTTGATTGTAACCCAAAAATATGTCAAGTAAGGGATTCATTTTTTACCTTACAACTTGTTGTAGAATCATTTCCATATTAGGGGGAGGGAAGGGATTTTTCATAATACCCTGATTTAATGTGCGAAAATTAATGCAGAAGCTAATATGATCAGTGACCTTCAGAACAAGTACCAATTTGGAAACCCATTCAGGGTACTTGAACGGGAAGGTGATTCCATCCTTCAAGGATTTTTCCAACTCCCCTCGAATAGTTGCTTCTCGTGCGTGGTTGACAGGTCTTCATTTTTGCCTAACTAGTTTCATGCCTTTCTTGATGGGGATAGCATGTCATATAAGACCAGGATCAAACCATGAAGATCCTCATAAGACCAAGAAAATATATTTTGAAACTCACTAAGTAGCTTGGAAAACTTTGTTTTCTCTTCATAGGAACATTGGGCACCTACTTTAACATTCTTGGGAGACTTGGGTGTCCCAATGTTCAAGGAGATGGTTTCACCCACATTCTATTTTGAATCCTCCTCTTTATGTTTCTCTTTATTTCCTACATCACTCGATGAAAACAAACTCTCTAGAGGAGTCAATCCTTTAGGAGTCTTGTTATCTTCTATGGATATGATTTCCTTGGGCTCAAAAGGTTCATTTTGAATGAAATCACAAATGCTCTCCTCATTAGGAAAGACCTACCAAGATTCTATATTGTCGGGGATATGTGGATGATATAGAGATTGAAAAGTACAATCATGTATGTAAGGCACAAGTATTTGATTAGGAAAGGATGCAAAAATAGCTAATTGATCAGCCATTGAGTTCAATTCCCTCTTAACATGAGTGATGTTGAAATATAATAGGTTCGAGACAAGTGTCCAAAAAGTTTGGTTATATCGTTTCATCAACTTGTTTCTAGGAGAGTAAATCTTATGTACAAGGTTCAAAACAAGCTTGGAATCCCCAAAAACTAAAAAGTTACCATAGCCAAGATTATAGGCATTTTCAATGCCTAGTAATAAAGATTTGAATTCAGTGACATTGTTCATGCAAGAAAACCCGAACCTATAAGAAAAGTTATGGATTTTTCCTATAGGAGAGATCAAGACAATGCCAGTTCCATCACCTTCATTTGATCATGAACCATCAAAGTGAACGTGCCACATACCATCATCTCAATCAATCTATTCCAAGGGGATATTATCTTCCTTAGAAAATATGGAATACACTCCTAGGTCCTCTTTGAGATAGTTCACATTAGGTTGTGGGATACTTTCTATGTAAGGTGAAATCCTTCCCTCTCTAAGGACTATAATGTTTTTACAATTCCGAGGAACGGATAAGTGCATCCTATCAAGTGAGAGGTATCCTCCTGTTAAAGCTTGCCAATATCTTCCCAAGATGATTGAGTAATTGTTTACTAACATGCCAATTACCTGAATGCTAAGGGTTGTCCTTATTTCATGGTGTGTGCACAAAACTAAGGTCACATCTTTAATCTCACCTATGGTCATCTATTGTAGACTATTATAGGAGAGCATGCTTTTGGCGTTTTCATTTGTACAAGAGAAACCTAGCTCTTTCATAATAACATTCGACATCACATGTGGGCCCTATCCTCCATCAATGAGGCAACAATGGGAAATCTTATCCATAATCTTTACAAAAATATAAAAAGGGGGATTTTTTACAGGGTATCTAAAGTTATGTACACCTACTTTATTTACAAACAAATCCTCTTCTTTTACCTATTCAGAGAGGTTGGCTACAACAGAATCTTTTCCTTCCATGAATTGTTTCAGATGCCTCTATTGTTCAGGGATGAGAATCATGTCCAGAAGGATTGCATATGCTTTGATGTTGGCCAACTGGTTCAAAATATTATATTTGGGAGAGGGGAGAGGGGAGGTAATTCCTTGACTGTCAGGAAATTTAGGAACCTGAACAGTAGCAGCTAGTGACGATGAGCTTGGGCTAGAATAATTGTGGGGAGGATCAAATTTTCCTTTGGGAGCATAGGATTTGTTCCTAGTATTGATGATCATGAAATCATCTGGCTCTACAAAATCTAGGAAAACAATGGTAGTTTATGGTATTTTACCAAAGATCTTATCTCTGGCACTCTTCCTTACCTCACATGTGGCTTCCTCATGGTGTTCCTCGCAAACGTTACACCAACTTCGAGGCAAGAGAGATTTAGGCTGAAAATTATTTTCAATTGGGTTTCTAAAGGGACCTGAAGAAGAGGATGAAGCTCCAGGGGTTAGAAGGTAGACATTTGCCTTTTTATCATACGTTATCATATGATTATTCATATCTTGTACTAGCTGTAAGAGGGAGAAAATGTATGTTTGTTTAACCGATTCTCCCTGGGGAAGACCTGTTCTTTCGAGTTGTTCTTAGTACTCTAAACAAGTATGCAAAGCAAAAACAAGATTATCAATGGATTTTTCCTCAAGCCTTTGAAGATAGGGAGAAGGTAATGCATTGTAATAATGCACGAAAGTGGCTTGTTTATGAGGTCGAATGAGTTCAGGGATTTGATTGTATATATTAGTGAAATGCAAGTTGAAGGACTTGTTGGTCTCACCATCCTTATAGGCGATGTTATTGTACTCCTGTAACTTCGCATATGGGCTCTTGGATTGCCCATAGGTGGATCTGAACCAATAAACTAACTCCTCCCAAGTGGATAGAATCTTAGGAGGGAGGTCAAATAAATCAGTCACAACCCTTCCTTCTAAGGAATTGACAAACAAGTACATGCAAGTATCGTTGTCATTGGCTCCTATATTGTGACAGGCATTAGAAAATGCCACCAGGTGTTCATTTGTAGTGACAATGTTATTTCCCTAAAACCTAGGGAGATTCTCTTTGAATTTAGGAAGTGGACGAGTAGCAGGTGCTAGGTTAAGAGGACAGGACACATGCCCTGATGTGGTTGTGGCATCTTCTTCAAACTGAAAAATCCCATACTTTTTAATGACTTTGGTATGGTTTTTGGTAGATTGGATAGGGATATGGTGGCTATATAAGCTATCAATCGCTGACGAAGATGAAGAATGAGAGGAAGAAGCACTTCTCGTTCCACTAGAGCCACAACTAGATGCCATATTTTGGATGATATGTGAGGGAGAGAAAGATGAACTGGAAGAATTGGATAAAGTTCTCCTTACAACAATTTTTTGGGTTGACAACACAACGTTCCTCCTTCCTATTTCATCAATAGGATTAATTTCAGTTGATAAGACTCTTCTTCTTCTAGAAACATGAGAGTCTAAGGACATGAAAGTGAGGCCAAAACTGAAGGAACAAGACAGTTATTGTTGATTTCTAGGCTATCTATGTCTAGCTTCCCAATGCTCTTGGGCACTAATATCTTGTTCAATTGCTTCCCATGAATGATTAAGCTCAACATGATTATTGGCAGTGTCTAAAATGGTGTTGAACAAATTCAAAGCAATGTTGGTTTGATCTTGAAGACCAGGCTTAATATTGGGTTGCCTTGCAACAGGCACATTCATTAAGAAATAACACAGTCAAAAAATCAATATCAGAAAAATAGATGTATTCGATGTTAATCAAGCATAAAAATTAACCAGAGAGATATCAAAGATCTCCCCAGTATGGTTGCCAAATAAATGTTGAGTAAAAGATATGAAATGATCTTACTCAAACATTTTCAGATCCTTCTTGGCTAAAGAAAGATAGACGGGAATATCACCCTATGTTTATAGCCATCAAAACTGATATCTTAATTCACAAGTATTATTTACAGGTGCTTAGGCTGTTTTTTTATAATTAAAAGCTTGTTGAAAAACTCATTTTTATATAATTTTTTGAATATATTAGATGCTGAAATAAATATAGAGATAGAAGTAAAGACACCAAGTCAATAATCAACACATATGAGACATAAAGCAATCCTTTATTTCATTCCAATTCGTCAAAGAATCGTTCTCTTTACAAAATTTCCTAGGAAAGTTTTGGACCAAAGTCAAAATTAGACGTCCCCGATGAAACATACAAAAGGACTTCTGACAGAAAATAAAAAACTGAACTTGAAAATATGGATCAACTTGCCACGAATTATTGCCCACTAGACTCTGCACAATAGCCTTTGTCAGTCATGAAAACTAATTCACAAACAGACAAGTATACATAGACTATCAAAGATAGATCAACACCTCTGAATGATGTAATTCAACCCTGAATCTTGTTCTCTACAATAAGACCCTTCTATCATAAAAAATAATTATGGTTCTAATGAATTAAGGAATGAACAAAAACTGAATTATCTGAAACAAAAACTCAAGAGAAAACCTTAGTATGATTCTCCTTCTATTCTCCCTTGTTCCTCCCTTTCCTTTTTCCTTTAAGAAAATTAGAATTGGTTGAAGTAGTTGAACTACTTCATTAGTTAAGTTAACTAAAAACTCAACCAACGTTTTAGTTAGGGGGAAATGTAATAAATCATAATAAGGGTTTTTAAATAAATAATAACTAGTAGGTGGGACCCCTTGTGACTCCCTTTAGCTTTTAACAATCATAACACAACTATTTAATTAAACAAAACATCCCTCCTTGTGAATCCCATCATCACATTCATATTTGACAATTATCTCAATGATATTTGAAATTATTTTCAAAATATATTACTCATATATCCAAAAATATCATGCTACCCAAAATTTCTGAAGTCAACTATCATTAACAATAAATAAAATAAAACTTAAAATCCATATTTCCCACTCCGAGATGCAATCCTTCCCTTGTTATTGTTGTCACCTTTTGATCTCTCTGAATTTTCCTTTGGTTGTGTTGATACTTTAGGCCTAATCTCGTTGATCACATGAGAGAAATCGTCCCCCAAATGCATCCAGGAGGACATGGATTTATCAGATCCATTGGAGGGTGAGGAAGGGGAAGTAGTGACTTTTCCTTTATCAAGGGCATGGTGGGCCTTGATTTTCAATATTTTACTCGCATGGTAATACTGAACTGGTGAGTAGACAGGGGCAGCTTGGACAATCTGATTGATAGGAGGAGAATCAAGTAGAGACAAATTGGGCCAGCCAGGATGTTGGGATACTTCCGGGTGGAAAATCTATTGCCATCCATCATTTTTGGGAACTTCAGGCTGTAGTGAGACATGAGGATGCATGGGGACACCAGGGGCCTATGGATCTTGGAAGGGAGGCCTTTCAGGCCTAGGTTGTACCACTTCTTTCCCAATCCAATTAAAAACCCAGCTTGAAATAGCTGGCCTAACTCTTGCGATTCATCATCAAAGTGAATGGAGAATCTTGGCCTTCTAGGGACCCTGTTCCAATTACCTCTTCCTCGGTTACCCTGCCATGGCTACCTCGGCTGAAAAAACTCATTCTTGCATGCATGATTAATTAGCAAATAGTTTTTTAACAACCATACATGACACCTCCTTTTAAAATATGAAATAAATTTTGGCTCAATAACATATTAGACTCATGCAATCCAATCCATACAAATTGTTTAATCGTTTTCAATGAGCAGAGGGTGAATAAAGGTTCTGGGATATGTGAGGGGGTTGTATTGAGCGAAAAATGTTAAAATGAGGGGGAAAAGATCATGGTTACTGCTCATAGACAACAAACAATCAAATGTAATGTAAACCAAAGAACATATCATTGTAGTCCATCCAAGAAACTGCGATTTCAATCTGTTACAATACAAAGTTCCTCTTAACTGTAATTAAATTTTAGGAACATAGACTAAATAATGAATATGGGAAGGCGAGGGGATTGTAATTAGCGAAAAGTGAAATAATGGTAGGGGAAAGGAGCGGATATTGTTCATAAAATCAATTAATTAATTCATCAAACAATTATGTATTTAATGCAGATGATTCAACACTAACCAAACAATTGATGTGATCAATTGAACAATCATTGTGTGTAATTTAACCATTACTGTGTGTTAAAATTGCTCACTGTTCACATTTAAACTCCTAACACTTTTAATTAATCACAGTGTCATCATACTGAAAATAATATGATTTCCAAAACAACCTATAAAACAATTTTGTTTCCTCTTACTTCTTCTTTTGAACATTTAAAATAGTCCCAATGAACACACAATCATTTGTATTGACTCTGTTCATCATCCAAACCATCAACCACTATCCACAAATTAATTCTTCAAAACAAACACAAACACAAGTTCTTTTAAAATCGTCCTTGATTCCATTCCTTTAATCAATTTAACATTTAAATTGTAATGGAACCATATTGTTATAAAACCCATGCCCATTTCCAATATGAAACACGATATCCATAAAACATACACAACAGACAGCCAAGTCACAATTATCACGATTTTTAAATTGCAATACTCTTGATTGGCAATCAAAACACACAGTAATATAAATCATTTATTCAATTTATAACATGTTGTAGGAAGATCACACTGACCAACACATAGCACAAGAAGAATCACTGTGACTTAATCAACCATAAAATAATGTTGGGTTAACAATCCAATTGTAACAACATAAGAGGCAACGACTGTGTATCCAATTTTTTTCTCAAACCAACCAATTAAACATGTTGAGCTATCAATTCAACTATCATCATAAATAATGCAACGACTATCTACCCATAATAAATACCAGTGTCAATGATATTAACATAGACGAACCAATAATCACCATTGTCGATGCTACTCCACCAACTCATAATAGTCAACGATATACCCGACTGGTTCATTATCAAAACGGATTTGAATAATCAAGGGTGGGTTCAGAGTAATCAAGGTTCAATCTATGGAAACAACACAGGGACATTGGAGTCGACCACCAATAGCATGTGAGAACCCTTTGAGACAACACGGTGGACACACAAGCCACATAACCAATGGCTTGCAAGATAGGGTGACAGCTTACTAGGTAGGAGAGATAAAAAATAGAGGAGCAGAGGCTTCTTACTGGCCTGTAATAACCTGAGAACATGCAGGGCATAACCCTCGTAGTTTTCCCCAATCAACTCGAATAATACTGATATGAAAACAGAGCCATGAAATAGAAACCAACCCTAAAGCGATCCCCTTGGCATGATATCCATCATAACCAACTGCGCAGACATCAATAATCATGAACGAGCCCTCAACTAGGTGAAACAATATGAAGTGACACAAGGTGGTTCAAGAACAAACCCAACAACTCCATAACAAAAAATATGACTAGGTATGGTGACAAGAACTGTCTGGAGACATCCAACAAGTCTGGACCAAATGACCTCTCCAACAAAAATCCATAAAGACAACATAGATTTATAGCTTCCACTACTCAGAAAAATCAATGAAATCATGACCTCAACAACCCACTTTTCCATTTGCAACAAAAACCACACAACCATTCCATAGAAACATTAGAGTTCACACAGTTGCCAGCCTTAAGAAAAAAATAGACCAATACATCAGCGAGCCAACATCTATTTCATAACAGAGCAAGTTCATGGATGGAAAAAAAAACATACATGTAACCAAATAGCCTTAAAAACGAGAGCTTGGTCGAGCAATTCTTCTCTCACCTAAAAATTGGAGCTTAACCATAGTGAACAACAATTGAACAATAGCCAAGCTAGGGTGGAAACCAATGGGAGAGGTATGGATTAACGTGTAGTAAATTCACATCGCTTTGATCCTTTACTCATTCAATTACTTAGTACACACCATCCAACCATCCATTAATGCATTCAATTAATCTATGCATCGAAACTAGCATCCATTACTTGCCAAGTGTGCCACCCTATATCACATTTAACCATTCCCAAATACACCATACACATATCAAATGTGCCTTCATATAACTCAATACATTGCATAGCCACTAACTTTGTTAGCTAGGACTAACAATAATCCCTTTAATTTCATTTGTATATAATATAGCATAGCATAGTGTAGGATAGCTCCTTTAGTTTCTTCCTTTTGGATTTTGTACATATTGTTTTTATTTCTTTTCAATTTCTCTTATTTGTTGTTACTAACATGTATCTTGTGCAGGGGTCATAAGTAATGAATCAAGGAGAAAATAGAAAGGGTAACAATGGATAACATAAGCCATAATGACATGAAATTAGAGCCTAGAGAAACATAACCAACACATCACATGCATTATCCATCATCTATTTTTTGCGAAGATAACCAACATTTGAACATCAATCATGCTCAAACCTGTAAGGAGTGTCGAACAACAACATAAACATCAAATAAGAAGTAGATATGATCCTCCAATATACAAGGGGGTCCCACCTATTAGTATTATATATATCGTTAGCTTACAATAATAGGCTTTAGCAATACTTTGCAGCAGAAATCAGATCACATCGATTCAAATATCGATGACTATGGTTGATCCACCAACAATCAGACAACTTCAATTGTGGAGTTTGGGTGATGGACTAAACGATGCGCAAGTTACGGTTCCTTAATCCACATTGATTTTTGGATCAAGTTGAGTGGAAGAATAGAGTAAGTCATGGACCATAGATCATGGAAGTGACATACACATGGTCAACCCGGCATTGACCACTTTGGGTAAAATCGACCGAACGAAATGTGCATGAAGGAATTTTAGTCGAAGCCAAAGTTTTGGAGTAAACATGAGCCATACGATCGTAGGTAAATTTTTGGGAAAAAGAAAATTCGTTGGATTTAAACCAAGGAAAAGCAATATCATAGACAGATCGAGTCGTCGATCTAAGATCACGATTAATGAACAACATTCATTTTGGGTTAAAAGTTGTGAGGAGGTTACACTTTGGATAATATCACTTTGGGTTAAATGAGAATTAATAAAGACAAAGGTTGGAGCCCTACAGTCCCGAAGTAAATGAGGATCTTCTGATCCAACGAACACTTTAAATAATATACCGACCATTGGATCACATATGGTGGAAGGACATTGTAAGCCAAAAATGTTTCGAAGAGGACATGAGTCATCCAATCTGAGAAATATTTCGGGAGTCATATTGATCATTCGATGTATATAAAGTGGAAGGATAGTAAAAGAAAAGATGAAGGTTGGAGCTTCAAATTCCCGAAGTAAATGAGGACCATCAAATCTGGACAATACATGTTGATCGTTGGATCATAATAGTGGTCAACTTTGATGCTGACTACTTCGGAGAAAAAGGATTCAGAACATATGAGTTCACCCAAAAGATGAAGTTCAGAAGTCACTCTCAGTCGTCGATCTGAGATACATTTCGGGAGTTAGGACAACCGTTAGATCCAGGAGAAGAACATGTGCCACATCATAAGACTATGTCAACAAGGACACGTGATGCAATCAAATGATGACAAGTGTCAAAGTGCAGTTGGGATTTTAGGTATGAAAAAGTCACAAATCTAAGTGACATGTGGCAGCCACTCAGTTAGTGCCACATCAACAAGTGACCTCAACAAGTTACGTCACTCTGAGAGTTTTTACTTCTATAGTTTCACCACCAACAAATGCTCGAAGTCCCGAAGTTTCGAAACCAACGAGAATCGTTCATCGCGCAAATAAAATTTAACCTTTGATCTAATTCGGGAGTGTTATCGACCGTTGATCAAGTACAGTGGAAGAATAGAATAAGCGTAAACCATGAAGTGATGCTAAATGTTGATCTACTTCAGAGAGCACTCTCAATCGTTGAATATTATAGACATTCATCTTTTATTCGAGAGATTTTTAAAGAGGTTGGAAGTCGCAAAGCACAAATTCTCGAAGTAACAATAGTCGTCCATCTCATCATGCGATTAAAACATGACCGTAGATCTTGACAATTGATGAAGCACTTATTTAGCCTAGCACCTGGTTACCACTTGTGGTCATATGGAATAGAGAAAAAAAGGGTAAAAGAAGAGGCAATGCTTAAATCAATGATCCCATGGTTTTGTGCATATGGTCATATGTAAATGGTTTGAAGGAAGTGCCTCATATAGATTTAATTCGACAGAGAGTTAATTCTAGAATAATACAGAGAATTGATAAAAGATCAAATATGATCTGTTGGTGAACTAAGAACACAACAAAAACATGATTACGATATAATGAGTTGATCCATGTCTGTGATCAACTCATGAAGACAAAAGAACTGACACACATTCATGATTAAAAGAGAGTTAATTCATGAGCATTATGAATAAAGGATAAAAGGAAAAATGATATTATTTAAAGATTAATATTATCATTTAAATGAAAAGGTACAATGGTTCAAATATCAAAAGACACAATGATTCAAATTCACACCAGTTGGAAGACTATATAAACAAGAAAGAATGGTGAGAAGAAAGTGTAGTTGAATTTGTTGAAGTATATATATTTATATATAATGGATTGAATAAAGGTTCATTCTATCGGGTTGGTGCCTGTTTACAAGATGGGTCTTGTATTAGGATTGGATTCTTCATTTCTCAGTTGAATCTGAGAACTACAAGATGAGTCTCTCATAATTGTTTGAACATGATATTCAAATATTGATCTTATGTATTCATTCAATTTAAATAAATAAATAAAATATTTATTCTTTTACATATTGGTTGATAAAATGAAATAAACATATGTTGTTCAGTTAATTTATGAAAAGTGGAAAATTGTTCAATTTTTTGTGACACTGATTCACCCCCTCCCTCCCCTCCTCTCAGTGTCAAGTTTCCTTTTCAACAATTGGTATCAAAGGGGGTGCCTTCAACATAGTTTAAACATTTCAGGTAGATTTAGAAGAAATGGGTGGACAAATTGTTATTTCCACAAATGAAGTTCTCGTCTTTGATGGAACAGATTATTCATCATGGAGGGAAAATATGAAATGATATGTGAAGTCAAGAGGATATGGAGTTTGGGATTCGGTAGTAAGTAAGACCTGGCACTTAACTACTTTAAAGAGAAAAACCAAAAATGCAAAGGAGGCAAGGAGAAACAATTCAGTAGCCTTAAAATAAATCCAAGATGGATTGTCAAATGAAGTCAAAGAAAATATGAGACACTACAAATCTGCTAAGGAATTGTGGCTTCAACTAGAAAATTGTTATCAAAATGAAACACAAGAAGAAGAGAAATCCATTCAAGGTGAGGAACAAGACTTAGGTAAAGAGAATTCATGTTAGAAAAAATAACATAACTCAGAAGAAGAGAATTATTATCAAGATAAGGAATAATATAAAGAAAAGGAAAATTGCAATCAGATTGAAGAACATAATATAGAGAAAAAGATTTATAATGAGAATGAAATGCAGGATTTGATCTCAGTCAACAATGAGGAAGAAAACCTCATCAAGGAATTGAGGCATACCTCAGTAATCACTAAAGAAAAATTACATAATCTTAAGACTTTTGTTACAGTTGCAATAGATGAGATTTGTATGCAACCAGGAAATTTTATGCATATTAAAGTTCCTATGAATGTTCTTGACCAACTTGAATACACAATTATGTGCACTTTTGAAGAGTTGGAGAAAATCCAACACAAATATATGATGCTACTACAACAATTAGATCAATCTAAACATGAAGAGCAAGAACATAGAGTTTAGCTAGAAGACAAAGAAAATGAGATCAAAAGATTGAAAACTGAAGTTACTAGTCTAGCAGAAGAGATGGAATAATTAAAGACGCATGGCAGTAAAACAAAATAAGTACTAAAAGATTCATAATAATTGATTAGCAGTATAAACACTCTACTTGAGGAAATTAAAGAAAGTGAAGAAGACCTAAAGATCCAGTTAAGAAGGAAAGAAAATCCTTACCACATGTTGGAATTGGAAATCATCAATTTCAAAAATATAAATGAAAGTACTAATGCATATCTAATGAATCAAATTGAAGAAGCTAAGAAAAAGGAAGAAGCCCAAAAGATCCAAATAACTAAGAAGAAAGAATCATGCCAAATGTTTGAATTAGAAGCAATCAACCTCAAAAAGATTCAACTAGAATACGAGAAAGAAATCAAAATATTGAAAACAAAAGTTTTTGATATAACAAAATATATGGAAGAATTGAAGACATATGACAAAACTATTAAATGCAAAGACGTCTTGGATGAGACAGAAGAAATATTCATCAATCTAAAGACTCATCTTGAACATGCTAAAGAAGTGGAAGAAGCTCTAAAGATTCAGTTGACTAAAAAAGAAGAATTATGTCAAATATTAAAGTTAGAAATAGTCAATCTCAAACAAATGAATGAAAAGACAAATAAGATTGTCAATTTCTAGAATAACTCATCTATCCTAGATAATATTTGGAAGAGCCAAAGATCACTTGATGACAAAACTGGTCTTGGATACAATAAGAAAGAACACAATAACAAATGGAGCACCATTTACAAACATGAGAAAGGATCATCCTTCTTAAAAGGAAAAGGTGCAAGTACAAAGAAATTACAAGTCATAAACTTTGTTCAGGAAGGAAACAATAGAAGTAAAAAGGAAGAAGAAAATAAAATGACAGATCTTTCAAGACAAAATAAAATCAAGAATGGAAACACCTTCAATGGCTATTTATTTTCTTATCATAACTTTGGCCATAAAGCAATGGACTGCAAGAAACTAGAGAAAGGATATACAAGAAAATCCAAAAACTCAATTAGATGTTGGAGATGATATTTTGTTGGGCACACAGAAAAATTTTGTCATACAATGAGATGTTACAACTGTGATAGGTTTGGGCACAAATCCAAAAACTGCAAGAATACAAAAAGTTAATATTTGAATAATTCATTCAAGTCAGTGACAAAACCTAATAAAAGTTGGAATAAGAAAGGAGATGAAAAATCTCCAAAAACACAATTAGAAAGAGAAGATCCAAAAAGCATAATATATCATAGAAAGATATGGAGAAGAAAATCTAAAGGAGAAAGTAAGAAATAAGATATTACACATGAAAATGAAGAAATTAATAATAAGAACATGATGGGTGAAGGTCCTAATAAAGAATGCGAAATTCAATATGAAATAAATCAAGCTTGAGAAAAGGAAGTTGCTATAGAAGAAAATGGGACAATATCAAATTTTGATGAAGTCATAATTTGTTAGCCAGAGAAAGAAAATACAAAAAGAAGTTTAAATTGGGTTCTACAAAATCAAAGGATTATTCCAAGAGTTTTCAAAATTAAAAGGAGAAGAGACCTTCTCAGGAAGAGGCACCCTTTCAGAAATAAAGTGGGAGAGTAGTTAGAGGCAAAGAGAGCATATTGACAGAGGGATACATTCAGTTATGGTAGGCAAAGCATGAATGTAGGAGGAGTTACCCAAGTTCATATTTTTGTCAACAAAATGTAGATAGATAGAGGTTGATCATAGGGGGAGAAACCCTTTTCCATTGATGTCAAAGGGGGAGAGTAATTTCATAGAGAAAAGAATCATCACAGGGGGATTTTGTGTATGAAGTTAGTGTGTTGGGGAAGATTATTGGCCATATTATCATTGATATGTTGTCATTGATGTCAACAGTCGATGTCATTGTGATGTGATGATAAGTTGCTATGATGAATTGTCATTGTTGAGTTATCATTGATGAAATTGTCATTGATGTCAACAATATAAACGTTAGCAGAGAATTTCAAATAGTATGCAAAGAATGAAAATGTCAGACAATATGCAAAGATCAAATATCAGAAGGAAAAGTGCATTGATAGTATTCAAAGAATGAAAATCTTAGACAATATGCAGAGATCAAAGCTCAGAAGGAAAACTGCATTGCAGAAACACGATCATATCAAGTCGTGACCATTGGATACACAAGCATCAAATCAAGGGAAGGGATTGATTGCAGACTGCGAAGAGAGAATTAAACAATGCAATATTTCCAATCCCGCAAATATTCTATACCATTAGATCTCATCGATTCAAAGATCGACGAATGTGGTTGATCCACTAACAATCACACAACTTCAATTTCAGAGTTTGGCCGAAGGAATAAACCACGCGCAAGTTATCGTTCCACAATCCACATTGAACATTGGATCAAGTTGAGTGGAAGGATAGAGTAAGTCATGGACCATAGATCATGGAAGTGACATATGCATGGTCAGCCCGATATTGACCACTTCAGGTAAAATTGACTGAAGGAAATGTGCATGAAGGAATTTTAGCCAGATCCAAAGTTATGAAGTAAACGTGAGCCATCTGATCGTAGGTAAACTTTTGGGAAAAAGAAGAGTCATTGGATTTAAACCAAGGTAAAGCAACATCACAGATAGATTGATTTGTCGATCTAAGATCACGATTAATGAACAACATTCATTTCGGGTTAAATGTTGTGAGGAGGTTACACTTTGGGTAATTTCACTTCGGGTAAAATGAGAAGTAAGAAAGACGAAGGTTGGAGCCCCGAAGTCCCAAAGTAAATGAGGATCATCTGATCTGAGGAACACTTTGGATAATATACCGACCATTGGATCGAGTAAAGTGGAAGTATAGTGTAAGCCACAAATGTTATGAAGAGGACATGAGTCGTCCTATCTAAGAAATATTTCAGGAGTCATATTGATCGTCTGATATATATAAAGTGGAAGGATAGGATAAGAAAATATGAAGGCTGGAGCCCTGAAGTTCCGAAGTAAATGAGGACCATTGAATCTGGACAATACATGATGATCGTTGGATCATAATAGTGGTCAACTTTGGTGCAGACCACTTTGGAGAAAAAGGATTCATAACATATGAGTTCACCCGAAGGCTGAAGTTCTGAAGTCGCTCTCAACCGTCGATCTGAGATACATTTCAGGATTTAGGAAAACCATTAGATCCAAGAGAATAACATGTGCCACATCATAAGACTATGTCAATAAGGAAACGTGGCACAATCAGATGATGACAAGTGTCAAAGTGCAACTTTCATTTCAGGTATAAAAAAGTCATGAATCTAAGTGACATGTGGCACCCACTTAGTCAATGCCATGTCGACAAGTGACATTATCAAGTTACGTCACTTCGGGAGTTTTTACTTCAAGAGTTTTACCACCAACAAATTCCCAAAGTCCTGAAGTTCTTAAATGAACGAGAACCGTTCATAGTGCAAATAAAATCTAACCGTTGATCTAATTCGGGAGCATTATCGACTGTTGATCAAGTACAGTAGAAGGATAGAATAAGTGTAATCCATGAAATGACGCTAACCATTTATCTACTTCAGAGAGCGTTCTCAACCGTTGAATATTATAGACACGCGTCTTTTATTCGGGATATTTGTAAAGAGGATGGAAGTCACGAAGGATGAAGTCCTGAAGTAACAATAGTCGTCCATCTCATCGTGCGATTAAAACATGACCGTATATCTTGACACATGATCAAGCACTTATTTATCCTAGTGCATGGTCACCACCCATGGTCAGATGGAATAGAGAAATAAGTGTAAAAGAAGAGGTAGCGCTCAAATCAATGAGCCCATGGTTTTGTGAATATGGTCATATGTAAATGGTTTGAAGTAAGTGCCTCATACAAATTTAATTCGACAGAGATTTAACACTAGAACAATACAGAGAATTGATAAAATATCAAATATGATATGTTGGTGAACTGAGAACACAAAAAAATCATGAGTAATATATAATGATTCAATCCATGTCTGTGATCAACTAATGAAGACAAACAAACCGACACATAGTCATGATTAAAAGAGAGTTAATTCATGAGCATTATGAACAAAGGATAAAAGAAAAAATGATATTATTTAAAGATTAATATTATCATTTAAATGAAAAGGTACAATGGTTCAAATATCAAAAGACACAATTATTCAAATTCACACCATTTGGAAGACTATATAAACAAGAAAGAATGGTGAGAAGAAAGTGTAGTTAAATTTGTTGAAGTATATATATTTATATATAATGGATTGAATGAAGGTTTATTCTATCAGGTTGGTGCTTGTTTACAAGCTGGGTCTTTTATGAGGATTGGATTCCTCACAGCTCATTTGGATCTGAGATCAATAAGATGGTACTTGTTATGAGGGTTGGATTCCTCATTTCTCAGTTGGATCTGAGAACTACAAGCTGGGTCTCTCATAATTGTTTGAAGATGATATTCAAAGATTGATATTATGTATTCATTCAAGTTAAATAAATAAATAAAATATTTATTCTTTTATATATTGGTTGAGAAAATGAAATAAATATATGTTGTTCAGTTAATTTATGAAAACTGGAAAATTGTCCAAAGTTTTGTGACACATATTCACCCCCCCCCCCTCTCAGTGTCAAGTGTCCATTTCAACAGAAGGTTGACCTCTAGAAGATTGAATCAACTGCAAGGATGGAAAAAAAATATTGGTTGTAATAATTACTTCTTTCCCATACACTAAATAATAAGGTGAAGTATCTAATTCATCATTAGGAGTAACTCTATTATCCCATAGACCACTGGGAAAAGTGCTATGCCAATTTTGATGGTTTTTTGTTACTACATTTTTTAGAATATAAATTATATTTTTATTAGTTTATTCAACCAGTCAATTACGTTAGGGATAGTACTTGGTTGAATACCTCGGAATGATCCTATTATCCAACAAAAATTTAGACAATAAAGTTGAAGAAAAATTAGCAACATTATAAAAAGCAACAACAAAAGGAACCCCAAACCTAATGATTAAATATTGTTCTAAAAATTGAATGACTATATTCACATTTACTTGTGTTAAAGGAATAGTGGCCTCAACCCACTAGTTGAAATTATCGATCATGGTTAAAATATACTTATGTTTCTTTGATGAATCGGTATATATCTCCACTATTATGTCTATGCCCCATTTCTCAAAAGGTCTACCAATTATAACATGTTGCAGTGGTATGGATGATTTCTTCTCTCTCCCCATATTTAATTGTCAAGTTTGATATCTCCTTACATAAGCATGTGCATAACTAAAGAGAGTGGACCAATAATATACATTTCTTAAAAAAAATTGCATTGTAGACTTACTGGTGAACTGGCCTCTAGTTGGCCCATCATGGAGATCCTTAAAAACAAAATTAACATCTTCCTTTTCCAAACATCTTAATAATACCTCATCATAATTATTTCAAAATAGAACAGTGTTGATGAACTTATACTGAGAATATTTTTGTCTCAAGTCCCTTTTCTCCTTTGAATTCATATGGCTTGGGCACATTCCATGGTGTAAAAAAAATTTCATATGAGTATACCATAAATCCATAGTAACAGGAACATAGTGGGCTTCATTAGTATAAATAGAAAAGTATAGAGAATGCACATATAATATTTTTACCATTTGTATTATATCATCTGTCCTTCATCTCTATGAAATATAAGGGTCTGAATCATCACAAAAAATAAGTTATATAAAAAGTGCCAAGATGGTCTGTTTGAAACTTATTTCAGGAGCATTCGGGAACTTTAACTTCCATAGGGAATATCACCAAAAGTATATCAAAATAGAATCTGATAGTTTTACCACATGTACAAAAATATATCTCATCTATATCTACAAAATATCATGGTCTAATACAACACATAAAATAATTTTTAGAAAAAGTGCCAAGCTGACCTCTTTGAGATTGATTTTAGCAGCATTCAAGAACCATAACTTCCATATATAATATATCTGAATGTATAGAGAAAAAAAATATGAAATTTTTACCACATGTACACTAATGTCTCTCCTATATATTTGCAAAATATCAAGGTTAAAAACATCACAAAAAATCATTTATAGCGAAATTTCCAAGTTGATCTGTTTGAGACTGATTTTAGGAGCATTCGGGAACCCTAACTTCCACAGGGCATATCTCTGAAAGAATAGAGAAACAACATATAAAAATTTTACCATAATCACACCAATATCACATGTCTATATCTTCCAAATTGTAGGGTCTAAAATTTCCTAGAAAAACAATTATCACGAAAATGCCAAGATGACCTAAAATTGATTTCACAATTCAATCTTCGCTAATCCATTTTTCACACACACACACACACTTTCTCTCAATGCTTTCTCTTTTTTTACTTTTTCATAACCCTTCATGAACTAAAATTTCCCTATACCATGCATAAATACCCTAAATACTATGGGAAAATAACCCAAACCCATGGGTTTAAAACCACCATTTCACCTTTTACTTTCTCACATGCACCCCTTTTTTAATATACTTGTAGATCTATACATGTAACTAAATATTGGAAATTTTGTGTGTATTGTGATGTTGTAATATGACATTAATAACATCATTAATCCTTTGACATCAATGACAATAATTCCAACAATCTCCTCCTTTGTCATTGATGGAAATCCTGCAACGAAACACATAGTCTACCATGAATGGAAATAATTCTTCCTTATATGAAACTCTCCCCTTGTCTACAACTCTCTCAAGAATATAGAAAATTCACCCCTATATGAAATGATCCACCTTCAACATCAGTGGAAATGGGATGTTCCCCCTAAACTTGTGCTTCTCCTTAAGAACTTAGTCGAAACTCCAGTTGACTATCATGTCGGGTCGATTGTCAACTAACCACTTCCAAGGAAATCATCAGTAAGTAATAGGAACATTTCACAAATGTACAACCAATGATACACACCGATAATAATTCCTCAAACATATGGTCAAATTATTTCATGATTTTCCATCAATGCAACCACAATCTATCATGGTAGTTAGCACTGGTCCACAATTTTGTCTTTCACATATCTTCTGCAAAGATCTAAAAGCACGATATCCACTTATTTTATTTTTATGGTGAGGATGGTTATAGGGAACATATGTTTGCATTGGTTGATTAGAGGAAGTAGGCTCAAGGTTAGGTTCACTTACAGGAGTATAAAAACCTAGTATATTAGAAAAAAAGTCATATGTATGCTCAAATTCTGCCATGTGAGGAACAATAGGTTTCTCTTCTAGAAAACTAGTATAAACTCCACTTGCAAAAAATAAAACTTCCTTGGTTGTAGCAGGGACAATTGTAGGTAGGGAGGAAACAACAACATCATATCCAATACCAACCTTAATGAATGGAAATATTTGAAAAATGATGATATCATCTAATATTTCATTACTCTTTTCAAACTTCAAGCTTCTATCCAACTTAATAGTTGTTTACTCCAGTTTCGTTCTTAAGGAAGCAATTTCGAATTCTAGCTCTTTGCAATTTCCTTCCTTTTTCTTCAACTGGATTCTCACCACTTCTCCCGCCCTTCTTTCTTCTTTCAATGGAAACTTTAGGTTCATGATGGTATTTACTAATTATTTAAGGCTTTGTGACATTTTGGATTTTGAATCACGATCCTCTTCTAGATATTTTTGCAGCTACTCCTTTTGTTTCAAGTTCTTTTTCTTAAGCTTCTTTATTTGGCTTAAGGCACAAATAAATTCATTTTCAGTATTCACTTCCCCATATGTTTCGACGTTTTACTCTTCTTTTGAGTCCATCGTTTCTATCCCTTTGTCTTCATCAATATTTGTTTCGATTTCCATAAAGAGAGTTTCTTCTCTATCACAATAGAAACTACTTTCAATGATTTCTTCAAACGAGTCACTAACCCATTTTAAGTAGATATCCTTCTTCTACTTATAATATTTATTCTTATTTTCATGCTTGTCCTGTTTGTAGTTATTTTTGTGTTCATTAGTACTATATTTTCTCTAGTCATTATCACACACACTAATCAAGTTTATGAGGATGAATTCAAAGAGGCATAGGTCGGAGGAGATTAAAAATACCATGGATCAAAGGGGATAACATATTCTCAAGCACCTAAAAAGAATTAAAAAAAATCAATCCCTAAGAGCCTAGAGCCAAGTTTTAGTGCCTAGGCGCTTATCCAGAGAAAAAAAGGGATAATCATACTCCAAGTAGGCTTAATACCCTTTTCAAATGGATTTATATCATAATAAAAAAGATTAAGGAATAGGTGCTAGCAAAGACACAGGCCCAATCATTTGACAGCTACAAGTGAGCCTAATTTATGTTTGATAATGTATGTCACATCGGAAAAGTGTGGTGCAGACCCAGACCCTCGGGCCAAGATCCGCGCAGGATCGTTCTAAATCTTCCCCTGAGTCAAATTGACTCTTCAATTCCTCCACAGGAAATCCCACACACACACAACAATGTTTTCCACAGGTCCTTATAGGCATGCCCACGTGATCAAACACAATGAATCAACCCAAATCCCCTTAAGAACAATAGGTGACCGGGGCTTTTCTTTTCCTTTCGGGATTTCGGATTTCGCGATTTAGCGAATCCTGTTGTCAAGTTTATGACTCTTCAACCCTCCGAAACCTGAAATGTCGAATTGCAGAAATCCTTGGTTGCATCCTCCTCCACAGTTGTGTCGCATTTCTCGACTTCGGGAATTCTAATGCAAAGGGGTCTCAACTCCTTGTCCTCAGGAATGTTGAAATACCAAAGCCCGAAACATTCAACGAAGGTTGGCTACCCAATGATAATTTTCGTTGATTCAGAGTTTTCGGACTTCGCGACTTCGTGAATCCAGATGCAAGACTCCCAGCTCTTCAAATCCAAACCCCGAAATGGTCAACAAGGTTTGACTACGCCTATTGACAAAGACACGCCACATGTCCTCCCCACTATACTCTGTTTCCCACGTGGATTCTTACCACCTGTCCACCCAAGCTTTCCATCTTTCGAAACTTGAAAAACCCTTTGACAGTCATTCCCCTACCACTTCAAAATCCTGAATTCCGAAATGGCGCCTTCTATGGAATCAATGGCTAATAGCCTTCCTTTAGATCCGATGGCCCACATTATTTCAGGCTTTTGGGTACCGGGAGTTCGAGGCTCTCGATTTTAAACCACTATCTTCTTGGGTTTTCGAACCCCGAAACACCAAGATGTCGAAACGCCACTTCACCAATACTTTGTGTTTCGCAACTTCAGAGTTTCTTATGTGAAGTGCCCCTAATCCTTGTCAACAAGAATGCCGAAACGCTGATCCCTGAAATGTCGAAATTCCACTTCAAGGATATTTCAGGTTTCGCAACTTTGGGGTTTTCAATGCAAAGGCCCCTAGCTTCTTGTCATCAGGATTTCCAGTATTCCAAATCCTGAATTACCGAAATCCAAAAATTCCACACTTAACAATCCTTTTCGTGATCCAGGAGTTAGAGTGACCAAGGAACTTGGCTTTCACTCTGGACTTACAAATTCTAAATCCCCGAAATGATCTGACGCTCAAAACAAATCACGATCAACGGTGCACATTGAATCTTGAAACCAACGTAATGGGTTTGTCCAACCCTTATCCACCCTGTAACTCCTCTGGACCCTACCATCCTCGCGACTTTGCGAGTTCTCCATGGAGAATTTTGACCGTTCGATTCACTCCTCAATGAATCTCTATGAAACAAGCCAATGTTCTTTTGCCGGAACTTAACCTTTTGCATGATGATTCAGCTTCCTGTCTTCCTTTGAATACTTCAAAGGCGCTGATCCTCCTGAGCTTTCTATTGCAACCTCAAGTCTTGAGAGGACTCCTACATGCACTCTTTGCAGAAATCTTTCAAATACTTCTATGTATTTGATTCTTCGACTCTGTGCACTCTCGAAAACAACAGTCTTTCACTCTTCAACCTTAGTTGATAATTCTAAGGCTTGAACTAGCTTGCACACACCTTGCATGGCTCCTGTGTTTCACCTGCACTTCTACTGGAATGAGAACAACGGTATCCTTCCTAAGCTTTCTGAGCTAAAACTCAGACCCCTTTTCAACGCACACCTTGCAGACATTTCACTGCACTCCTTGTAGGAACTCTCTCAAGAAGAGAAATAATTGAAACTCATTCTTCCCTCTCAGACTTCATACATTCAACATGAAATCGTACATTCAACACAGAATAACAACAAAGGCATAACAGAGAGAATAATACAACTGTAAGCATACCATTCATCATATGCAAACAACAAACATCATAACACCATGAAATCTGAGTCAAAGCCTCATATATTAACTCAAATACTCCTGTACATGAGTTCTTCTCTACAACTCTTTGATACTGCTCTATTTTCCTTTTATGTGCTAATGATACAATAATACAAAGGTGAGGGTGTCTATATCCATTTTCCCTCCTACTCTCTAAACTGTCTAATCTATGAATCCAAATCTACCTACTTTCATTAATTACGTATAAATGATTTTACATACTATAGATGAGAGCAAGGCTCAAGATCTGTTTATAATATCTAAGATATAAATGTAAGTACACTTTCCCTAGCTATCACTTTAATATCCTCTCATTAATTTTTCAAAAACATTTCAAAATGTGTAAAATGTGTGTTGCGCTTCTCCAGCTGTCTTCCGCCTTATGCATGCTTGGTTGGCTGCTTACGATGCTCTTGCATCATACTCCCTCGCTTGAAAATTTTCATGAACTCCTTTTCATGAGCTCTTGCATGGTCTATCCATGCTTATGAATTTTTGCTTCATCTTCCCAACTAGCATCTTCAATTGGATGTCCCTTCCATTTGACCAAGTATCCAAAATACTCTTTTCTCTTGGTCCTTGTGCTAATCCTCTTGTCAATTATGCTTTCTATCTATGTATTTTCAGCTATAGGAATTTTTTTTGTCCATTGAACTTCTTTATGCTCATCTTCTGCTCCTTCTTCCTCAGCTCTATAAGGGTACAAATCCACAACATTGAATATCGGTGAGATTCTGATCCCATCATGTAATTCAATCTCATATGCATTTGCCCCAAATTTCCTTATGACCTTGCACGGTCCAATCTTTTTCATCTTCAGTTTGTTATATGTTCCGCTTGGGAACCTTTCCTTCCTTAGATGCACAAGAATCAAATCACCAACTTCAAATTGAAGTTCTCACCTGTGTTGATCTGCTCTCTGCTTGTATTCTTGACTTGAACTCTGCAATCACTCCTTAACTTGGCTGTGAAACTCCTTCATTCCTTCTGCAAAGTCCTCT
The DNA here is from genome assembly GCA_000966675.3 of Picea glauca. Taxonomy (NCBI): domain Eukaryota; kingdom Viridiplantae; phylum Streptophyta; class Pinopsida; order Pinales; family Pinaceae; genus Picea; species Picea glauca. Next base: position 1,262,846 of record JZKD02S1609357.1, on the reverse strand, counting down.
GCACTAACACTCCTGAATTCATCTTGTTTTGAATATTTCAATTCAGAAACTCCCCTTGGCTGCATTCCATATACAATTTGGAATGGACTCTGCCCTGTGCTTATGTTAACCAAGTCATTATAAGCAAATTCCACCTATGGCAAAATGTGATCCCATTGACTGTGTTGTTCAGCCACTAAGCTCCTCAACAAATCTCCCAAGATTTTGTTCACAACTTCTGTCTACCCATACTTTTGAGGATAATATGATGAGCTAAAAGACAAACTTGTCCCCAACTTCTTCCAAAAAATTCTCCAGAAATGTCCAATGAACTTCGTATCCTGATCAGAAATGATACTCCTTGGCAAGCCGTGAAGTCTGACGACTTCCTTGAAAAACAAGTTCACAATATGAGTTGTGTCACTATTTTTCTAGCATGGTATGAAATGTGTCATCTTTGAAAATCTATCGACTACCACAAAGATCGAATCGCATCCTCTTTGTGTTCTTGGAAGTCCCAATATAAAATCCATGCTCACTATGTCCCACGGCCTTTCTTGTATGGGTAATGGTTGATATAACCCTGTGTTCTGCCTTTTCCCTTTTGTGTGCTGACAAATCCTGCATCTGTCCACAAATTTCTTAACATCTGTCCTCATCCCTGGCTAAAAATATGATCCATTCAACTTTGAGAACGTTTTATCATGACTGAAGTGTCCGACCAATCCTCCACTATGTTTTTCCTTTAGCAGGTTTTCCCTCATGGAGTATTTTGGAATACATAATTGATTTCCCCTGAACAATAATCCATCCTGGATCATGTATTTAGTCCATTGACTTCTATCTCTGAGAATTGGATTCTTAGATGCCTCATATGCCTCCTTGAAGTCTGGATCATCCCTGTACATTTCTTTGAGGTTATCAAAACCCAAAGTCTTGATTCTGAATTCCTACATAAGCAAAAATTTCCTTCTCAAAGCATCAACAACTTTGTTAGCAGTTCCAGAAATATGCTTAATCACAAAAGTAAAATTCAGCATCAATTCAACCCATTTAACATGTTTTTGGTTCAACTTAAAGCATGATTATCATTGTACAAAACAAACTCTTTAGGAACCAAATAATGTCTCCATTTCTTCAGTGCTTGTATGACTGCATAGAATTCTTTGTCATATGTTGAGTACTTGATCTTCGCTTCATTCAGTTTTTCACTGAAGTATGTGATTTGCCTATCGTCTTGGCTCAAGACCACTCCAATTGCAAATCCACTCGTGTCACACTTGACCTGAAATGTCTTCCTAAAATCTGGCAAAACCAAAATTGGTTGCTCCATGATCTTCTTCTTTAGCAGATTGAATCTCTTCTTGGCTTCTTCTGTCCAGTGAAAATATTTATGTCTTTTCTTCATCGTATCCATCATTGGTGTGCCAATGCCACTGAAGTTTTGGATGAATTTCCTGTAGAAACTTGCCAAACCATGGAAGCTTCATACTTCAAACACACTCTTCGGCGATGGCCAATTCTTAATTGCATCTACCTTTTCTGTATCCATCTTCAACTCATTTGCAAAGATAATAAAACCCAAATAAATGATTTTTGTCCTCATAAATGACGATTTCTTCACATTTATCAGAAATTTCTCTTGCTGTAATCTCTTCATCACTACAGCTAAATGCTTTAAATGCTCTGCTTCTATTTTACTGAAAATTAATATATCGTCAAGAGATACAATGAAGAATTTCCCTATGAAATCCTTCAGGACTTCGTTCATCAGCCTCATGAAAGTACTAGGTGCATTCGTTAAACCAAATGGCATAACAAGCCATTCATACAACCCCTCATTCATTTTGAATGTTGTCTTCCATTCATCACCTTCTCTCATTCGAATCTGATGATACCCGCTTTTCAAATCAATTTTTGAAAAAATTCTTGCTCCACTCAAGCAATCCATCAAGTCATCCATCCTTGGTAATGGAAATCTATATCTGATGGTAATATTATTGATCTCCCTTGAGTCTATACACATCCTCCAACCTCCATATTTCTTTGGGTTGAGCACTATTGGAACAATGCATGGACTCAAGCTTTCTCTAATCAATCCTTTGTCCATTGAGTCCTGGACCTGTCTCTTGACTTCTTCATTTTCCTGTGGTGTCAACCTGTACGCTGCTTTGTTCGGTAAATTGGCTGTAGTTATAAGATCAATATGATGGCTTATTCTCTTGATAGGTGGCAACGAACAAGGTAGTTCGTCCACTACTATATAAACAAATTCTTCCTGCAACTCCTAGGTTTCTTCTGGTAAATCATCTATCCTCATACTGGTCAAAACAATTTTAGGCTTCTTGACCACAATAAATTGTGTGTCTTCCTTCTTCTTAACCTCCTTAAGAAGTTCCTTCCCACTCATGAGAAGTACAGTGTTTCTCACCTCTGTTTTCACCTCTTGGTTTTTAATCGGTAGCAACATGTGCATCCTCCCATTCTTCTCCAGGGTGTATGTGTTCTTTCTCCCATCATGAATCACATTTCTGTCATATTTACATGGTCTACCCAACAACAAATGACAAACATCCATAGGAATGACATCACATAATATTTCATCCTTATATCCTCTTATTTTAAATTCAACTAAACATTGTTTAGTGACATTTAGCTGATGTCCTTTTTGTAGCCACGAAACTATATATGGGCTTGGATGTACAACAGTTTCTAGCTCCATATTTTCTACCATCTCTGTAGATACGAGATTGTTTATTCTACTGATGTCCACTATGACCTTGCATACCCTATCTTTGGTTTTGCAAGTAGTCCGAAACAGACTGATTCTTTGGGCTGGGTTCTTTGCCTCCTTTTCCGGCTTCAAGAGAACTTTCCTCATCATTAAGGATCTTCCACCCTTAGCATCTTCTTCCTCCACATTCTTTCCTTGAGCTTTGGCAATATGAGTTTCACCACCACCTTTCTTCTTATCTGGACACTCATAGGATTTATGTCTGATTTTTCCACAGAAAAAGCACTTTACCTCACCGCCTTTTCCTCTTCCTCTTCCTCTAGCTCGAGGAAAAGTATTTCTATCAGCATACTTCCCTCTCTGTGAGATTCCTCCCCTCTCATGTTGAGTTTGAGGTTTCTTCCCCTCTTCTTTATATTTCTGAGTTCTGTCTTGGGCAATTGTTTTGCCTCTGGATTGACTTCTACCTCAGCCTCTTTGACCTTGTTTCCAGCTTAGCTTCTCTTTAGCTTTCAGAGCCATATGATAAGCATCTTCCACATTTTGGATTATCATCATGCTCATCTCATATTGAATTTCATATAGTAGACCATTCATGTACCTGGCAACTTTTTCATCATCACTCTCCCGATGACCTTCTCTGATGTTTATCTTGTAGAATTCTTCAGTGTATTCTTTCAATGACATCAACGTCTGTCTCAAATTTTTCATCCTTCGAAACAAAGTGATTCGATAATCCTTGGGTATAAATTTGTCTTTCATCTTTGCAACCATTCTATCCTAGCTTTTGATTTTCTTCTTTCCCTTGCAGCGTCTTTCAGCCTGCAGTTCATCCCACCATAGTGTTGCATGCCCTTTAAGTCTAGTAATGGCATGTTTGACTTTCTTGTCTTCCTAGACATCCTCATATTCAAAGTATTTATCCAGAGCTCTAATCCAGTCTAGAAGCTCTTCAACATCTATGTTTCCCTCATACACTAGAATTTCCATTTTTTCTCTAGCACCTATCCTTGCAACAGCCCTGAATAGGCATTCGTCTGCAGCATCTTCGACTGCAACTTCTTCTCCTTCGTTTCTAGCTTTATTTTCACTTTCAGCCTCGCTGATATCCCCAACATCAACTGTGTTCCTCTATGCTATCTCCATGGAATCAAGCCTAGCATGTAACTCATGCATTTCTCTTTCTCCTGCTGGATCAGACATTGACATTGGCCTATCTCTTCTTCTTGGTGGAATGGCTGTAAAATGTTCCCCTGTTCTCTCTACTACAAAAAGCAAAGAACTTGTTCTGATCTCTGATACCACAAATGTGATGTGTATCATAGTACTCTTCTTCCTCTTTCTTCCTCCATCTGTAATATACAAACAAAGTCAAGCTTTAATACCACAAATGGTGCAGACCCCGACCCTTGGGCCAAGATCCACACAGGATCGTTCTAAATCTGCTTCTGAGTCAAATTGACTCTTCAATTCCTCCACAAGAAATCCCACACACACACACAAAAATGTTTTCCATAGGTCCTTATAGGCATGCCCACATGATCAAACACAAGGAATCAACTCAAATCTCCTTAAGAATAATATGTGATCGTGTCTTTTCTTTTCCTTTTGGGATTTCAGATTTCACGATTTCATGAATCATGTTCTCGAGTTTCTAACTCTTCAACCCTCCAAAACCCGAAATGTTGAATTGTCGAAATCCTTGGCCACGTCCTCCTCCACAGTTGTGTCACGTTTCTCAACTTCGAGAATTCTAATGCAAAGGGGTCTCAACTCCTTCTCCTCAGGAATGTCAAAATGTCAAACACTGAAACGTTCAATGAAGGTTGGCTCCACAACAAGACTTTTCACCGATTTAGAGTTTTTGGACTTCGTGACTTCGCAAATCTAGATGCAAGACTCCTAGCTCTTCAACCTATAAAACCCTAAAATGGTCAACAAGGTTTGACTCCACCTATTGACGAATACATGCCACCTATCCTCCCCACTATACTCTGTTTCCCACATGGATTCTTGCCACCTGTCCACTCAAGATTTCCAACTTTCGAAACTTGAACAACCCTTCAATATCCATTCCCCTACCACTTCGAAATCCCAAATTCTGAAATGGCGCCTTCTACGAAATCAACAATTGATAGCCTTCCTTTAGATATGACGGCCCACATTATTTTGGGCTTCCAGGTACTGGGAGTTCGAGGCTCTCGATTTCAAACCACTGTCTTCTCGGGTTCCCAAACCTCGAAACACCGAAATTCCAAAACGCCACTTCACCAATACTTCATGTTTCGTGACTTCAAGGTTTCTTATGTGAAGTGCCCGGAATCCTTTTCAACGGGAATGTCGAAACGTCGATCCCTGAAATGACGAAATGACACTTCAAGGATATTCTGGGTTTCACAACTTCGGGTTTTCAATGTAAAGGAGAGTGGCTCCTTGTCATTGGGATTTCAGGTATTCTAAATCCCGAATTACCAAAATCCTGAAATTCCACACTTAACAATCCTTTTCGCGATCTAGGAGTTAGAGTGACCAAGGAACTTGGTTTGCACTCTGGACTTACAAATTCTGAATCCACAAAATGATTTGATGCTCAAAATAGATTACGATCAATGGTCCACGTTGAATATTGAAACCAACGTAATGGGTTAATCCAACCCTTATCCACCCTGTAACCCCTCTGGATCCTATGGTCCTCACAACTTCCCGAGTTCTCCACGGGGAATTTTGACTGTCCAATTCACTCCTCAATGAATCTCTGTGAAACAAGCCAATGTTATTTTGCCGAAACTTAACCTTTTGTGCGATGATTCATCTTCTCATCTTCCTTTGAATACTTCAAAGGCGTTGATCCTCCTAAGATTTCTATTGCAACCTCAAGTCTTGAGAGGACTCCTGCACGCACTCTTTGTGGCAATATTTCAAATACTTCTGTTTATTTGATTCTTTGACTCTCTACACTCTCGGCAACAACAGTCTTTCACTCTTCAACCTTGGTTGATAATTCTAAGGCTTCAACTAGTCTGCACACACCTTGCACGGATCCTGTGCTTCACCTGCACTTCCGTTGTAATGAGAACAATGGTATCCTTCCTGAGCTTTCTGAGATAAAACTCAGACCCCTTGTCAACGCACACCTTGCGGACATTTCACTGCACTCCTTGTAGGAACTCTCTCTGGAAGAGAAATAATTGAAACTCATTCTTCCTTCTCAGAATTCATACATTCAACACAAAATAAAAACAAAGGCATAATAGAGAGAATACTACAAATGTAAGCATACCATTCAACATATGTAAACAAAAAACATCATAACACCATGAAATCTGAGTCAAAGCTTCATATATTAACTCAAATACTCATGTACATGGGTTCTTCTCTACAACTCTCTGCTATTGCTCTCTTTTCCTTTTATGTGTTAATGATACAATAATACAAGGGTGAGGGTGTCTATATCCATTTTCCCTCCTACTCTCTAAATTGTCTAATCTATGAATCCAAATATACCTACTTTCATTAATTACGTATAAATGCTTTTACATACTACAGATGAGAGCAAGGCTCAAGATCTGTTTACAATATCTAAGATATAAATGTAAGTACGCTTTCCCTAGCCATCACATTAATATCCTCTTCATTAATTTTTCAAAAACATTTCAAAATGTGTAAAATGTGTATTGAGCTTCTCCAATTGTCTTCTGCCTTATGCGTTCTTGGTTCTCTGCTTACGATGCTCCCGCATCAAAGTGCATGTGAGTTAGCGCATGCTTGGGGTGTGATGGTGGTTTTAACAACCATGTGTTGAGGAATGAATGGTGTTGCATGACAAGGATATAGAAAGATAAACCACTATTGATGGGTTATGAAAATAGTATTTTGGTTTTTCCTAACCACCTCCTAATGTATTGTCCCATACTCACATGTGCTCCCATTTATTGCCACCTGGAAGTAACTTCAAATCCTCACCTTTGTAACAAAGGACGCGCCAATTCCTATGAGGGGTATATCAAGCCTGGGTGACACATTGGACCACAATCATGTCACCCAAGTTTTCAATATTTTATGATTTTATGAAAAATTTTCTCCCAAATCGAAGGCAACATGTGGAAATCTAAAGGGTACAAACAAATATAAAATCCATTGGTCCTGGATAATATTACTCATTTCAAAGTGCCAAATTATCCACTCACCATTTTCAAACAGAGGAGTATATTGATAAACTAATTTCAAGCACCTTCCCATACAAACGTATTTCAAGGTAACTCGTAACCCTTCCATCCTTTTTTGTTTCAGTTCATTGTGTCTTCAATATTTTGCAATTTCAAAAATGATGGCTATGTCGAACCCTAGGAAACCTCAACCTCCCAAGAAAACCCCTGACATGGATGAACCCCTAATTGAAAAATACAATGAAATTTTCTACTCAATTCTATCTTGTCCTAACCTAGGAAAAGTCATTAGTCTTGGGCATGTGAATGCCAAATGTGTCCAATACTATATGCACCTATGGGATTCAAACCCAATTCATTTGAGCATACTACAAACCTTCAATTTTACCAAGGTCATTCATTAGTGCACTGCCAATTCCCTAGATCCATAATGTAAGAAATTGTCCACAAATAAACAACGGGTTGTTTTCCATGTATCACCAGGAACCCTAGATAAAATGCTTGTCTTATCAGAAAAACCCTCTGAAATTGTGCAAGAACATATGTTGGGTATGTGTTATATTATTTTCAGGACTATATCTATTATGTGTTATATTATTTGCAAGAACATATGCTGGGTACATGTTATACGTTGCATTGGGCATGCAGGTTTTGAGGGATAGCTCCCCCGAGAAAAAAAAATCCTTGGGAAACGTGTTGCCCACTTGTTTTTTTCTTTGCATATAGGGGGTTACAAGGTTACATAGTCAACAATCTAGGACAACAATACCCATAGATCCTCTACACCAAGAGAACTTCTCAATGCTCACAAATTTTGTTAATGAATCTGCAACATTCTTCAAAGTGTTCACCTTCATCAACAACACTTTATTTTCTTCAACCATGTATCTCACAGAGTGATATTGAACATCAATATGATTTTTCTTTGAATGATAAGACAAATTCTTCGCCAAAAAAATTTCACTTTGACTGTCATAATTTATCCTTACAGCTTGTTGTACCAACCCAATACTCAAACATAATCTTTGTAACCATATTGCTTCCTTTCTTGCATGAGTGGCTGCCATGTATTCAAATTTTAGTTGAAAGTGCCACTATAGACTGTCTCTTTCTCATCCAAATGATTTCTCCTCCAAACAAGTTAAACACATACCTTCTTGTAGATCTCCTACGATCCAGATCTCCAACCCAGTCTGCATCCACAAATCCAGGTATGTCCAACACTTTGTCGAGTCCTAGTATTCCTTGGTAGCACAATCCATAGCTAGCAGTTCCACACAAATAACTAAAAACCCTCTTTATTGTTGTCGAACGCTCCTTCCCTGATTTTGACATATACCTGCTCAAAACTCCCACTGGATGTGCAATGTCCGGTCTAGTATAGACCATTGCATACTTCAAATTTCTAACTGCACTCGCATATGGAACACGAGACATGTCCTCCTTCTCTTCCTATGTCTTGGGACACTAATCTGCATATAACTTTACACCAATAGGAATAGGGACCTTGTCCAGTTTACATTCCTGCATTTTAAAACTCTACAATATTGTCTCCACATATTTTCTCTTATTTAACCATATTTTCCTATTTTTCTGATCTCTTTGAATTTCCATTCCCAAAATGAAATTTGCAGCACCAAGATTCTTCATGTCAAATTTAGAGGACAACTGAGTTTTCACATCCTGGATAATATCCTTTTTGTTTCCTATCTGCAACATGTCATCCACATACAAGAGCAAATAAATCAAATGATCACCAATTAATTTAAAATACACACAATTATCCTCTTTTCTTCTTGTGAATCCAAATTCCATCATATAAGTATCAAATTTTTGATACCACATCCTTGGTGATTGTTTTAAACCATACAAGGACTTTTTCAGCTTGCATACCAACTCCTTCATTCCCTTCACAGCAAAGTCTTATGGATGCTTCATATATATTTCTTCTTCTAGATCTCCATGTAGGAATTTTGCCTTCACATCCATTTGTTCTACTTCAAAATCAAACATAGTAGCAACAGATAAAAAAAATCTAATAGAAGTTAACTTGGCAACAGGAGAAAAAATCTCACCAAAATTAATTCCCTCAACCTGGGAATAACCCTTTTCTACTAACTGAGCTTTGTATTTCTCCACGTTTCCTTCTACATTCAACTTATTTTTAAATACACATTTTCTACCAATGGGATTTTATCCATTCAGAAACTACGCTAGATCCCAAGCCTCATTCTTATCCAATGCTTCCATTTCTTCATCCATGGCCTTTTTCCATAGTTTTCCATCCTCTGAATCCACTGCCTCCCTGACAGTTCTAGGATCATCATCAGTCATATAAAATGCAAAATTTGAATGGAAATAATATGGAGTATACCTTTCCAGTTTTCTTCTTTCCTGAACCGATCTCCTTAATACTGGAGTATGAGGATCTTCTTCTTCTGATGCCTATTCTTATGTAGATTCTGATTTATCATCCTTTAAATCAAACTCTATTTTATCTGGTTCTTCCTTACTTGGTAGGACATCCTGTTTGACAACATCTTTTATTTTTCTAAATACAACATCTAGGCTATACACAACCTTCTTAGTTTTTGGGTTCCAAAGCTTATAACCTTTAAGACTATCTTTATACCCAATATAGATACACTTTTCAACCTTCTTATCTAGCTTACTCTTGTTTTCCTTTGGAACATGAACACATTGCTCACAACCAAATACCCTGAGATGTGTGAGAGAAGGTTTCTTACCAGTCCATACCTCTTGTGGAGTCCCTTCATCCAGGTCTGATGAGAATGATATGTTGACCAGGTAACATGCAGTACCCACTGCCTCTACCCAGAATTCTTTCCCTAACCTGGCACCACTGAGCATGCACCTTATTTTTTTATCAATGTCATGTTCATCCTTTTTACAACTCCATTATGCTTAGGTGTATATGGAGTAGTCTTATATCTTTCTATACCTCACTTCTTACAGAATTATTCAAATTCATTCTCATAGAAATCTCCACCATTATCTGTCTTCAACACCTTAACTCTTTTCTTTGTTTGATTCTCAACAAGAGCCTTAAACTCTTTAAACCTATCAAAGAATTCAAATTTCTTCCTAAGAAAATATATCCAAGTATTCCTCGAGAAATCATCTATAAATGAGACATAGTACATAGATTTTCCAAATGATCGAATAGACATAGGTCCAAACACATCACTATGAACTAGTTGTAAAATTACTTCTACCCTTATTGCACCAGAGGAGAATCTTACCCAATTTTGCTTCCCATATACAGAATGTTCACAGAAATCAAAATCCAGAGAGAATTTAGACATACCTTCAACCATACCTTTGCAATGTAGTAATCAAAGAGCCTTCTCTCTTATATGCCCCAGTATTTGATGCCACAACATAACCCTTTCTCCAGAGACTATAGGAGTTCTTTCTTCTTCAACTCCAATATCAAGAACAATGGAACTATTACACCCATCACTAATGGTTCTTCCTTGCAACTTATACATAGTTCCAAACTGAACTCCCTTTAGCAACACCATTTCTCCTTGAACCATCCTACAGGTTTCCTTTTAAATATTTTTTTTACCCCTCAATCGTCCATTTTGCTTACAAAAATCAGATTTATGGCCAATCCTAGGATGTGAAGAACACCAGGTAGTTTTCTAATCCTTCCATCTATGAGAATCAACTTGAATTTTGCTCGTCCTATAATTCTGGCTATCGATTCATCACCTAGGAAAAAATTACCTCCATTGTACCTTTCATATTCATGGAACCACTCCCTATGGGGAGTCATATGAAAGGATGCACCTAAGTCAACCAACCATGCCTCATGATATGCATGTGTTATTGAAGAATCCAAGTACACATCCCCTCCTTCTTCTTTAGAGGTATTTTATTTTGTAGAAGGAGCTTCGTTAGATCCCTTATTTTTCTCAACTTTGGAGCTACATTGCTTCTTGTAGTGCCCTTCTTGTCCACATCTCTAGCATACCTTTACAAAAATTTTGGGAGATTTATATCTACCCTTAGAGTTAGGTCTCCCACTTGAGGGCTTAGATCTATTTCTTTCCTGGGAGCATCCTCTTGCAAATAATGCATATGTGATATTTCCTTCCATGTTCTTCCATTTCATCTCCTCTGAAAACAAGGATGAGACCACTTCATCAAACTTCAAGGTAGTTGTATTACTACCTATGGCCACAACCAGACTATCCCACGTGTTTGGTAAAGAGAAAAATAAACTGATACACTTATCTTCATCTAAAATTTTAATCTCAATAGATACTAACTGACTTACCACATTATTGAAGGTGTTCAAATGATCTGCCACTGAGTCTCCATATCTCATCCTCGGTTTATACAACTTATTTCTCAGGAATATTTTATTTACTACAGACTTAGACTGATATAACTTACCCAACTTATCCCATAAATCCTTGGTTGTGGCTTCCTCTAACACATTTAGTAATACCGAATCTAAGAGACACAGTCGGATTGTGCTCTTTGCCTTTTGATCCAAATTTTTCCAGTCATCTGTTGAAGTTCTTGTAGGTCTAGTACCTGGATCCACCGTGATCCACTAATATCTTTCCACCAACATATATTCCATATTGAGCTTCCACAACCTAAAGATTTTCCCATTAAACTTCTCAATCTCCATTTTTGAACTGCTTTCCATTTCTCTTCACCTGAATAATCAATACCACAAATCTCCCACTGTAACAAGTCTTATCACAGTCCTGAGCCAAACCCTTGACCACAAAGGCGTCCCCCTGAAGCCAATAATTTCTCGGATACCAAATGTATATTTTAACCTTGTACAATATTTACAACAAACAAATTTTTAGTAAAAGAACAGAAAAGATACAATGGAAAATACACACATTACACAGATATTTTTCCCCTGGAAATCCAAACCAGGAAAACCAACATATTCTATATTCATTCACACCATACATTGTTTACAATACAACATACATATAGGATCCAATGATATCCAAAAACTTGACATAATGACCTGGATTAGTCAACAACCTTAATTCCTTAACTGAAAATAGAAAACCATAGGAAAAAACCATGTGCCAAAAAACCGCCCAACAATGGACACAAAAATCGAGGCAACATGAAAAATGAGGTTAGTCGTGCAAAGAATATAAAAACATACACTCGAGGTTGCATACTAGGTTCTCCCATGGGAAGATAAGGAAAATTTTCTCTAAAGCCTTTTATGCCCCAACTCTCCATTACCAATCCTCTCAATTGATTTCTCAGCTGACATTTTCCCACAAAATATTCAACAAGCCCTAACCACCATTTGTCAAGTATTAGGTTAGGATCTTGATAGGGTGATGGATGATGTTTCTCTTGGGATTTTCTCCCTCCTATATGCAGACTTGATGGATCCTCCAATATTAAATAATTATGTAGGTTGTTAAAAGAATCCGTTCAAATGCAATTAGAAAATTTCCACAGTACTCAATGTTTTAGATACCATTCATACCTAGTCTATCTCATCTTGCCTTAGAATCATCCTTATTTTGAAAGTTGTGGAATCAAAATCACACATGAAGAGGGAAACCTTAAGTTGATAGTTGATTGTCCTTAGAGCATGAAAAATTAGGAGAAAAAATAGGGTTTTATCTATTATGTCAATCATTGCATGAAGGCCATATACACTCTCATTCATGGTTCACCTCCTCTAAGGGTGTTTCCGGAAATGAGGCATCTTTTGCAATTGAGTAAAGATACCAGAACCAGAGATTGGTATCTCTCCCAGGATTACACTTTCATTAGAGTGTATGATTTCTCACAAGAACCTTTCAAGATCCCAACCTTTCTCACACTCAAATTGATGGCTCTGTAATATAACAGACAAAGGCTGATAGCTCATCATATCCTATTTTTCCAACATAGAAATGAAATTACTTTTGCATTACCGCAATAAGTCGGTCCCTTCTTGGTACAACAAAGAATAAGATTATTTAAGGATGGATAAATGTTAAACTAGTTTGAATTTGGAAAAGAAGATCGAGATGATTTCTGCTAATATATACATTTAGAAAGATGAGTGAAGAGGAGAAATAGAGAAAACAAAAATTCTAGAATCTTGGGAAGAGGTCAGAGAAATTTTAGAGAAAGAATCCCCTAAATCACTTGTATTATTCTCCCAATCCAGCTCATTTCTAGTTGTTAAATCCCTCTAACGTCCAGTATGATACCTCCAACCAGAATCAACAAGATGTCAACATCCAAGCAGGAGGCTAAAGGGATTTTTTTGGGGGGAAGAAGAATAAGGATATGATGAATACACCTTCACAATTTTCCTGAATAAGGAGAAGGGGTATTACAAATAAATCAAGAGGATATGGAACCTAAGGGGCCACCTATTACTGTTGATCATTTTCCATCATCCCTGTTGTCTATAGATCACTGCAGCAAGACGCCATTAGTGACGGAATAGTAGAAAATCCACCTACTATATTCTCCCACTACAAGGACATAATGGAACATAGAAAGGAGTCTCAAAGAGAGTTATATTCCCTAGCAAGATGGGAGGAATCTCAAAATACTGATTTACTAACAGTAGCATACAATCAAGCAGGTACATTGAATCTATCCCTCCTGGATGCAAAGGTACAGAACCCCCTCTCCCCAACAGATTACAAAATTATTTAGATCAAGCTCAAAATGTGAGGTATTGAGTCTCTTGACTTAGTTGATTTCCATCAAAAAATAAGTGAGATGTTATACCAAGGGGTATTTCATTCTTCTACAAGTGAGAAATAAATGAGGGAAATTGCACTAAAAATCCACAAATAGTTGAGGGAGGAAAAGTTAGCTACCAAGGATAACAAGACAAGTGTGGCTGAATTTGAAAGAAAGATAATCGCCTTGGTTGTAGACCCTAAAGATACCAGTGTGGTGGAATATCTAATAAAACAAAAAGATATAAATATCAAGTCTCAACACATTCAAATGTCAGAATTCCATACCAATTTCTAAGGGGAGTAATTACTCCTCCAATTAAAAGAAAAGGATGAAGAGAACATGTAGTTGTGAAGGGAATTTGAAATACAGAGGATAGATAATGAATTGTTAAAAAATCAACAAAACCATCCAACTCAAGTATCAAAACAAGGGAAATAGCATGTCAAAATCATTGACCCAACACAAGTATTGGCTAAAGTGATGGATGACCTCAGTGTGAAGGAAAGAGAGTTAGGATCTATGAATAGACAACTGAGGAATGAGAATTGTAATATTGTGGAATTGGAAGAGTAGGCAAGAAGTAGAGAAGTACTCTTGTCCAAATTGAACATGGATAAAGATGAATCCTTGAAGGAGATAAAGAGCTTATAGAGTAGAGCTACAGGAAAGCCAACATTGAAGGATGGTAACAATGTAAGCTTGGACCAACTAGATAAACTAATAAATGACAATTGGGCACACTTCTCTCTTATAGGAGATGTGTTCGAGCTAAAAATTAGCCAATAAGGGCATAGTTCAGCTAAAGACTGAATTTGAAAATAAGCCCGACCTCATCAACAAGATCATCAAATTTCTAAATGGGAGAACCAAAGAATAGCTTCAGGATTTGAATGTTAAAGATATGACTAATATCATCATCAATGCTTATAAATTCCTCAGAAAGAGGAGACAATTGCAGAATGTTGACAGTAGGATCAAGGAAATGGCAGATGATGTTTCTTCTTTCCAGACAATATTCAAAGATCTTATCACTATGGGATTACATCCCTTTTGGGAGGGGAATGGGGATATTCACTCTCAAAAAATGTATTCATAGTTCCTAGAGAATAAAAGTAATGAACATGAATGGTTTGATAAGTTAACTAGAGTCTTATTGGGACAAGATATCATGGAATTGCTCATGGGGGATTTCGATATTTTTCACCAATTTAAAGGAGTTTTTAAGTATCCAACTCAACGATCTTATGAAAGGTACACTAATATTCATGAAATGGTTCTAAATATGAACAAAAATTACTACCCAATAGGAAGGTCATGCCAATACATGTGTCAATTTCTCAAGCTTCCCATGGGAAAATATGGTGAGTCAAATACTGCTCAGTGTACCCAGTAAAGTTGGTTATTAACGAATCTTTTGTGTTAGAATTTTTCCAGTTGTAAGAACTTTTGAAAACAACAACAATAGAGGTATTGTGAAATTAGGATGTAGTAATAAGTATCAAGAAGCGGTTTTGAAGAAGAGAATGAGACTATAAAGTAAGATGAGGAGTTCATTTTTAAGGTCGACACGTTGGGGAATTTAAGAGTATCTTATAACTTGAGTTTTTTTATCAAGATCCCCTCATACACAGATATATTGTTAAGGTTGCAGGCTTTAATAGATTCATCCCTTGCACTATGTTTCAGTCTATGCTTCTTTTTGTGCATGTGTTCTTGTAAAACAACCATCTCATTTTGGCTTCTTATACTGGATCACCATTAATAAAATCTCGAGAAACAAGTTTTATGACATGTTCAGTGTAACTGTGTGTTATATAGCTTATGATACTGAAGTGATTTTCTCTAAATGTATGAACACTTCTTGTCATTTTTTCATATGTTTATTAATATGTAGAGGATACCTCCATGGATTTAAATATCTGAAAATGTTTATTGTTTGATGCGTGATTTAATGATCTAATACAACTGTTAGAACTATCGAATTCTTAATTTATGAGCATGTTGTTCTTTCCATAGACTATGAGATTCACCCTAAAGTTGTGTCACATGTTTATTATCTATTTCCTATAAATCCATAAACTTGTCATCCTTAAAGTCAATTGTTTCAAACAATCATGGAAAAATGCCTATTGGGGTTGAACGTTTTAATATTTGGACTAAGATTGTTTGAGGGTCGCGATTTCTATAAAAGAGAGAAAAACTTACCCAAATTTTTGCATTATTTTTGTTGTTACAAGCATGGGTTTAAGGCTCACCTTGGGTACTATCTCCTAGGATTCCTTGGCATCGTTCCATTGACAACTGAGAACATCTCGAGGGACAATGTATGAAATTGCGTCATTGTCAAGGAATGGAATTTGAAGATATATTTTCTTGGGGATACAACATGGCAAGCTATGATACTAAAAGGTGAATGAGTTTTAGACACCTGGCTATTGATTATTTCACTTTGAGACTCCATATAGAAAATATTTGGTGTACAAAAGAAGATACACCAGAAGTGACCCAGATCCTGATCATATTCCAGTATACTCATATCCATAGAAGCTCGTGACCTAGAGAAATCTCAGAGAATATCAAATCTATTCATCTTTAGGTAACCCTAATTTGGAAAAATTTCATTTTGTTTTTCGTAGAGGTAGCGAATATTTTTCAGTTAATTGATATACCTATTGATTCTACTTCTTCTACCAAGATACCTCCTAAACCCTTAATATATCTACAAAATTCTCTCTGGGGATTATGTCAAGAAGTGATCTCTTCTTTAAAACCCTTTTTGAAAACCATGTTAACCCTCCATCTGTTGAAGCCCATAACCGTATTCTGCAAAGTATTATGGCTAATATTGGAGGATGAAGAGTTGAAGGAAATCAACCTCCCCCACCACCTTTAAAACCTTAGGTCACCACTATATTTGGTCCATTGAACCTCCCTGAGAATGTTCATGACCTCCCTGAAAATTACTTGAATCTCTTTCCCAAATACAATGGTGAACCATCTCTATCTGTTGAAAAACAACGAGTGGCCTCACAGAATTTTACTAATAACATGTTCTTGGAACATGATGATGTCTCCATGGGACTCTTTGTTCAAACCTTGGAGAGACATGTCCATAAATAATCTTGAGAGCATCATATAGCTTCAATAAATAGATGGTGGGCTCTTGAGTATGCATTTATGAAAAAATGGGGGGGAAATAGAGACAACCTATATTACCTGACTGAATTTGGTTCTCTGAAAAAAGAAAAAAAATTAATCCGTGGTTTACTTTAAAAGAATATTTAACAAACTTTACAAAAATATTCCTAGAGACATAATGCCCTTGCAACAAGCTACTAAGGTCACATATGATGGGGATTTTGATGCAGACTTTTCCATGGTATTAAGACAAAGGAGGGTTCCAAGTTGGATGATAACGCAAGATGATGCAATAGACATTGAAGGGAATATGATTGCATCAGGTAAAATGAAGAAAAAAATATATCAAATAGAAATAAAGAAGGTTAAATAAGATTATGTTCCTTCCAATCCAATCAAATATTCTGATGAAGCCTGAAAGGATGAGATGTCTATACTAATCATAAATTTGACAACTAAGATGTCCATATTTGAACTGGAGAATGGTAATGCAAATAAATTCCCTAAAAAAGAAGGGATAAGGAACCCTAACTAGTTCAGAAGGCCTTTCAATCCTCAACTCATGAGGAGAGAAAGAAGGAATGATGAATAGCCTATCCAACCTCCTATGAGAAATAAAAATGAAAACAACATAGTGGAGGAAGAAACATATGAAGGATATGATAAACATCTAGAAGAAGTACATGTGTTGCAAGAGGGAAAAAATGCCATGCATATAACTAAATATGATTATGAAGATTCCCCCAACACCAGGAACAAAATTCATGAAGGTGAATTTAACAAAGAACTATTGTCCCCTATTAAGTATAGGATATTTCTTGATGCACTACATGCTAAGATGCATATGAAATATGAGCTCATACCCATGAAAAAAGAACTCAATCAAGATAGTCATCCCCAACTTAAAAATATGATCCCAAGTCTTTCTATGGATGAAGTCAAAGAACTAAATAATATTCCCAAGACTAAGGAAGTTTGTGAGTCTTAAAAGAAAAAGAAAGAGGTTAAGGAACTTGAGAAATTAGTTCCACATTTCAACACCGAGAAAGAAATTTCTAAAATCAATATTCTTGTCCCACTGATGGAGTTGGCTAGAAATCCTTCATACCACAAGAAATTTGAGAAAGTGATACAAATAAAGGGATCAACAAGTCCTCTTGATACTGTAAATATGCAAGATAAGTCTCCCACTATAGTTTTTGTTCCTCACATAGATGATAAGGAAGAGTATGCTTGATGCAAACCCCCACTACTCCTAGGGCCTCACGTGACCTCCCGGTCTAAGGATTTTTACTCTAAGGAGATTAATTAACTCTCGAGTTCCCACTAAACCCTTAAAATCCTTCACCACATGCCTTTTCTCTTTTCCCCCAACATAATATTAGGTCCGTGAGGGTTTTGATTCTCCAACAGAGTCTTCCAAGTGACCACAGGAAAAAACCATGGGCCATTTTTAAAATTACCAAAGAATTTGGGACTTCAGAGCTCCAAGCTCCGAGAGCTCAAAAATAAAAACACAACAAACCTTTTGAAGGCTGAATGTGGTAGATCAGATGGTTGTCATTTGTATTTAATTGATGATAAACACTTTCTCCAGGCTTTAGGCTTCAGATCCTTTCAACACTCAACTTGTGCTTCCTCCTGAATTCACGAAGGGAAATGGATCGACGGTCCTCCAGTCTTCAAAAACCAATGGTTAGGATCCTCTTCGGGACTTCGGCCTTCGAGATTTCTGAGAGGTTATTACACCCAACTCTCCATATCATCAAACTCTGAAGTAACTAGAAGGAACAATCCACGGTCTACTCATCTAGGTGGATGGACAGCTTGGATCTGCTCCGGGCTTCGAGACTTCGGGTATCTTCGCAATACAACCCTTCACAAACTCTGAATTTCGAATTGGCGGAGGCTAGATCTTCTCTCCACGTGTCCTTCTTCGAATAAGGGTTGAGATCAAATACAACCTTCAAGCATTCATGAGTTCCCAACCTAGCACGAAATATGCCTCAATTCTTCCAGACCGCCAAGTCTCCAAACTTCGAGATCTGGAGCCATGTGTCCTCCATCTATCAATGGTTTGGATTCACTCTGATTTTTAGAACTTCGGGATTTTTGTGTGTTTTTGCAACCACACTCCAATTCTTCCAGATAGTTGGACTTCCGAACTACCTCCAATCTATGGACACGTTTCTTAATATACGAATGGTCCATATTCACTTCGAATCTCAAGACTTCAGGAAACTTGTTTCCTTTACGCCTAAGCTCGAAAATTTTTTGAACTTGAAAAGTCTTAAGGACTTCGAGGGTTAAAACCCATGCACCTTTTATGTATCTAATAGTCACAAGGGATCCCAGATCCTCCCAATTGGATCTCGTCCACTCAACCTTCAAAAAAAATAAAACTCCTCTCCCCAAAGAAATTTTACCCGTTATTCCTCCTAAGATTTCTCTCTTAAGATGACTCGAACTTGTTAAATTATGAGCTTGATTTCTTATGTAGATTAATTCTTTTATTTTCTTCAACACTTTGTTTCCATCTTAATAAAATTCAACAATACCAAATCATAATCGAATATTAATAACTATGTAGATGAGTAAGCATGCACATCAACAACACATATACCCTGGGGAAACCCTGTACAAGGATAAAAACCCCAGCAAATGATATTCCTTTATTGCATTAATAATGCAAATATTTCCAAGATGACTCTGACCTGACAAATACCTAAAAGACCTTGTTGAAATACACCTTTGATATGTTGCCTCTATTGTTGATATACAACATTGATATGTTTCTTTGGTATGTTGCCTCTTTATCACTGATATGTGCCTATATTTCTTCACCCTTAACTTGCCTCTCAAAACTGTATTGAAGAGAGGGGTCGACCTCTGTTTATATAGGTTGAAGAGGAGAAGAGGAGAGACTCAAAATAGTAACCTGTTTGCATTCTTTACTCATAACTCAACTTCATACTTTAGTTCGAACTAGACTTGAGACTGGTATACTCTAGTTTGAAAATAGAACTATTCTTGAGACTTTAGTTACAACTCCGCATTACACTTTAGTTCAAAAATAGAACTAGACTTGAGATTGGTATACTTTAGTTTGAAAATAGAACTAGACTTCAGACTTTAGTTACAAGTCAACATTACACTTTAGTTCTAAAATAGAACTAGACTTAAGACTTCAGTTGCAACTCAACATTACACTTCAGTTATAAAATAGAACTAGACTTAAGACTTCAGTTGCAACTCAACATTACACTTTATTTCTAAAATAGAACTAGACTTGAAAATTTAGTTACAAATTGACTCTTTACAAGGCAATTCAAAATTCTCTTCATGGTGGATAACGTTACACGTGCCAACGCACTAGATCAATACATTTATATCATTTGCAATATTAGGAATATTGTTTGTTTCTAGATCATAGAAATTTTATATTCGACCTAACTTTTGCTACATGCCTTGAATTTTGCTCATGGCTCGTAAGGTTTGGCTAGGCTCAGAAAGGTTGTATGTTCCCGCTGACTTTTGCACTAGTCTGTCTATGCTCACAGAGGTTGTACATTCCCCCTGACTTTTTCACTAGACTGTATATTCTCACAAAGGTTGTATGTTCCCCATGAATTTTCCATTAGACTCACATAGCATCTTGTTCGTCCTAACTTTTGGTTTGACTCATAGAGGTTGTACGTTCCCCCTATCTTTTGTCAATACCTCACAAGACTGGTTTATTCTCCAAATCTCTTTTGCTAGCCTCAGGGTGGGACATATGGCCTCTCATTGGATAATGATTGTCGATGTTGCCAATTTTAACACTCCCTCTTAGTGAGGGAGTCATTCTCAGCCACACCAAGCTTGGCTCTCAGCTGCACAAACTATCTCTAGGTCAGAGGCTTGGTTAGGATATCAGCTACTTGCTCGCTCATGGCTATGTATTATAATTTTACAATTTTTCTTTGGACCAAGTCTCAGATGTAGTGGTACCTCATGTCAATATGTTTTGACCTATCATGAAATACTGGGTTCTATGTCAATTTTATGCAACTTTGATTATCACAGTGAACCATCGTCGTCTCGATCTTGTCACCAAACAACCCATAAACCAATTTTATGAGACATACTACTTCCTTGCTAGCATCACTTATTGCAATGTACTCAACCTATGTTGTATTCTATGCAATGGATCCCTACTTCCGGCTTGACCAAGAGATCATAGCGGATCCTAAACTAAAGCAGTATCTGAAAGTACTCTTCCAATCCACTGGGCTTCCTGCCCAGTCAGCATCTGCATACCTATGCAAAAATAAACGACCACTCGATGTATATCTCATACCATAAGTAATGGTCCCTCTGAAATATATCAAGATGTGCTTTTCTTCCACCCAGTGTCTCTGTCTTGGTTCAGTCATGAACTGACTCTTTGCAATCACTACATAGCATATATATGTCCTAGTGTGGATCATGTACATCAATGATCCAATCAACTACCTATACATGGTGGGATTCAACAAATCTAAACCTGTATCAGAATCATGCAGCTTCCTTAGGTTGGTAATCATCAGAGTAAACATGGATTTGCAATCCATGATACCAAACCTCTTTAGTATATCCACTGTGTATTTTCCTTGTGCCAAAAATATATCGCCATGTCTTTTCCATACTTTCAACCCTAGGAAGTAATGCATCAAGCTTAAGTATTTCATCTCAAATTCTGAGGTTAGCTACCTCTTACACCAGGCTATTATCCTTTCATCTCTTGTTATAAAGAGATCATCAACATATAAGATTAGTATAACAGGTTGGTTACCTCTTACCTTGAAGTACAGATTTGCATTAGCATCACTTTTCTGAAATCACAGGCTTTTAAGAAATCCATCGATCCTATCATACCAAACTTTGGGAGCCTACTTAAAACCATACAAGGCCTTCCTTAGCTTCCATACATGAGTGCCTTTGTTATGCAATATAAAACCATCTGGTTGTTCCATAAACACCTCCCATTCAATCTTTCCATTCAAGAATGTTATTTTTACATCCATCTGATGTAGCTTCCAATCAAGAACGAGAGCTAAAGCAATAATAGTTCTAATGGAGGCAGACCTAGCTACAAGAGAAAAATTATCTTCGTAGTCGATTCCTTATTTTTGAGTGAAACCTCTGGCTACAAATATTGCTTCGAACTTTTCCACACTTCCATCAACTGCATTTTTGATCTTATAGATCCATTTGGAAGCAACCACCGATTTGTATTTTTGCCTGGGCACAATGTCCCAGACATTGTTCTGTATAATAGACCTGTATTCCTCAAACATGGAATCCTTCCATACTTGTAATTTATCTGCTTCTTCAAATGAAGAAGGCTCGACATAACTGTTAGGGTCCTAACCCGCACATAGGTAGAGCAATATATTCGGATGTAATAAAGGTCAATATTAATAAGGCCTTTCAATAAAATAGAATAAGGAAGATGTAAGAAGACCTAATAGAATCTTCCACTTCTAGAAGGATCTTCCTCTAGATGCTTCTTTTGATAGTCATATTTAGTATAAATAAGGGTCGAGGGTATGAAAACCCTGGCTTGGAGATTATTGTAATAGAGTGTTCCTCGGCTGGAGGTTTCCCCCTCGAAGAGGCCCATGAACATTGCTTTCTAAATCAAAGTGTTATTTATGTTTATGTTCTTATATCATTTCTATGTTAGTGTGGAGATTATGCTAGTTATATTACTGTTATTCTTCCATTTCTAGCATTTTATTTTTGTTCCGCATACTTTTTATATCCGGTATATTGCAAGTGGTATCATAGCACTTTCCTTGGCAGAAATTGTGGGAATTTTTTTTTCCAGGGTAGAGATGTATTCCGACGTCTTTAAGCCATAGAGATCTATCATTACGCACATAAACCCATGGTTGAGGGATTCATACACACAGGAAATACAAGTGGTTCTTAAGAACACATCTGTTGGCCACCCTTGTAACCCCTGTTGGTACCCCTTTGAGTGGTAGCACATCAGACAACACCTATGTACGAATCGACCTAGATTTCTTGAAGCCCTCTTTAGATAAACCGATCGGCTATCTGACTACTATAGTGCCACCAAGAACAACACTCGAGAAGATACTCTCTACTACCTGGGTAGTCGGGTAGTATGGCTAAGGGTATGGTTTGTCCTCCTTAGTTAGTGCCTTGAGATATTGGGCCGAGTACTACTATTGGACCCTGCACGTATATCAGAGAGCTATATCACAAGGCAAACCCTTGTTTGTAGAACCCATGAATACCTAACCCTTGGGGGATAGAAACATAAAAAAATTAAAACAGACAATATCTCTTGTCATGCAACTGTGTTTAGGTGGCCAAATTACTACACTTTTTGTATTGGTTAATCATTTGCGGATTTTTCTTCTCCAGATTTGTTTAGACCGTGGTATAGCTCCACATATGTTAAAAAAAAAAAAAAAAGTCTGGAAATTTTTTCACCATTATTTGAGACCTATTCCATTGGCTTCATCTCTTCTCCCTTATCACATTCATCCATATCATTTTTTGGAAAAAAAAATTGACCCCGCTTGCCCCTTTTCAGTTCCCCCATCCTCATGGCCCATACCCATAGCCAAGACTTGGAAGCTTTCTTCAACACCTTGTAATATGGTCTCCTCAAGACCCAAAAAGAAGTGAAATAACTCAGTACCAATGTTGCCTCCATCGATACAACCATCCATACAACCATAAATACAACCATGCAGTCCTCAATGGAGGAAGTCAAACAATAACTGACCACCCAGCTTGAATCTATCTTTGCATCACTCTGCACCAAACTGAAGATCCCTATAGATGAACCTTTCTCTGATGCACCTCCAAATACTGAAGGTCAACACTCCTCCCATTCCCATACCTTTCAGCCCCATCACTTTCAACGTGGTGTATGCCTTCCGCATGTGGATGTGACCAAATTTGATGGCTCGGACTCCACTGGTTGGGTAACCCAAATGGAACATTATTTCTCTTTATACGGAATTACAGATGACTTCTCCAAACTCTTGTATGGTGTTCTCCATCTAGATCAAGAACGTTGACAATGGTGGCAATGGAGAAAAACTTCCCTTCAAGGGTATATTGCTTGGACACAATTTGTGACTGAGCTTTATGAACGCTTTGACATTGACACCAACCATTTGGGCCATTTGACAAAGTTGAAACAATTATGAACAGTGGAAGACTTTATAGCTGCCTTTGAGCACCTGATTTTTCGAACAGAGGGCATGACTGATGCTTTCTTTCAAGAGTGTTTTATCAGTGGCCTCAAGGATGAGATTAGGGCCCATGTCCTCATGGATCGACCTTCGAGTTGGGTGGAGGCTACTAAAAGAGCTAAAGAAGCACAACATGTTGTATCTTCTCAAAACTGAAAACCCTCCTTTATCCCTCGCCCTAAACCCATAAATCCCACTACTCCCTCCACCCCACTAAAGATCCAAAAATTGACCAAGACTGAAATGGTTGAATGCAAACTCAAAGGCCTTTGTTATAATTGTGATGACAAATATTTCTCAGGCCACAAGTGTAAGAAACAGAAAATTTTTATGGCCATCACTGAGGATATTTCGGAAGAGGATGTTGAAACTCCCCTTGTGTCTAAGTCCCCTGAAATCACTGACATAACCCCTCTCTCATACCCTCCTGAAGTAGAACCGATCATTTCCCTCAATGCTCTTACTAGCTTCTCTGCTCCCAAACCCTCAAGTTAATCGGTTACATCAAGCATCAGAAGGTCATCATTCTGGTTGATAGTGGAAGCACCCATAATTTTATTCATCACCACATTACCCAAGAAACTCATTGCTACATCCATGCTGTCAACAATTTCCAAATCATGATTACCAATGGTGGTTCCATGAAATATGGAGGGCATTGTGAAAATGTGCATCTCCAAATCAGTGACTACCACCTAAAATCCCATATGTTTTCTATCAACATGGGCGGTTGTGACATTGTGTTGGGTGTCAAATGGATAAGGACTTTGGGTCCCATTCTCATAGATTTTAAGGAATTAACTATGCAATTCAACTAGGAAGGCCACCAATATAAATTCCAAGGCATCATCGTTGGTTCACCTGAGATCATTAGTTCCCATCGCATGGAAAAGCTACTCAAAAAAGGTCATTCTAGTGTCATTGCCCAACTCCATGCCATACAAGCAATAGAGACACCCCCGGTGTCGCAAGACCTCCAAGCCCTCCTTTATAAACATCAAATGGTATTTTCCACTCCCCAAGGACTCCCTCCTTCCCATGGTGTTCATGATCATTCCATTCCCCTTGTACCCGGAAGCCTTCCTCCCAATATTCGTCTGTATCACCACCCCTTTTCACAAAAAAATGAAATTGAGAAAATGGTCCAGGAACTCCTTAATGTGGGCGTTATCCATCCTAGTACGATCCCTTACTCTTCTCCTGTATTCATGGTCCTAAAGAAAGAAGGTTCTTGGCGAATGTGTCCTGATTTCCATGCCCTCAACAAACTGACCATTAAAGACAAATTTCCCATTCCTATCATTGATGACCTCCTGGATGAATTGAGTGGCACCCAATTCTTTACTAAACTTGATCTTCTCTCACGCTATCACCAGATACACATGAAAGAGGCAGGCATTCCCAATACAACCTTTTGAACTCATGAGGGCCACTATGACTTTTTGGTCATGCCCTTCGGCTTGTATAATACCCCCTCCACCTTCCAAAGCCTCATGAATCATGTCTTTCATCCTTTTCTCCATCATTTTGTCTTAGTTTTCTTTGATGATATCCTCATCTATAGAAAAACCTGGACAGACCATCTTACTTATGTGGATCAATTTCTCCATCTAATCTCTCAGCACAAACTTTTCCTGAAATAGTCTAAATGTTCTTTTGGTGCCTCAGAAGTAGAATATTTGGGTCATATGGTTGGCAAGGATGGAATCAAGATGGATCCAAAAAATATTGAAGCTATGCAAGGCTGGCTGCACCCAAAGACTCTCAAAAGATTGCGTGGATTTCTGGGCTTAACAGGGTATTATTGCAAGTTTGTTCAGAATTATTGAAAGATTCCAGCACCTCTCACTGCTCTCCTAAAAAAGAACTCTTTCACTTGGACTCCAGCTGCTGCTCAAGCTTTTCAAACCTTGAACATGGCCATGTGCACCACTCTGGTTCTGTCCCTTCCTGATTTCACAAAGACCTTTGTGTTGGAATGTGATGCCTCAGGGAAAGGAATTGGTGTTGTCCTTATGCAAGAGGGTCGACCTTTGGCCTTCACCAGTAAGCAACTATCTGAAACGAATCTAATCAAACCCATATATGAAAAGGAAATGTTGGCTATTCTACATGCCATTGATTTGTGGCACCCTTATATCTTGGGGAAACATTTCCAAATTAAGATAGACCATCAAAGCCTCAAGTATTTTCTGGAACAACGAATTTCCTCCCTGGAGAAACAAAAATGGGTGACTAAGCTCTTTGGATATGATTATGAGATCATTTATAGGAAAGGCAAAGACAATGTGGTGGAAAATGCACTTTCCTAAAAATATGAAGAAGAAGGATCCCTTTTTTCTCTTTCCTTCATTGTACTAGATTGGCTCCAATCCGTTCACTAGGAATGGCTACAAGACCCCAAAATTTTGCATCTGATCCATCGATTGCAGTCCAATGCTCTAGCTCCCCCAAGGTACTCTTGGCTCCAGAATGAGCTTCAATACAAATGTCATTTGTATTTAAGTAAACAATCAAAGATTAAATCCACGGTACTTTCTGAGCTTCATGCTACACCCACAGCGGGGCACTCTGGGTTCACCAAAACATATGACAGGGTCAAACATTCTTTTTTCTGGGATGGTATGAAACAGGACATCTGTAATTTTTTCACTGAATGTGATGTATGTCAACGCAACAAGGGAGAAATGGTCAAATCTTCGAGCACACTACAACCACTTCCAATTGCACCTTCTATTTGGAAGGATATGTCTATGGACTTTATTACTGGCTTACCCAAATCGGGACATAAATTAGTCATAATGGTGGTTGTTGATCGCCTTTCCAAGTATGCTCATTTTTACAGTCTTCAACACCCATTTATTGCATCCACGGTGGCTCAAAATTTCATGGACCAGGTCTTCAAGCTTCATGGCATGCTGCACTCTATTGTTTCTGATCATGACCCAACTTTCACAAGCAATTTTTGGCAAGAACTATTCAAGTTATAGGGCACCCAATTGCATCTCAGCACAGCTTAACATCCCCAGACTGATGGTCAAACGGAAGTTGTCAACAAGTGTCTACAAACATATCTGAGGTATTTTGCCTCTGAAAAGAAAAATCAGTGGGCTTAATGGTTACCCCTAGCTAAATGGTGGTACAACACTTCCTACCATATACCTACATGCATGACTCCTTTTGAAGTGGTATATGGACAGAAGCCATCTTCAGTTATCTCATACTTACCGAGTACCTCGAAGGTCCAGACGGTTGAACAAACACTTACAGTTCGAGAGGTTATTCTCCATACCCTCAAAGAGAACTTGGTCATGGCACATAATCACATCAAGCAGCAAGCAGATCAAGGTCGCTCTAAACATCAATTTGCAGAAGGGGATCAAGTGTTTCTGCGACTGCAACCTTACAAGAAAACTTACCTCAAGGCTGAGCATTATCAGAATCTAGTGCCCAAATTTAATGGTCCTTATATAGTTCTCAAGCATGTGGGACAAGTCACCTATCAGTTGGCTCTGCCCAATCATTCGAAGCTACATCCTATTTTTCATGTTTCATGCTTAAAGAAGGTGATTGGAACTAGTTGCCAAATTCAAACCAGCCTTCCTGAATTAGCTGAAGAAGGATCCATTTGGCTACAACCAGAAGCCGTTTTGGACCAGCATGAGCATCGCCTGCGTCAGAGAACCATCAAGGAAGTGTTAGTCTAGTGGAAAGATACAACTCCAGCATATGCCACTTGGGAACCAACTACCATTCTGCAGTAGTTTCCACATCTCAAGCCTTGAGGACAAGGTTGTTTTTAAGGGGGCAGACATGTTAGGGTCCTAACCCACACATAGGTAGA
>JZKD02S1609357.1:1213405-1227307 GCA_000966675.3 Picea glauca | reverse complement strand
GAACACTTTCTCAAATTCACAAACAACTTCTCCTATTGTAATCTTCTCAATGCCATCTTCAAGTGTCTGAGATGCTCATCTTCAGTCTTACTTAAAACTAGAATATCATCTAAATAAACAGTCACAAAATTACCAATAAAATCCTCGAGTACTTCATTCATTAATCTCGTAAACGTACTTGGGGCATTTGTTAAGCCAAACGACATATCAAGCCACTCATACAACCCTTCATTTGTTTTAAATCTTGTCTTCCATTCATCTCCCTCTCTCATCCTTATCTAATGATAACTACTCTTCAAATCTATTTTATAAAAATAACTAGCTCAACTCAATCAATCCATCAAATCATCCATTTTGGGTAAAGGGAATCTATACCTGATGGTTATCTTGTTGATGGCTCTTGAATCTGTGCACATTCTCCAACCTCCATCTTTCTTTGGACTCAACATATTTCGTACTGTGCATGGGCTCAAACTTTCCTTGATCAAACCTTTATCCAACAACTCTTGGACTTTATTCTTGACCTCTTCATTCTCTTGAGGGCTCAATCTCTATGATTCTTTGTTTGGAAAACTTTTTCCTGGAATAAGGTCAATATGATTATTGATACTTCTGATGGGTGGAAAAGTGTGAGGTAACTCATCCAACAACTAATGGAATTCCATATGAAAATCATTCATAGAAGTGCTTGTAAGGATGCCTCTTGGATTACCTACAACAATAACATGCATTTCCTATTCCTTCTTGACTTCTTTCAAGAGTTTCTTCCCACTTGTGAGAAGTATACTAGGACTAGCTTCTTCTTTGGTTCCTTTATCTTCTATTGGAGACAACATATTCTTACACCCATTCTTCTCAAGGGTATAGGTATTCTTCCTCCCATCATGTATAACATTCTGTCATATTTCCATAGTCTTCCCAATAGAACATGGCAAACATCCATGGGTATAACATCACATAAGACTTCATCTCTATAAGCACCTATTTTAAATTCAAATTTGCATTGTCGACTTACCATTACTCGGTGTCCTTTATGAAACTATGATACATTGTACAGATTTGAATGTGCAGTTGTCTCCATATTCATCTTCTCCACCATCTCTATGGATAGCAAGTTACCATTACTCCCACTATCTATAATCACCATGCATACCCTGTCTCTGGTCTTGCAAGCAGTTATGAACAAATTGTTCCTCTGGACTAGTTCTCTTACCTCTTTCTTTGGCTTCACGGGAACTTTTCTTATCTTGAGTGATCTCCCTTATTCTGTTGCTTCTGCCTTCATCTTTCTCTCCACATTCTTCCGCTATTCTTCAGAAATGTGAGCTTCCCAAATTCATGTATTTTTCTTCTCAGGACATTCCCAATACATGTTCCCTATCTTTCCACATGCATAACATTTCACTTCTCTTCCTTCAACTCTTCCTCTTCCTTTGGGAGAATAGTTTCTTCCACAATAGTTTCCTCCTCTAGAGATTCATCCTCTCTCTATTTGATTGTGATACTTTCCAGTTTCTACTCCAGGCTTCTGAAATTTCTCTCTGACGGTTCCGCTACCTCAGTTAGGACTCTTTCTTCTGTTCCTTTGACTCTGCTTTCTGACCAACTTTTCCTCTTCTTTCAGGGATACCTAATAAAAATCTTCCACATTTCTCATTGTCATCATGTTGATTTCATATTGAATTTCATAAATCAAACCATTAATGTACCTAGAAACATTTTCTTTGTCCTTCTCTTATGTTAAGCTTGTAGAACTCTTCAGTGTACTCCTTCACTAACAAACCTTTCTATCTCATATTTTGTAATTTCCTGAAAAAATTGATATGATAATCCTTGAGTATGAATTTAGCCTTCAACTTAGCCACCATTCTATCCCAAATATTAATTTTAGACTTACCTTTGCATCTTCTTTCATCCTGTAATTCATCCCACCATAAAGTTGCATGGCCCTTCAACCTGGTCACATCATTCTTTACCTTCTTCTCATCATCAATCTCCTCATAATAAAAGTACTTGTCTAGAGCACTTATCCAATCAAGCATTTATTCCACATTTAGATTACCTACATACATTGGGACATCCATTTTTTCTCTAGTTCCCAGCTTGACAACAACTCTCAGTAGTCACTCCTCTGTTGCTTGTTCTCCTGCAACTTCTTCTGCTTATACATCTTCACTTTCAACCTCACTAACATCACTAGATTCAAGTGATATTCTTTGTGTTGTCTCCATGGATTCCAACCTTGCACGAGTTTGTCTCATCTTTTCTTCCATGGTTGCATTGACTATTGGTCTCTCTATGCGTCTCCTTCATGACATGATTCCAAATTTTCTTTTCATCACTTTAATGATATAGGAAAATTCTCCCTCTTTTTTTGTTTTCTATAGACAAACTGAAGATTTGATACCACTTTATGCAAACCCCCACCACTCCCAGGGGCTCACATGACCTCTTGGTTTAAGGATATTTTACTCTAAGGAGATGAATCAACTCTCAGGTCCCCACTAAACCTTTGGAATCCTTTACCATAGGCCTTTTCTCTTTTCCCCCGATGCAATATTAGGTTGGTGAGGTTTTTAATTCCACAACAGAGTCTTTCAAGTGACCCCGGGCCAAAATCGTGGTGCAGTTTTCAAATTACTGAAGAATTTGGGACTTTGGAGCTCTGGGCTTCGAGAGCTCAAAAAGAAACACACCACAAACCTTATGAAGGCCGAACCCATGAATATCCTAAAGCAACAGATTCGACAGTTCACATCTATCTTGAATCGATGACTGACACTTTCTTCGGGCTTTAGGCTTCATATCCTTTAAACACTCAACTTGCGCTTCCTCCTGAATTCATGAATTCAAAAATGGAAATGGATCGACAAACCTCCACTCTTCAGTGACCAATGGATATGATCCTCTCCGGGACTCTAGCCTTCAAGAGTTATGAGAGGCTATTACACCCAACTGTCTGGATTGTCGAAATCCAAAGTAACTAGGATTCACAATCCATGGTCCATGTGTCCTGGTGGATGGAAGGATTGGATATACTTCGGGATTCATGACTTTGGGTATCTTCACAACAAAACTTTTCACAACCGTCAAACGTCAAACTAGCGGAGGCTAGATATTCTCTCCATGTTTCCTTCTTCAACCAACGGTCAAGACCAACTCCAACCTTTGGGCCTCCAGGAGTTCCCAACAAAACATGAAATATTCCTCAATTCTTCCTGAGCACCAAGTCTCCAAACTGTGAGAACTAGTGCCATGTGTCCTTTGTCTATCAATGGTTGGGATTCACTCCACTTTTCAAAAATTTTAGAGTTTTGTGTGTTTTTTCAACCACACTCCAATTCCTCCAGATATCCGGACTTTCAGATTACCTCCGATCTATGGATACGTGTCTTAACAGAAGAACGGTCCAGATTCACTTTAGATTACGGGACTTTGGGAATTTTTTTTCCTTTTATGCTTAAGCTCAAAAAACTTCCAAACTCGCGAAGTTCAAAGGACTTCGAGGGTTAAAACATGCACACCTTTTATGGATCTAAAGTTCGCAAGGGATCATGACTCCTCTTGATTGGATCTTGTCCACTCAACCTTCAAACAAAATAAAACTCTTGCCTCCAAGGAAATTTTACCCACTATTCCTCCTAACCTTTCTCTCTCAAGGTGACTCAAACCTCTAGCACACTCCTTGTGCTTCTCTAAAACCTTCAAAATACTTCAGACTTAACGATTTTCTGAAAACCCTCCTATGCACTCCTTGCACTCATCTTCCTTGGAACTTTCTCAACACTTGGCTAAGTGTCAGCCCTGTGCACACCTTGCACGGGTCTTCTTGAGATTCTATACTCCATTGAGTATATGTGCACTCCTTGCACTTGCTCGGTGAAACTTCACACTCTCTCTTCTAAACCAATGAGTCTGTAGACTCTGTCCTCGCACTCCTTGTGTGGCATTGTGCACTCCTTTCACCAGAGTTTCAGAAGATAAACACTTGAAACTTATAAACATCAACAGTTCATTTCTCTAACCAAGAAACACACAAAAAGGAATAAAACACATAAAACATGAAGTATAACATTTCGTAATGAACTCAGAGATAAACAACACCATACATTTGGAAGCAAATCTCTCTTTTTATATTCATTCAAAAAATATATACATGATTTCTTACTTCTCTCAGCTTCTTCTCTCCAACTCTCTTTAGCAGCAATAGCAAATAATGTTCAACAGCCTCATTTGGGCATAGATTATATATATTTATACTTGAAGGGGCTTCTTGAGCCTTCCTTCCTTTGTACCTTAGTTCTATCCTATCATAATTAAAGAAACTTATTACTAAGTTTATTAAAATTAATGAATAATTACGACCCGGATATGAGTCGATTCTCAAGATCTGTAAAATCCTACAACTAATTAAAGAAAATGCATTCTCCTGGAGTTCATAAAATGGCTCTCGCCTCAAAATATTAAAATTTCTTTAATTACAATGCTTTCAAAATATTACTATGATGCACTCCCTGTTGGAATCCAAATCAGTTTGAATGTGCATGTTGGATGTTGAGTCATCTTCCACTTGTCTTCTTTGAATGCTGATGGTGATGCTCCTGCATCAATGTTTCACCTTTCTATGTGACCTTTGTTACACATCAAAATTACTCACTTCAGTAGTGTTGCAAGTGTCGTCATTACAAGTGTTGTAAGTGTCACATCTTGTTCGCAAGTGTCGCATCTTGACCACAAGTGTTGCAAACATCATACTTCCATCTTGCCTATGTCGTTTCTCGAACGACATCATAAGGACACTTAAGACACCTCAAAGACTAGTTTTGAAGAGGAGAAATCACTTGACAAGGGTTACAAGCCTTTTTCCACTGAAAAAACTACTTAAAAATGATTTTTGGAAGGCAGCGCTCCCCTACCCACTATCAGGGAGATCCGGTGCTCCCTAGCCTTCTTTGGGGGAGAATTGAAATGCTCTGTGCACCCTTTTTGGGGAGCACTACCATTCCTAAGTGAATTTTGGTTTCTTGGAGGAAATAAGGGAAGAATCCCCTCAATCTCTAAAGTTGGTTGGATTTGGATATGAGTTCAAGGCATGATCTTAGGGAAGATCCACAACTGAAGGAGAGGAATCCTCAACTTATCCCAAATATCTCTCAAGTTTTTGGGTCTCTCCAAGCTTATATAAGGAAACCTTCCCATGGTTAAAGGTAGATGAAAATATTGGAGGTATGAAACCTATGATCTCATAGGCAACATACAGTAAGAAGATAGAGATTGAGAATTACACCAAACTTATGATCCCATAAGTGAGATTCCATTGAAGCATAATCAATGTAGATTACTTGAGCAAAGGGGTTGGACAAGGAGAGTTGGAAGAAGTTGTTGCACCTTCGTCAGAGGATTGTAAGTATTCTTCATTTGTTCTCATTAATATACATACATGCTTGGCCTGTTTCTTTCAAGTTTATGTTTGTTCCACATTAACTTGTCTTCAGTAGATAGACTTGTATTTGAGCTAATCTTGGTAGAATAGGAAGCTTGTTGTATCTTTGTTTGTTCTACAGGACCTATCAAGGAGCTTGGGATTGAAGCTCAACTTGGAATTTGCAAGGACAAACACCATTAAAAAAGGTACACTTTTCTTCTTCCTCTTCATTCATTATCTTAATTAGATATAAAAGGATGTTCGTGACCAATGATAGCACCCTTTCTGTCTTGGTTTTAGGGGTCTAGATACCAAGAGGGAATCCACTTGTCCACAGTAGGATTCACCTATAACATAAATTAGTGACTCCACTGGGGAAGAAGATAACTATCAAATTCCATTGCATGTTATGCAAAGGTGATCATTATTCTCACCTTTGTCCTTGCATGGACAAGGCTTCTTCTCTTTTGGAAAAACTTCAATTTCCAAAAGGTTGGTAAGAAGAAGATAACTGTCAAATTCCCTTGCATGCTATGCAAAGGTGATCATTATTCTCACCTTTGTCCTCGCATGGATAGGGCTTCTTCTCTTTTGGAAAAACTTAAATTTCCAAAAGGTTATCGTAAGCTTTCACCAAACCCATCGTCATTTGATGGACTGGTCAATTCGGTTCCATCCCTGGTCAATCTGGTTGATCAGGTGGTCAATCTAGTTTCATCCTCGCTTGAACCACTCACCAAATTAATTGATCCAGTTCCATCATCGATCAGCCCCACTTTTCATCTGGAAAGTGAAACCCAGGTGAGTGATCTAGTCCTGTCATTGGTCAATCCCACCCTTCATCCAAAGAGTGTCAAAGTGGTTTCTCCGGTGAATTCATCGGTCAATCCAACTCCTCCTCTGACGAGTTCCAAAGTGGTTTCTCCGATTACTTCACCGGTCAATCCCACTCCTCCTCTGACCAGTGCTAAAGTGATTGATCCAGTCCCTTAATCGGTCAGTCCCACCCTTCATCCAAAGAGTGCCAAAGTGATTTTTCTGGTTAGATCATCAGAAAATCCCACTCTTCCTCTAAAGAGTGCCAAGGTGGTCGATCCGATCTCATCATCGATTGATCCTACTCTCTCGTTAGAGAGTAAACCCGATTATGCCCACATTTTTCTCGTTGAAATAGGATCTACCGTGTCGGGGGGCATTCCTCCTTCTCCTACGAAAACCCTTCCAAGTAATGAAGCCATCCTTTTTTATTGGGTTGTGCTAACTAAACCTCGTCTTCCCTCTCACATGCCTTTCAAGATTATAGTAAAAGTTTGTGGTCAGGATTTTCCTCATGCATTGATAGATGAAGGTTCGTCTATTAGTATTTTTTCCTCTATTGCTTGACAAGCTTTGGGTTATCCTTAGCTTGTCTCGGTTACCCAGACTCTGTTCAATTTTAGCTGGAGAACCAGTTACCCTTTAGGGATCCTTCCTCAGTTTCCTGTAACTTTGGGAGTGTTGTAACAAATATTAAAAATTTCTGATTTGACTTAGGCACTTTTGCCCAAATCGTCTCCAAGCTAAATCCCTGCTTTATGAGCAAGATCCTTCTGCAAATTGGCAGACATGATGGATATCAGGGATGGAGATTCAAAAATTTCATTGTTAGCAAGTGAGCACGCAGTTTTTGAGAATGTAGAAGAAGGTCAAGGTCCTGGCATTAAGTGTTGTATTTATGATGACGACATGATGTCTCGTCACAATATTTCAAATCTCGATGCTGTTGGTCGTGTGATTCAAATACCCTCCTCCTTGTTGCATAAAAATTACAAAAGATTGAAATCTAGCCGACAAGATGAATTGAGGCAATTCAGAACAACCTTGCGGTGTTGGGGGTTTGATCAATATAACAAACTGAATATAGTATTTTCGTGGTTGACCGGCTAGCCGCAGCAGAAGAGCCTTGTCTATCTGTGATTATTCCGAAATGTCCCCGACTATTGGATACAATAACTTAGTGCTACATAATAGAGAAAACTGACTTGAAGGTTGAACCCATTCAAATGAAAGTTGTACGTATTCTTAAGGATATCTGAGTATCAATTGCGAAGGAATAATAAATGCCACAGACCAAAACGGTATATCATGGATCACCGATGCTAATTACATCGACGTGGGTCAGCCAACAAACATAGAGGACCTCTCTCAAGAAGCCTCTGGTTCTTACTTGCACAGTCTACGATATTTTCCAATGCCTCTCAACAAGTCATGCTATCAGTTGCCTATGGTTGTGAATGTGACTTACCTATTAAGACTATGGTTTGCCATGGAAATTATAGTCGATTTCAGCAATCGCAAAGCTTCCTTTTCTCTATTGAGACAATCGTTTTTCTCGCTTTTCAGAACGTATCATTCACAGATACAAATCCAATTAATTATGAAAATGTCTTGGTTAGTAGTCTGTTGTACATTTGCTTGATCAAAACCTCTGACACTATTGATCCATTTATCAACGCTAACGAGTTGAGGACCCTCCAACAGGGCATGTACTCAACAGCTAAATCTGGAGCAATGTTGACTTTAATATGGAGAATAAATGTTGGTGGAAATTCGACGCCAATTAGGTATCCTGACGACAACTTCGACCGTATCTAGACAACACAATCTCCTCCGCCTGATAAAAATATTGTGGTGCCTAGATCGAGCCGCTGAATCAATCGAGAACTTTTTACGTCCAGATAAATGACGTATTTTGGTCTAAAAGAATCACGTTGGCGCTAAGTTATTTTGCCTTAGAATATACATTCTCATCCAATGATTATCGGATAGTTCAAGCTCTTAACGCCATCAAAAATATATTTAACTTGAAACATTGGATATACGACCCTTGCTATTTGATTGAGTGGGAAGGAATTGGCTGTGACAACAATTCCACGCTCATAAGAATTTCCAAAATAAATTTGTCCGGAACGAACTTAAAAGAATTGTCCTGCGAGAAGAAAGTCTGCATTGCCAGAAACCGCTGCAACAAGATTAGGGACGAGGCTCAGGAGCCGACTTCGAGAGACAAAGATTATGGCAGGTGGCTTCAGGAGATATTGGGGCGTTACCATTCGTGTGATGATTGGGGCATTACCATTCAGGAGATAATGGGGGCATTACCATTCACCAGGTGCTCGTCAATGGTGGTGCAAAACGTGGAGGCACCGACAAGAAGGTTCTGAACGAGGTGCGGATTCTATCTCAAGTAAACGTTCAGTGTAAAGATAGGCCTCTCTTTGATATTGTTTGCACCTTGACGGATATGGAGTGTGTTGTCTTTCATGCCACCGTAAACTCTCAAGGCCCAGAAACTTTTTAGGAGTACTACATCAGGCATACTGATGGATGTCCCGTGAATTCAGAAGTAGAGAGGCAGCGTGTGATTCAGTGTTTGGAGGCTGCCATTAAAAGAACAGCCCCGAAGGTAGTTTGTTGAAGGTGCCCAACTCTGATTCAGTGCCAATAGCACTTGTATGGGCATTCCCAACTCCTGGGCTCGGACTAGAAGACAACACAGTGTTGGGTGTTGTTTTTGCTGGAGACGTGGAATATTTAGCTTTAGATTTCTCCCAGTGCTCCACAACAAGGCTCTTTCCCGAGGAGGAGAGAATATTTCTTTCGATCCCATCATTGACGCTCATGTGCCCAACTCCAGGGCTGCTGTGTGATTTCATCATCTCGTGAAGGATGTCCACGTTGCCTTCGATTGGTGCGACTTCTTCGATACCTTCGGGCACCTTGGAGCGACTGCCAACTCCTGGCTTGGCTATTGTATTAACATCTTGGGTTGAATTCTCAGAGTTGCTACCTGGATTGGACTCCGACTCCTTGAAGTTTGTCACATGGCCTCAGGCACTGGTGTAATTTGGCCTCGAGGAAGCCATAGCCACGGCATCGAGATGAGCAGAATTATGCTACGGGAGGGCCGAGTTGTGGAAATGATGCTCCAGAACCCTAGCTTCTGCAAATTGTAGAGAAAACAGTGTGGTAAATAATAATAGCAGGAAACCCATTGTGCGGACGTGATGAACTGAATTCCAATGGATATGGTGAAATAACAAGACTAGTTGATATTTCCTGAGAATCGACCCTCGTAACGCTCACAGAAAGGCGATATGCCCTCAGACAGACAGGATGTTTGCTGATTAAAGGCACCCGAGATGTGTGAGGTAGGCTGATTAAAGAGGAGTATGTTGGCATCAATATATAACTGCGGGAGTCCAAGTAGCTCGGCAATGAGAAACCGAGGGGAAGCCTCGCAGCGGTTGACTAGTTTTCACTCAGAGAATGAAGCAGCCTGAGATTATGTATGCGACGACTGGATTATTTTGTTTACCGAGAGTCTGAGGGCATGAGACTGGAACTCTGCACCAACGATCGAGTTGGGCTTCTGTCAAACATGACTTGCATACGCTGGGTGATAAGGCAGTCCGAAACACAGCTTGGAAGGAGTGGTCTTCTAAATGTAGTTGGAGAAGAAAAGCTAGGGAAAGTTTTGCTTGGAACTCTTGTTCGCATTGCTATCAAAACATATCTGATTGATCTGTCAAGGAATGGCGACCTGAATTCCTATGCCCGAAAGCCAGATGTTATCCTTCTGGTTATTCGCTTGGTGGAGCGTCTGAGAGGAGCAGCAATGGCTACGGAACCCTGAAGTCAAAAAGCAATTTTTGAGATGGGTACTGCAGTTATGAATTCTTTACTGAGGTTTCTAGAAGTCTATAAAAACCAGTCTATGGTGGTGTATGTATTGCCTAAGTTCACAGTGGACTGGGTTGATGGTCAAGTTGCATTTTAGAACGTCAACAGAATCTTGGGTGGTTTCTCTAGCTACGGCCGAAACACCCAATTCAAAGAGTATGCCAAGAACGACACAGGCATAACCTTCTCATCCTACACTAATTCCACTAATTCCAATTCCAGCGCGATGAGAACTCTACATTAAAGTTAAACCAGACCAAAGCGATCATCTATAACTCCACTTGTCAAAATGATTAGCGATGGTTCAAGTAGCCTGCAGAGCATCTGGCAGACGCACCTGGCATTCACAGAATTCCATGAAGAGGAACCGTTTCAGATTCCTGGAACACAAAGAGTTTTAGATCTTTCTTTTAAAACATAGATGTACGTAACACACCGCAGGAGGGGCGCTGAGGAAGAAACCTCTTTGAAAGAGGTGTTCTTTGGCATGCTGAGTTATTTTGTAAGCCAAGATTGGAGAAATAAAGATGATTTTTTACTTGTGACTGTGAGATTCATCATGGTCGATTTCTTTCATTATGTTCTTCTTCTTTTCAGCTGTGTTAAATCTGTTTGGACTTCATTATATGTTCCTTATCCGTAGTTGATATCGTTATTACCATATTGTTTATTTCTTCCTTATTCCGTCACGACTGTATTACAATTTCGTTTTCTTCTAACTGATGTGCTTCGTTATACTTTAGTACGACCACTACTATAGCGAATGAATGTTGGTTTTCTTTAATTGTTTGTTGTCTTTCTTCTGCACCAGCTATCAGCGGGTGTAAGACCAGTCTACACTTCCGGAATTCTGCATATATTCTCTGCTACATCGGCCTTTCCTTTCCTTTTTCTGCTACCGCATCATGACAATCAAAGCGCTGAAAGATAGACTTACTTTGCCTCACTTTCCGCAAGTTATTTGATCACTGCTATTATCTCCTTTCTTCTGTTTTCATTTGACTCCATGCCCAATGGACCATTTCCCTAGTTTAACCCCCGAACTCTAAATCCAAGACCATCATTTACCCATAAATCTTCCCACCATTTCACGTTTACTGAAGATCATTTTGTGACATTTTTCGAGAGATCCCTCTCGGGTTGGAGGAGGGCAGCTTCTAATCCAAAGTGGTTCAAGGTTTCCTTGGGATTGATTTGCTACAACCCAAATTCAGTTTCGAGTGTCAACATTTTGGCGTCGTTGCCAGGGAATTCGAAGTTGATATCTATCCCTGGGAGAACGACATTTTCATAGTCCTAAGGCCTAGTTGAGAAGCCGGTCATAGGAAAATATTGGTTGCACATGCTCTGGCGACTCCATTAAAAGTTTCTGATGGTGATTTCACTGGTGGGAGAACTCAGAATTACATCTTTCGTGTAAGGTCGCCCAATGGATGAGGCACCTGGTCTACTGTTCTTGGCACTTTACGAGAAAGTACCATCCCTAGATGGAGCCTATGTTGTAACAGATATTAAAAATTTCCGATTTGACTCAGGCATTTTTGCCCAAATCGTCTCCAAGCTAAATCCTTGCATTATGAGCAAGATCCTTGTGCAGATTGGCAAACATGATGGATATCAGGGATGGAGATTCAAAAATTTCATTGTTAGCAAGTGAGCACGTAGTTTTTGAGAATGTAGAAGAAGGTCAAGGTCCCAGCATTGAGCGTTGTACTTATGATGACGACATGATGTCTCGTCACAATATTTCAAATCTCGATGCTGCTGGTCGCGCGATTCAAAGACCCTCCTCCTTGCTGCATAAAATTTACAAAAGACTGAAATCCAGCCGACAAGATGAACTGAGGCAATTTAGAACAAGCTTACAGTGTTGGGGGCTTGATCAATATAACAAACTGAATATAGTATTTTCATGGTTGACCAGCTAGCCGCAACAGAAGAGCCTTGTCTATCTGTGATTATTTCTCTGGAAAAGCATTCCCCTACTGCTGTTGATGCTATTCTAAAATGTCCCCGACTATTGGATACAGTAACTTAGCGCTACATAATAGAGAAAACTGACTTGAAGGTTGAACCCATTCAAATGAAAGATGTACGTCTTCTTAAGGATATCTGAGTATCAATTGCGGAGGCAAAATAAATGCCACAGACCAAAACGGTATATCATGGATCACCGATGCTAATTACATCGATGTGGGTCAGCCAACAGACATAGAGGACCTCTCTCAAGAAGCCTCCGGTTCTTACTTGCACAGTCTACGGTATTTTCCAATGCCTCTCAACAAGTCATGCTATCAGTTGCATGTGGTTGCGGATGTGCCTTACCTATTAAGACTATGGTTTGCCATGGAAATTATAGTTGATTTCAACAATCGCAAAGCTTCTTTTTCTCTATCGAGACAATCGGTTTGCTCACTTTTGAGAACGTATCATTCACAGATACAAATCCAATTAATTATGAAAATGTCTTGGTTAGTAGTCTGCTGTACATTTGCTTCATCGGAACCTCCGACACTGTTGATCCATTTATCAACGTTATTGAGTTGAGGACCCTCCAACAGGGCATGTACTCAACAGCTAAATCTGGAGCAATGTTGACTTTAATATGGAGAATAAATGTTGGTGGAAATTCGACGCCAATTAGGTATCGTGACGACAACTTCGACCGTATCTGGACAACACAATCTCCTCCGCTTGATAAAAATCTTGTGGTGCCTAGATCGAGCCACTGAATCAATTGAGAACTTTTTATGTCCAGATAAATGACGTATTTTGGTCTAAAAGAATCACGTTGGCGCTAAGTTATTTTGCCTTAGAATATACATTCTCATCCAATGATTATCGGACAGTTAAAGCTCTTAACGCCATCAAAATTATATTTAACTTGAAACATTGGATATCCGACCCTTGCTATTTGATTGAGTGGGAAGGAATTGGTTGTGACAACAGTTCCATGCTCATAAGAATTTTCAAAATAAATTTGTTCGGAATGAACTTAAAAGAATTGCCCGGCGAGAAGAAAGTATCCATTGCCAGAAACCGCTTCAACAAGATTAGGGACGAGGCTCAAGAGCCGACTCCGGGAGACAAAGATTATGGCAGGTGGATTCAGGAGATATTGGGGAATTACCATTCGTGTGATGATTGGGGCATTACCATTCAGGAGATAATGGGGGCGTTACCATTCACTAGGTGCTCGTCAGTGGTGGTGTAGAACGTGGAGGCGCCGGCAAGTAGGTTCTGAACGAGGTGCGGATTCTATCTCAGGTAAACGTTCAGTGTAAAGACAGGACTCTCTTTGATATTGTTTGCACCTTGAAAGATATGGAGTATGTTGTCTTTCATGCCATAATATATGAGCTTGATTTGACACATTTAATGCATTGATAATATGATACATGGTTTAAATTGCACACATTGAATGCTATTTGTCCTTTATGCTTTTATTGGGAAGTGATATTGCCTTATTAGCCATCATTGACTTCGTCAATAATAGCATTTATTAATTGCTCATGTATTAGAGATAGTCATTGGTTTTTATGAAGTACTAACCCACTGCAAGCATATATTCTAGCTTTGTTGTCTTGTCTCGCAAACAGGTGCCATCCAGTGGAAGAACTTCTCTTGACTATCTCTTTTTGGCAGCAATCTGTGGAAGGGGTTTTCCTTGACTTGACCTTTACCTTTAGCCCTTCATTAAGCCAGATTGCCTTAGGGACGTCTCCCTTGGACTTGCCCTCCTAAATAGAAAGAGC
>JZKD02S1609357.1:1104283-1152460 GCA_000966675.3 Picea glauca | reverse complement strand
CCTGGGGTCTCCAACTTCTCATGGCCATAACTCTCTAACCGTGAGGAATTATGTGACGTTCCACATACCACCGGAAATGACATGACAAGAACTATCCATCTAGGATATTTTCTCTAACAAATTCATTTTTCTTCATCTCATTATTCCACAATTAAGCATGGGTTCTCTTACTCCACAAAGCGTCTTCCCGTGAGGGCTTTCACCATAAGGGGAACACTTTGGAGTTCATCCACATTTACTTCTTATCAACCATGAAAAAACAATAATGAGTCATATTTACATCAAGAACTATTGGGTCCATTACCCAAACCTTTGTGCTACGGGTCTTTCTTCAAGGGTTGACATCAATGACAACCAACCTTAATCAAAACTCTTCTTGCACCTTTAGACCACAAGAATACTCTCCATCTTCCCTTACGCACCTCACATTTCTTATATGCACCTCATATTTTGTCTTATTTCTTGGATGCTCTTCAAATTCACACATCTATGATGTATTTATAGTGTTTATGTGCTCACTTTTAGGGTTGACCTATAAAGACTAGTTGGGTCGACCTGAACTTTCTGGTTGGGTTGTCTGATAGAAAAATTAATATCTCTTCATTCCTAATGATTTATAGGGAGTGCCATATATTGTTGGAAAGGGATTGGAATAATATTTCCAACCATATAATCTATGTTCCCATTTGAGCTAGGTATTTAGAGTAAAAATGCCTTCAAAGCTAGGGTATCCAAACTAAGCATCAAAAACCCAAAAATAATATTTCCAACAAACTCCATCTTACAATATTTATCTTAGAAATTTGTAGTATCCCCCTGTCTTTGAAATCAATGACAAAAATATTTTCAACACTTTGAGACTTATGCCATTTTCCATCTCATGAAAAATATTAATTATTTTACTACAAGGATGTGGTTAACCTTAATCTAGTATATTTCATGCAAACCACCAAACCCATGAGTTAGCACTACGACCTCCTAGTCTAGGCTCTTCACTCACAAGATCTGAATTATCTCTTGGGATCACACAAACCCCTGATTTTACCTTACTCACATGCTTCTCTTGAAACAAGCAAGGAATTCAAATCCCCGAGGGTCCCTTTTCTCCTGCCAACTTGTTCATGTGACCATGGATTAGGGCCAATAACTTAGTGAAAGGTTTTTTTGGCACTTCGGGACTCCGAGATTAGGAGTTCCCCCATTCCAACCTCAAATAACAAACTTCTCCCAAATAGTCAAACCATCGAAATCCCAAAGAGTTCAGGGATCAATGATCCAAACTCCTCTACATCAACGATCTAGGTTTACTCCACGCTCCAAGGCTCTGGAAGAATTCACTCCAACCAACTATGTGCTCAAATGCATTAGATTCTTTACCAATCGATTTTGATCATAAAGCGATTTAACCAGAAGGAGTGGGTGTTACCCTATCCTTCCACTTCTCCAACGTCAAAGTTAAGACTTAATCAAACAATGGACATGAATATGTCTCCTTTGCATGACCTGTGGCTGACAACAACTCCAGGGCTACGGGCTTCAAGAACTTTCCACACCACACAACTACCACCCAAAATCACCCGAAGTGTTGAATCCTAAGTAACTCAGATATCTATGACTCACGCTTACCCACCGATTGACGGTTGAGATTAACTATGGGCTTTGAAGCTTCGAGGCTTCACGTCTTGGAAAAAAACTCATTGCTCTAAAATACCAAACTGGCGAAGTCTGAAGGAGTTCAGGACTTAATTATCCTAACTAATGATTTCCCCACTTGGTCGAGTTCCTCCTTGGAACCTTATACTCGCTATCCTTCCTAAGCTTTGTTCACTTTTAAGAAGCGAACTCCTGTGCACACTTGCGCTTCTCTCCTGGTTCTTTAACCCTTAGAACTATATGGGACGACACACTCCTTGTGCTAACTCTCTCAAGCTTAGACCTTTCAAATTCGTCTATACACTCCTTGTGCTTTCTTTGTGCATAATCGCACTACCTGTCCTGAGTCTCCAAACCCAAAAAATGGGTGGCCTTCGCACACCTTGCATTGGCATTGTGCACTCCTTGCACTAAGATTATCAGAAGAGACACAATTGAAAATTATAACTAAATCAAGAACTCATTCAATAAAACATTAAATTACAAACTCACATACAGAGATAACAACACAGTATCTATTCGGTTTCAGAAAAATGAACAAGTTTACAGTCTCAAAATTTTGAGAGCAATTTTCAATTTTATATTTCTTCAACAACTTCCAAGAAAAAATTTCAACAACCTTCAACAAACTCTCCTTGGCATAGATTACATTTATTTATACATGAAAGGGATTCTCTATCCTTCCCTCTAGACTATTCTAATGCTTTCACATCTTAATAAAGACAATCTTATTACTAAGCGTATTTTAGTAAGTGTACATTTACAATCTTAGATATGAGTCGATACACAAAATCTGTACAATCTATAGTCATTAAATACAATTACAACTTTATGGTGTACATACAATGACTCTAGCCTTTTGATCTCATGGGATCTTTAATTACAAAGGTTTCAAAAATTTAAATTGTTACGCCTCCTTGGAATCCAAACTAGTTAATGTGCATTGCGTTGTGCACTGAGTCACCTTCCACCATGGCTCATTAATTGATGATGGTGATGCTCTTGCATCGTACTCCTATGAACAAAATATTCACATAATCCTTTCCATGAGCTCCTCAACCTGCTTTCCATGCTTTTGAATATCTGCTTCAGTCAATCAATTGGCATCTTCTACTAGATGGTCCTTCCATTTGACTAGATATTCATAGTAAACCTTTCTATTGGTTCTTTTTGTAATCCTCTACTCTAAAACCTTTTCTATCTGG
Source organism: Picea glauca (assembly GCA_000966675.3). Taxonomy (NCBI): domain Eukaryota; kingdom Viridiplantae; phylum Streptophyta; class Pinopsida; order Pinales; family Pinaceae; genus Picea; species Picea glauca. The sequence goes on along the minus strand of JZKD02S1609357.1, from coordinate 1,149,602 downwards.
AGCTTCTCTACTATGGGAATCTGTTGCATCCATTGGACCTCCTCCTAGTCATTTGCTTCTCCTATGACATCCATCCTATAAGGATATAAGTCTACTACATTAAATATTGGTGAAATTCCAATGTCCTCTAGAAGCTCAATCTCATAAGCATTCGCAACAAATTTCCTGAGAATTTTACAAGGCCCTATCTTTTTTAGATTCAGCATATTATATTTCCCTCTTGGGAATATTTATTTCCTCATATGTGATAGAACTTAGTCTCCAACTTCAAATTTTACCTCTCTTCTTTTCTGATCTACTTAGTCCTTGTATCTATGGTTGATATTCTACAGTTGGCCTTTGATTTGTTCATGCAATTTCAGCATTTCTACAGCAAAATCTTCTGATCATGCACTCTGAAATTCATATTGTCCCAATGCTCTTAACTCAAAAAATCCTCTCGAGTGCATTCCATATATTACCTGGAATGGGCTCTTACCAGTACTCAAGTTTGGCGAATCATTATATGAAAAATGTTCTTGAGGAATAACTTGATCCCACTGACTATGATGTTCAGTCACTAAGCTTCTCAACAAATTTCCTAAGATCCTATTCACTACCTCAGGTTTTCCATATTTCTGAGGGTAATTTGTTGAAATAAAATACAAATCCATCAACAGTTTCTTCCACAAAGTCCTCCAAAAGTTTCCTACAAATTTTTCTATCTGAGACTATACTCCTAGGTAATCCATGCAATCTCACAATCTCCTTGAAAAACAAACTCACTATGTGATTAGCATCACTTGTTTTGTGACATGGTATAAAATGTGTCATCTTTGAAAAATTCTCAACTACCACAAAGATTGAATCATTCCCCCTTTGAGTTCTTGGCAATCCCAGAAAAAAATCCATACTTATAGCATCCCATGGCTTGTTTGGAATAGGAAATCATTGGTACAACCCTGTGTTTTGATGCTTCCCTTTAGTATACTGGTAGATTCTTCATTTGTCCACAAATTTATTCACATTAGATCTCATTCCTGGCCAATAATATGAAGAACTCAATTGTGCATATGTCTTATCATGGCCAAAATGTCCAGCCAATCCTCCACTATGCTTTTCCTTCAAAAAATTGTCCCTCATTGAGAATTTAGGAATACATAACTGACTCCTCTTGAATAGCAAGCCACCCTGGATCAGATACTCCATCCACAGTCTTCTATCTCTCATCAAAGGATTTTCACAAGCTTCATAAGCCTCCATGAAATTTGTGTCTCCTTTGTACATTTCCTTTAGGTGTTCAAACCCCAACGTCTCCACTTGGAATTCCTGCAAGATCAAACATCTCCTACTCAAAGCATCTGCAACTTTGTTAGAACTCCCACTAATATGCTTAATGACAAAAGTAAAATTCTACATGAATTCTACCCATTTGGCATGTCTCTGATTCACCTTCTTATTTGATTATAAACTAAAAAGCATGATTGTCAGTATACAAAATAAAATCTGTTGGTATAAGATAATGCCTCCACTTCTTCAAAGCTTGAATTATAGCATAAAATTTCTTAGCATAAGTCAGATATTTCCTCTTAGAATCATTCAACTTCTCACTGAAATACACAACATACTTATCATCTTGACTTAAAATTGCACCAATGGCCACTCCACTTGCATCACATTTGACTTGGAAGGTCTTCCTAAAGTCTATAAAAATCAAGATAGGTTGTTCTGTTATCTTCTCCTTTAACATTCTAAATCCTTTCTCGGCTTCTTTTTTCAAAAAAATAGGTATTCCAATAGAGGGCGAACACCTTCAGTAACCAATCACATAAACATATCAAATATCAACACACCGATGTTTTCACATGGTAAAACACCTATAGGGAAACATCCACGACCCCAACCAACACGGCCACTTGGAGTAGTTTATTAATGCAAAAGAAAAAGATTACAGAGAGATTTTACAAGAGATTTTCTCATAATCGATCATCGATAAATGACCCTCCATGCTCTTTCAATAGAGATCATGGACCAATCGAGTGTTAAGCCACAGATCAATGGTCGTTAATATCGAGGATAATATGAACCGTCAGATCACTCTATGTCAATAACATATTGTGACCATCGATTTCCTAACTACAAATGCATACTTGTTGGCATAGGGGCAAACATAGGGTTCAACGCTTCAACAAGACACCAACAAAACCCTAACTACCGGCCCTTTCAGCAACACCTGCGAAATAGATGAAGTCTCACCCGAGGTATAGGCATGGGTGGTTGCAGGACTCTAGTGTTTGCAACCTTAACTGGGATACAGATCTGTGATTGTAACACCTTAATAGAGCACTTAGAAGTTATAGATTGTTAGTATTCAACCTTAATTTATAGTGTAGGTAAAACCTAACAATAGATCAGTGCAGTAGTCTACAAGATCTAATACGCCCAAGCACTTAGCACATAAATATAGATCGGATCTAGCATCCATTCACATTATTATTCACAAAGCATCAATAGTTCTATCTACCATTCATCTATATCAAATAACTAAACAAGTAAACACATATACACATCAATAGATCTCACAAAGCATAGCAACACAGGATATACATGGTTCACCCCCAGCCTGGGCCTACGTTCACCAACGCTTCTTCTCTTTTATTGTCTTATGTCAATCTTCTACATGCTCAAAGCCACAAGATCCTACTCTGCATACGACAATATATCTGCGCGCACTTCATTATATCCTCCTTCCCTGAGCTATATTACAACACAAATCCTTTACACAGTCTCTTACAGTCACTTGCACTCAGCTCTACAGGTTCTCAACATAGCATGCACAAAGCATTTACAATTTTCACTCAGCACTTTGGCAACGTACCAAGCCCCTCTCTACATTGCCTAGATATATATTTATACATTAAAAAAAATCCTAACCCTGGGTAAACCCATGGGCCAACATCCCCATACCCGTTACATAAGCCTAAAACCCAAAATACCTAAACAAGGGGTCGAGATCCCGCAATCTCCGCTTCGACTTGTTCTTTGCCTTCGACAACCTTTTGAAGTCCAAAAATAGGTCAAACGTGACCAAGGATCCTCAAAACTTGGTCAAGGGCCAACAGGCCCCCAACACTCACCTGTGACTCGTTCCAAGTCACTCTAGTCTGGGTAGTTATTCTTCAAAATCCTTGAGCTTGGCTCGAGCTGCTTCGACATGTTACTGCGTCAAGGCCTCCTACTCTGTGAACTCTTGGATAACTTCTTTGTTGAGAGGTCCCTCTAAGCATTGTTCGACTGCAGTGACTACTTGTTCCAACTCTATTCCTTGGCCTTCAATATCCTCAAATAGTTGGCATGCTTCATCCTGGACTGGCTAGAGCCTCTGAGTTACTTCCATGACTTTTCTCTGTATTGTGTGGACCTTCTTTTGAGCAGTGCGTTGTTCCTGGGATCGCTTCATCCTTTCAACTTCTGATAAGAGATTCAACTATGCCTGTCCTATCATTGGTTGTTGCTTTGCCTCCTGGAGCTGTGACTCCAGTGCCTTTAGTTCAATGTCTTTAGTAACTCGCTCATAGGTTTTTACACTTCTACTGCTAAGTTGTTTACATTCCAAAGAGAATTCTCTGATCCTATCAACTATGCTCTGGGCGGTGGCTTCTTTTTGGTCTCGCACATCCTGCGGGGTACTTGGCAATGTTTGTAGCTCTAGGTCTGCGATTGTCTATTGAAGCTGCTAGATAGCTTCCGCAAGATGCGCTACTTGATGCTCCACTGGTTCTTCCACCTTTTTCTCTAAGACTATGTTGGCATAGGGGAAAACCCAAGGTTCAACTCTCAAGAGAACACCAACAAAACACTAACTATCGACCGTTTCAGTGACACCTATGACGAAGATGAAGTCTCACTCGAGGTAGAGGCAGGGGTGGTTGTAGGACTCATATGTCTATAACCTTAGCTGGGAGACTGATTTGTGATTGTAACACCTTAATAGAGCACTTAGCAATTATAGTTCACAGTATTCACTTCGTAGAGAAAACCCTAATTACCGAGTAGCGCAGTATTAAACAAAATCTAACATATAGACACACTTAACATAAGGGAACAGATCAGATATAACATCCACTCACATTATTAAGCACACAACATCAACATATCTATCCAACATTCATCTATATCAAAGAACTAACCAAGTAAACACATAAACACATCAATACATCACACAAAGCATAGCAACACAGGATATACGTGTTTCACCCCCAGCCTAGGGCTACGTCCACCAACTCTTCTCTTATTTATTATCTTCCATCAATATTCTGCATGCATAGAGCCACAAGATCCTACTACGCATAAGACAGGATATCTGCGTGCACCTCACCAGATCCTCCTTCCTCGAGATAGGTTACAACACAAAGCTTCTACTCAATCTCGAACAGTCACTTGCAGTTAGCCTTGCAAGTCTCACACAACATGCACAAAGCATGTACAACTATCACTTGCACTTAGCACTTAGTATCACACACTTGCGCTTTTGCACTTAGCATACATACACCTCTTGCACCTTTGCACTTAGCATACATACACTTCTTGCGCCTTTTCACTTAGCATACATACAATTCCTACTTACATCACCTAGATTTCTATTAATACATTACAAAATGGGCCTAAACATGGGTAAACCCATGGGCCGACATCCCCATATCCATTACATAAGCCCAAAACCCAAAAATCCCTAAAAAGGGGTTGAGATCCTGTGATCTCCGCTTCGACTTGCGCTCCTCCTTCGACAGCATGTCGAAGTCCCAAAAGTAGCTCAAACATGACCAAGGATCCTCAAAACTTGGTCAAGGGCCAATAGGCCCCCAACACTCACCTATGACTCGTCTAGAGTCACTTTGGTCTGGGTAGCTCTGCTTCAAAATCCTCGAGCTTGGCTTGAGCTACTTCAACCTGTTTTTGCGCCAAGCCCTCCTGCTCGATGAACTCTTGGACAACTTCTTCATTGACAGGTTCCTCTAAGTGTTGTTCAATTGTAGTGACTACTTTTTCCAGTTCTTCTCCTCAGCCTTCAATCTCTCTGAATAGTTGGCAAGCCTCGTCTTGGATTGGTTGGATCCTTTGAGTTACTTCCATGAATTTTCTCTGAATGGTGTGGACCTGTTGTTGAGCAATGCGTTGTTCCTGGGATCGCTTCATCCTCTCAATTGCTGACAGGAGATTCAAATACACCTTTACTATTGTTTCTTGTTTCTTTTCCTCCTTGAGTTGTGACTCCAGTTCCTTCAACTCAGGATCCTTAGTGAGTCGCTCATAAGTCTAGGCATAGTGATCACTTAGCTTTTTACATTCCATGGCAAGGGCCTTAATTCTCTAAACTGCGCTTCGAGCAATTGCTTCTCTTTGTTCTCATACATCCTGCAGAGTGCTTGGCATTGTTTATAGCTCCAGATCTATGATTCTTTGTTGAAGCTATTGGATATCTTCTGCAAGCTATGCTACTTAATGCTCTACTGGTTCTTCCGCTTTTTTCTCTAAGCCTGTCACAGAGGGAAGTGCTCTGCTGACTGCTTCTTTGACTCCGAGCTTTTCTGTGAGCAACTTCTCTTTCTTTTGTTGGATTTGTGTTTTCTCCTCTTCAAACTTTGTTTGGAGAGAAACCTTCTCCTATTGTGCAACTCGACATTTCTCTACCACTTCCTCTTGTGCTTGCTTCAGGATCATCGTGGCCTGTTCTTTCTCTTCTTGCGCTTGACGAAGGTGAGCTTCGGTCACATCAACTATTCTATGGAGTTGGGTAGGCTCATCTCCCAACTCTGGTGCTTCTGATGGTGGGGGCCCAGTGGATACTACGCGATTGGAGTGAAGGGCATGTTGTACCCCTCTGAGTTATATCTCAATCCTATCATACATGGCTACTTTCTTGGCTTCTGTGTTCTGCATAATATCCTACGAAGCATCTGATATGGCTGCAATGATGAATTTAAGTCATCGAGCATGAACATAGTCTGCAACTTGATCTTACTAGCTATGGATTTCTTCCTCGAGGTAGGTTTCATGGGGGAAACCTTTATTTTCTTATAGGGATCAACCTCATCAATAGGATCCCTAGGAAGTGTAACTTCACCTTGCTTCTACTGATCTTCTTTGCCAATGGTCTCTTATCTATCTACTTCATCATCACCTCCTCATCCAGGTGATACTGAAGCAGTTGCATCTGATGCACTGCTCAAGTTTTGTAATTCTTCAGTCTTTTTCCATCTGCTGGTTCTAGGTGTGTCGTGTTCTTTATGAGTGGCCTCCCAGCTTCCAATTAGTTTAGGATCAGACATTGCATTATTCTGATATCTCAACGAAGTTCTAGTTTTGCAAACCTTCCTTCTACAAAATCCCTTCTGGAACATTCTGCAACTTTTCTATCTTTTCTCTCTTCTTACTGAGCTTTCTAGCCTTCTTCCTTGTAATCTTCTTCTCGGTATTCCTCTTTCCATTATGATTCTTATCTCCTTTTGGCATAGTAACTTCATTTTGTTGAGATTCTTTCATAGGGTTCAAGGGAAATACTTATTCTCTGTCTGGGGTAGGTGCTCCACTCTTCTGTGAGTCTTCTTGTGTTCTTTCAACTTTGACATCCAAGTTTCTAGTTCTAAACATCCTCGATCTGTTCTCCTATTCTTCAATCAAGTGCGCTATCCTCGTAGTCATGAAATATTTTAATTCTTACTTATTTTTTTCTAATACTTCCTCTTCTTTTCTTTTGGTCTAATCTTTCTCAATCCAAGTTTTTCCTAGTAATATAGAAAATGGGGGGTTGTTCTCAATAAATTTAACAACCTCAAAATCTTCCTCTGTCATAGTTCCATGAGCACTCATAGATATCTAGGTGAGTCTTCCACATAGGTTTATCATCTTTCCTTTGAACAATCCTATTCCCCCCAATGAAGGAATCATAGCAGGCTTTCCCAAAATTTCCCAAGTTCTTTCTGTCATGATATTCACCTGTGTTTCATCATCCAGAACATAGTCAATGTCGAAGTGTCCTATTCTTGTTTATATACATTCTTTTTCTTTGAAGATCTTTGATAAGTTGATATTTCTATGATCATTTAGGGTGTCTTTTATTTGTAGAAATACATTCTATGATTCTTTTGGGGGTTCTTCCATCGTCTTAGTTTTTTGATCTTACTCAAGGTCTTCTTGTCTCATTTTCATTCTTTCAACCTTAGCAATCATTCTAGGGCAATCCAAAACTTCATGGTCCATAGATTTACAACAAAGACAACTAGGTCTTATACCAGGACATTCCTTATCAAGATGTCTCGGTCTTGTGTAGCTATAGAAAAGATTTAATCCTCTCTTTCTTTTGAACGATCCCCAACCTTTCCTGTACTACGCACTAGGGTCACAGTAACTAGCCTGCAAAAAATTCTTTCTAGAATCCTGCATCCATTTGTTAGTCCAAACATTATTTCTATGCATAGGAATAACATATATTTCATTATTTCTATCAGATTTACTCATATAAAACCTTCTTTCATTTAGTTGTGCCTTATTTTTCAAGTTAGGACAAAATTTATCAAACATACCTAGATCCATACTTTTGAAACAAAAATTTCCACTTGTCTTACCTTTTCAATCAAACTGTTCACTATTCTTACCTTTATCAGGGCACAAAGCTTTAAGATCTTACCTCTTTTCTTCAGATCTAACTTCTCTTCTTAGCACAGAGCTTCACAAGTCAAGTAGAATACTGTGCACTAGCACAACAGATCTACGCACAGAGATTTCTTTTCTTCAGTTCTCATCAATCATAGTTTCAGGTAGAATATTGCGCACTTCAACATCATATCTATGCACAAAACATTCTTTTATTTAGTTCCTAGAAATCACAGTTTCACATCTTGAAAATGGAACCATTTGTTCACATAGAGCCAGACCCAGGGTTCAATGCTCAAGAGTGCACCAACAAAACCCTAACTACTAGCCCTTTTGGCAACACCTGCGAAGTAGATGAAGTCTCACCTGAGGTAGAGGCAGGGGTGGTTGTAGGACTCAGATGTATGCAAACTTATCTAGGACACCGATATGTGATTGTAAGACCTTAACAAAGCACTTAGCAATTATAGTTCATAGTATTCACTTAGTAGAAGAAACCCTAATTACAGAGCAACGCAGTATTCAACCATATCAACATATAGACTCACTTAGCATAAGGGAACATATTAGATCTAGAATTGACTCACATTATTAATCACAAAGCATCAACAGATCTATCCAACATTCATCTATATCAAATCACTAAGAAAGTAAACACATAAACACATTAATACATCGCACAAAGAATAGAAACATAGGATATACATGGTTCACCCCCATCCTGGGGTTGTGTCCACCAACTCTTATCTTCTTTATTATCTTTTGTTAATCTTATACATGCACAGAGCCACAAGATCCTACTCTGCATAGGATAGGATATCTGTGCACACCTCACCATATCCTCCTTCCCCAAGCTAGGTTACAGCACAAAACTTCTTCTCAATCTCTTACAATCACTTGCACTTAGCCTTGCAAGTATCACACAACATGCACAAAGCATGTACAACTATCACTTGCACTTAGCACTTGGTATTACACACTTGCGCTTTTTCACTTAGCATGCATACACCTCTTGCGCCTTTGCACTTAGCATACATACACTTCTTGCGCCTTTGCACTTAGCATACATATACTTCCTACTTACATCACCTAGCTTTCTATTTATACATTACAAAATGGGCCTAAACATGGGTAAACCCATGGGTTGAAATCCCCATACCCATTACATAAGCCCAAAACCCAAAAATCCCTAAAAAGGGGTCAAGATCCCGCGATATTTTCTTCGACTTGCACTTCGCCTTCGAAAACCTGTCAAAATCCCAAAGTAGGTCAAACATGACCAAGGATCCTCAAAACTTGGTCAAGGGCCAACAACCTGTCATAGAGAAAAATGCTCTATTGACTACTTCTTTGACTCCAAGCTGCTCTGCGAGAAACTTCTCTTTCTTTTGCTTGACCTTTCTTTTCTTATAGGGATCAGCCTCGTAAATAGGATCCCTAGGTGATGTTACCTCACCTTGCTTCTGTTGATCTTGTTTTCCATTGGTCTCTTCCTTATCTACTTCATCATTATCTCCTCGTCTAGGTGATTCTGAAGTAGTTTCGTCTGATGCACTGCTCAGGTTTTGTACCTCTTCGATATTCTTCCTTCTGCTAGGTCCATGTGTTTCATTCTCTTCATGAGTGGCCTCTGAGCTATGAATTAGTTTGGGATCAGACATTTATGTGGGGTCGGCAGGGATAAGGAGCTTTCCAAACCAGTCCTTAGTTAGCTCTTCAAGGTCCTCCTCTATGAGCTTAGAGTATGACTGAAGCTCTTCTTTATGATCGTCTATGCGCACAATGATATAAATAAAGTGTTGATCTGCACAGAACTTCATGAGGGGTCTGGACTGGTGCAGGGTGTTCAACATCATATGAGGGACAACCCCAATAGCCCTCTTTAACTAGAGATAGTATGAGTGGAATACCTTGTTCGACTACCATTTTTTTCCCATATTGCTTGAGTACTAGAGCGTGGTGAACTTCGTATCCAGTGGCTCGAATGGCTCAATGTCTGGTAAGGTCACACCTTCCAAAATCTCCCAAGCAACAAATTCTATGAGGATCGGCAACCAGCTGAAATGGAACTGACAACCCTGATCCTGAGCTTTGCGACAATCCAATTCTAGCTGGTTGACTAAGTACTTTTCCCAGTTCATTTGGAGTCCTTATACACATTTTTCGGTGAGGTCAACAACGAACCCTATGACCTGTGTAGGTATGTTCTTTCTCACTAGCTTTCCTGCAATTAGTCGGCAAGCCAGGCACACTGTGCCATTTTGGATGGAAGCTACCTTGTAGCCTTATGTCCCCTTTTCTACATCACCATAGGTATCCTTAATTCTATGTGTCAGGGCACGGTCTGCAGCCTTCCTTGGGTAGAAGTCTTGTGGGTCTGGTCCCTGCATCCTCAATCCAATGATCCTATGGATCAACATCGGATCGATTGTGATGCGTCTGTCTAGCCATAGATATCCACCATGGTATCACGATAGCATGAACTTAACACACGCGTTAACCTCCTGGTGCCTTCCAAAATGTGGAATCTTCATCACATTCAAGATGGTGGATTGTGCGAGGTTCATAGTCCATGGTTGGGGGATTATTTTCAAGTTCTTCTCCTTCGTCCTAGTCAAGTATCTATGAGGAGCAAGCATATTATGGTTCTTGTAGTCCCCCAGGTTGAAGTCATTGAATTTTGATGCCGCGATCTTATCCTGTTGTGTTCTAACTTCACGTATCCCCTTTTGGAGGTACACAGTAACTAGGGTGTAATCGAAGTCTCTGGGGACACTGTCATGACTCACCGCGCCAGCCAAAGGTAGGATGTAGTTGGGCAGGATGGTCAGGATTAACTTTGAATTCACCAAGTCATCTCGATGCTTGGTTATTTTCTCAGTTGCAGCTCAGGATGGTCCATATCTGCAAGCAGTGGATGGGGAGGCTTGCACTCCTCTAGCCGACGAGGCTTGAATCCCTATGGACATTACTTTTTCGGCCATTAGATCAATGAGAAATTCTTCAACCAACTTCTCTATGGCACAGATTTCGTCCAACATGCACGCTATTGATCGGATAACTCAAGTCAATGAATGAATTCTCAATGCAATAGGATAGGTGTCGATCTCAGTAAACACAACGCGGTAGCAATGAGTTCTTCTATTGGCTTGGATATAATTTGCAAAAGTGGTCTCGGTGAAATAGTCAACGGACTAAGTAGACAACGAGGGAATGGATCTCTCCAATGGGTGATAAGCCTTCATCAATCCGGTTCTGTCCATTGCAGCGTAGTACCAACAGTCTGATGATGAGGTTTTTGGTCATAACTATTGTTCTAACCATTCGGGGCATTGGTCTAATGGTTATAATGCTTCCAATGGTCATATCGCTCAGCCATGGTGAAGTTTCATGTTGCGTTGTTCTGATATCCCGGTGAAGTTCCAGTTTTACAAACCTTCCTTCTGCGAAGTCCCCTTTGGAACCTTCTGCAACTTGTCTATCTTTTCTCTCTTCTTACTGATATTTCTAGCCTTCTTCCCTGTGATCTTCATCTCAATATTCCTCTTTCCATTCTTATTCTTATCTCCTTTTGGCATAGTAACCTCGTGATGTTGATATTCTTTCATAGAGTTCAAGGGAAATACCTCTTCTCCATCTAGGGTAGGTGCTCCACTCTTCTGTGAGTCTTATTGTGTTCTTTCAACTTCGACATCCAAGTTTCTAGTTCTAAACAGCTTTGATATGTTCTCCCATTCTTCAATCAAGTGCATTATCCTCCTAGTCATGAAATCTTTTAATTCTTTCTTCTTTTGTTCTAGGGATTCCTCTTCTTTTCTTCTGGCCTGATCCTTCTTAATCCAAGTTTTTCCTAGTAACATATCAAATGGGGCATTGTTCTCAATAAATTTAACAACCTCAAAATCTTCCTCTATTGAAATTCCATGAGCACTCATAGATATCTATGTGAGTCTTCCACATAGGGTTATCAACTTTCCTCTAAATAATCATATTCCTCCTAATGAAGGAATCATAGAAGGCTTTCCTAAAATTTCCCAGGTTCTTTCTGTGATGATATTCCCCTATGTTTCCCCATCCATAATACAGTCAATGTCGAAGTCTCCTATTCTTGTTTCTGTGCACTCTTTTTCTTTGAAGAGCTCTGATAAGTTGACATTTTTGTGATCATTCATGGTTTCTTTAATTTGTAGAAATACATTCTCTGATTCTTTCTGGGCTTCTGTCATGGTCTCAGTTGCTTGATCTTCCTCAAGGTTTTCTTGTCTCATATTCATTCTTTCGATCTTAGCAATAATTATAGGGCAATCCAAAACTTCATGGTCCATATCTTTACAACAAAGACAACTAGGTCTTCTATCAGGGAATTCCTTAGCAAGATGTCTCGGTCTTCTATAGCTGTAATAAATACTTAATCTTCTTTTTCTTTTAAATGATCCCCAACCTTTCATGTACTACACACTAGGATCATAGTAGCTAACTTGAAAAAAATTATTTCTAGGATCCTGCATCCATTTGTTAGTCCAAACATTCTTTCAAGGCATAGGAATAACATATCTTTCATCATTTCTATCAGATCTACTGATATCAAATATTATTTCTTCTGGCTGTGCTCTAGTTTTTAGGCTAGGACAAAATTTATCAAACATACCTAGATTCATACTTTCGAAACAAAAATTTCTAGTTATCTTACCTTTTCAATAAAGAAATTTCATTGTTCTTACCTTCATCAATGCATAAAGCTTTCAGATCTTACCTCTTTAATAAAAATGTTTCACTGATATTACCTCTTTTCTTTAGATTTTCCTCCTTTCTTAGCACATATCTTCGCAGTCAAGTACAATATTGTGCACTAGGGAAATAGATCTATGCACATGGATTTCTCTTTTATTCAGTTCCCAACAATCACAGTTTCAGGTCTCGACAATGAAACCATTTGTTGGAACAGGGGAAGACCCAGGGTTCAACGCTTCAATAGTGCACCAACAAAACCCTAACTATCGTCCCTTTTAGCAACACCTACGAAGCAGATGAGGTCTCACTCGAGGTAGAGGCAAGGGTGGTTGCAGGACTCCAGTGTCTGAAACATTAGTTGGGACACAGATCTGTGATTATAACACCTTAATAGAGCACTTAGAATTTATATATCATTAGTATTCAGCCTTAATTTATAGCGTAGGTAAACCCTAAGAATAGATCAACGTAGTAGTCTACAAGATCTAATACGCCCAAGAACTTAGCACATAAAGATATATCGGATCTAGCATTCATTCACATTATTAAGCACAAAGCATCAATAGATCTATTTATCATTCATCTATATCAAATCACTAAGTGAGTAAACACATAAACACATCAATACATCACAAAAATCATAGCAACACAGCATATATGTGGTTCACCCCCAGCCTGGGGCTACATTCACCAACTCTTCTTCTCTTTTATTATCTTTTGTCAATCTTCTACATGCACAAAGACACAAGATCCTACTCTGCATAGGACAGGATATCTACGTGCACTTCGTTATATCCTCCTTCCCTGAGCTAGATTACAACACAAATCCTTTACACAGTCTCTTATAGTCACTTGCACTCAGCTCTGCAAATTCTCAACATAGCATGCACAAAGCATTTACAATTTTCACTCAACACTTTGGCTAGGTACCAAGCCCCTCTCTACATCGCTTAGATATCTATTTATACATTACAAAAAAGCTTAACTATGGGTAAACCCATCGGTCTACATCCCCATACCTGTTACATAAGCCCAAAACCCAAAATCCCTAAACAAGGGGCCAAGATCCCACGATCTCCGCTTCGACTTGTTCTCTGCCTTCGACAGCCTATCGAAGTCCCAAAATAGGTCAAACATGACCAAGGATCCTCAAAACTTGTTCAAGGGCCAACAATACTAATGCATACTAAAGAAACACACTAAGAAACACACTTTTACCTAACAACACATGAAACCAAGTAGATCTTAACTAACTCCTAAGTGTCTAAATATCCTAACATCCCCCCTTAAGAACAACTTGGGATAGGATTGAAGGATGTACAATAGTGACACAATAGGAGAAGGAAGGAGGCATTAGAGCATATCCCCCCTTAATGACAACTTCTTGAACTCCTAACATAGATCAAAGTTTGGAAAACTTCACTTTTGTGAAAATGTATGCAACTTGATCTTTTGTAGGGAAAAAGAGCACTTCAATAAATTGATCATGAATGATCTTTTTGATTAAGTGCATGTGTAGCTCGATGTGCTTGCTACATTGATGTTGAAATGGATCTTTGGCAAGCTTGATGGCACTCTGATTTTCGCACCAATGGTTGTTCGGATGTTGCTATTGAAATCCAAACTCTTAAAGGATCTATCGAAGCCACAAGGCTTCCTGATTGGCATTTTCCATTGCTCGGTACTCTGCTTTTTCTAAAGAAATTGCAATAGTTTGTTGTTTCTTACAGGCCCAAGTGACAGGTCCAGAACCAAGGATGAAAACATAACCTGCAGTAGACTTTCAATCATCAGGGTCATCGGCCCAATCTAAATCAGTGAAACCAGCCAATAAGGGAGTCCCCCCCTGAACTGTAATGTATCTCGAACTGAACTGTACCACGAAAATAGCGAAGTATCATTTTAGCTTCTCTCAAATGGATTTCATCGGGTGTTTGCATATACCAGGAAACAATACCAGCAACAAATGAAATATCAGGACGGGTATGAGTCAAGTATAAGAGGATACCTACTAACTGATGATACAAGGTTGCATCAACTTCGAGAGAAGTACAGGTGGTAGAAATATTGACTCCGGACTAGAAGGGAGAAGGGGATGGTTTAAAATCGTCCATGTGAAAGTGACGAAGAAGGTCACAAGCATACTTATACTAGGAAAGAAAAATTCCTTCATTGGTTTGCAAAAATTGGAGGCCAAGGAAATAGTGCAAAAAGCCTAAGTCTGTCATTTCAAATTTATTCTTAAGGTTGGTTTTCACACGGTTTAAAAGTTTTGAGTCACTACCAGTAAGGATAAGGTCAGCAACATAAAGGAAAATGATTAGGAGATGGCTTCCTACTTTCTTGGTATAGACATTAAGATCAAAATGGCATCTAGAGAATCCAGTGGCAATAAGAAAGTTGTCCATTTTGGCATACCAAGGTTGGGGAGCTTGCTTGAGACCATAAAGAGATTTCTTAAGGTGACAAACAAGTCTCGAGTCATTCTGGACATATCCAGGAGGTTGTTCCATGTAGATTTCTTCTTTGAAATCTTCGTGCAAGAAGGTAGATTTGGCATCCATCTTATGGACCTCCCATTTATGTGAGGCAGCAAGGGAAAGAACAAGGAAGATGTAATTCATTTTGGATATAGAGGAAAAGGTTTCATTATAGTCAATTCCTTCAACTTGGGAAAATCTTTTGGGAACTAACCGAGCCTTGTGTCTTTCAACACTTCTATATAATGCATACTTAGTTTTGTAGACCCATTTACATCTGACTAGTTTTCTTCCTTTTAGAAGAGGTACAAGATCCCAAGTATCCTTTGTCATTAAATAACGATACTCTTCATTCATTGTTGTATCCCAATCTAGATGACTTGAAGCTTTTGCAAATGTCTCTGGATCATGATTCTCTGAAACTTGAGCCAAAAGAGAAGAGGCTCGTTGGAACTATGAACGTGTACAACACTAATCTTAAGGATCACCGACAAGATCACTAGCAACTTCTCATGTTTAACAAACACATCTAGGAAGAGGTGGATTTGGTGTTGGTTCAAGTTCAAAGGACTTATTTGGAGGAAGGTGAGCAGGTAGAGGTGGATTTTCATCCTCACTATCATCATATGAAGAAGAAACCAAAATAGAAGAAATCATAAACGTCGAAGATGGCTCATAGAATGAAGAAGGAACAATCGTCGAATTAGGATCGCAGGCTAGAGAAGGCACAAACGTCGAATTAGACTCGTAGGCAAAGATATTTTCATCAAATTTAACATCTCTTATAATAATAATTTCACTACAATGTGGTTGAAGAAGTCTATAACCTTTGACATCTTCAGAATAACCAACAAATATACACTTCTCACTTTTAGGTTGCAATGCTTTCCTTTTCTCATCAGGAATGTGAGCCCATGCTATACTACCAAATACATGGAATTGACTTACATCTAGTTTAGTTTTAGTCCAAGATTCTTCTGGTATTATATTTTTAAGATCCTTTGTGGGAGTGTGATTTACTATGTAATTTTCATAGTTGATGGTTTCCTCCCAATACTTTAGATTTAATCCCTTAGATTGGATCATACAATTAGCCATTTCCTTTAATGTGTGGTTCTTTCTCTCGGCAACACCATTTTGTTGCGGTGTATATGGAATAATGTGTTTCATTTGGATGCTCTGTGTAGTGCAGTTACTTGTAAAATTATTGTTCACATATTCACCTCTGTTATTTGTTCTTAACCTTTGAATTTGATGTCCAGATAGCTTTTGTACAAGGGCCTTGTAGGCCAAAAACTTGTCAAAACATTTGCTCTTAAGATTTAAGAAGCAAACCCAAGTATGTCTGGAGAAGTCATCAATGAAAGTTAAGAAATATTTGCACCTAGAAAAATAAGGAGAAGAAAGTGGACCACACAAATCACTGTGAACAAGCTGCAAAGGGCCCGAGGCATGCCAAGAGGCATGTTTTTCAAAACTATCTGAATGATGTTTGTCAAGAACACAACTGGCACAAACACCATCTTTGCATGAAACAAGAGGAAGACCAATCACCATTTGTTGATTACATAGTTGTTGCAATGAGCGATAGTTTAGATGACCAAACCACTCATGCCAAAGTTTTCTCAAGTCATCGCTATGAGCAACAAAACCTGATGAAAAATATGATGACCCAAAGTTGTCAAACTTGTACAGCCTAGTAATATTATCAGCAATTCTAGTTGCAAAAACATGCTTAGGATCTTTTAGATCCTTGATTACAACTTGGTGAGGTGAAAACTCTACGGTTTTACCTTCACCTGAATGAGTGATTTGATATACTGATAGAAGGTTACAAGCAAGACTTGGAACACATAATACATCATTAAAATGACCATTTTCTACTTGAATTGTTCCAGATCCTTCAACACTAAGAGATGTATCATCACCAACAAATATTTTCTTGGTGTTACATTCATTTAGAGAAGAAAATATGTCTCTATCCTTAGCCATATGATAAGATGCTCCAGAAGCAATAAGTCGATCATCATAAGAAGAAGTAGAAGTTGGATTGAAGGAGAAACTAGAAGCAGAAAGTGCATGTCCATGAGAAGAAGAAGAAGAAGTAGAATCAATATTGATGTTGTTCTTATTCATCGTTGATTCTAAAGTTGTCATCTTCTTGAAACATTTGGACTCATCATGACCATCTTTATCACAAAAGTTGCAATGTCTTTCAGTTTTCTTACTTTTATATTTTGCTCCTTTGTCACCATTAGGAGCAAAAGCTATCTGAGTGGGTTTGGGACCTTTATATTTCTTGTTCTTGTGGCGAGGATGATGCTTCTTTGGATTCTTGAGTTTATCTTTCTGATGGATGACTAAGGCTTTGTTGGAGGTTTATGTAGTGTTGATCACTCCAAGTTGTACAAGTTTATCTTTCTCTCTAATCAAAGCATCACAAAAGCTCTCAAGACTAGTTTTTTTATTAGTTGTTCCTAGAGCCTCTTGCATGGCATAGACGGTAGATACAAACACAGGATATGCAGTACCTATCTTCGAAAGAATAAGATAGATGCAACGATCTTCTTATATCTTTATCTTACATTCTCCACATAAAGTTTTGAGTGTTTTAAACTTAGATAGATAGTCTTCAATGCAAGAAAAATAATTCAGACTTCAAGTCAGTACTTGATTTTCTAACTGTTGTGCTCAAATAATATTTTGTTTACCAAACACAGATTCAATCTTGTCCCAAGCTTCTTTGGGTTGATCAATTGATTGAAGGTGGAACCTTAAATCAGGAGAGATGGACATTTTGATTAATCCACGTGCTTGTTCATTCCTATTATCCCATTTGATTTTCTTATCAACATCAGTGGGTGTTTTTTTCTTTCCCAAGGTAATCTGGTACAAGCCTTTACTTCTTAATAAACCCTTCATATGGGATTTCCATTGGAAGTAGTTGGTGCTGGTAAGCAAGATATTACTTGTAGAAGGCATATTAAATGTGTTGATAATATGGATTTAAAAACTGAAACTAATGATCTGGATTGAAATATATCCAAAAGTTATGTGGTTTAAAAAAAAACGGCACTAAAAATGGACTTCGGATGTGAAAGTTATGCCCTTTTAAAAAAAACATAAGCAATAACCAAAGGACCACATGGTAGTTGTTTTATGAAGTGACCCACTTTTATAAAGAGAAGTGGGGATCACTTTTACAATTAATTTACTTTATAAAATAAAAGCTGCATGCAAAATAAATAATTCTAAAATAAAATATTAAATCTACTTATAGTGATTCATGTTTACACTTGAAGTGAAATATACTTTACAATTTTAGCATGAACTTTTAAAAAAAAAAGTAACAAAAGAGAGACTTGAACTCAAGACCTCTTACTTAATAAGGCAACTTTTAACCAAATGGTCAAATGAAACATATTGTATTGTTTCGCAAGAGGATTGTTGTTTTTGTTGTTGAAGATGACCTTAGAGAGCGTGCTAAAAAAAAACTCTTTTCACACAAGAAAACAATTTCGCTTCTCAATGACAACATGAGTTAGATCTCAGTTAGCTTACCCAGAAGATGCATCTTTTTCTATATGTTTCTGATTTTCCAAGATCACATAGGGTGTGGGGAAAAGATAATACGCATATCTAAAAGAGTAGCAACCCAAAAATAAATAATATAAAACCAAAATAATACTCTGCAAAAATTTAAAAAATGCGTATGCGGGTTTTATACCTCATGATCTGACTGAAATGGTCGTATCTTGGGAAAATGGAAACCTTTTCGAGTGAAATGAAAAGTGTTCATAACTAAAACAAGTGCTCCAAATGCAATGGAACATTCCTCTCATCCCATAAATGTACGTAAATGAAAGAAAATGGATATGAGGCAACTCGCCTTCACGATCTGGATCTACAAGAGGAGTGGGTTTTCAAATAGGCTCCGATACCATGTGAAACAACACATGTATTCCATCATAGGAAGAACACCTTCAGTAAAAACTCACATAACCAGATCAAATATCAACACACCAATGTTTTTACATGGTAAAACCCCTACAGGGAAACATCCATCGCCCCAGCCAATGCGACCACTTGGAGCAGTTTATTAATGCATAAGAAAAAGATTACAGAGAAATTTTACAAGAGAGTTTCTCTCAATCTATCATCATAAAATGGCGCTCCATGCTCTTTAAATATATATCATGGACCAATAAGGTGTTATGCCATGGATCCATGCTTATTAAGATCGAGGAGAATATGAATTGTCTGATCTCTCTATGTCGAGAACATATCGTGACCGTCGGATTTCCTAACTACAAATGCATACTAAAGAAACACACTTTTTCCTAACGACACATTAGACCAAGTAGATCTTAACTAACTCCTAAGTGTCTAAATATCCTAACATTCTTTTGTCCAGTCAAAAGATCCATGTTCTTTCTTTATAGTGTCCAATATAGGTGCACATACACTGCTAAAATTCCATATGAACTTTCTGTAAAAACTCACTAACCCATGAAAACTTATTACTTCAAATACACTTCTTGGAGAAGGCCACTCTTTTATATCCCTCACCTTCTCTGGATCCATCTTCAACTCATTTGAAGAGATTACAAATCCCAAATATACAAGTTTTGTCTTCATAAAAGAACATTTCTTAAAATTTATCAATAGCTTTTCTTGGTGCAATCTCCTCAACACCATCTTCAAGATTCTCAAATGCTCCTCCTTAGTCTTATTGTAAGCTAGGATATCATCCAAATAAACAATCACAAATTTCCCAATAAAATGTTTGATCACTTCATTCATTAATCTCATGAATGTACTTGGAGCATTGGTTAAACCAAATGGCATAACAAGCCACTCATAAAACCCTTCATTTGTTTTGAATGTTGTTTTCCATTCATCTCCTTCTCTCATTCTTATCTGATGATAACCACTTTTTAAGTCTATCTTGGAAAAATAACTAGCTCCACCCAAAAAATCCATCAAATCATCCATTCTGTAGAATGGAAACCTATACCTGATGGTTATTTTGTTGATAGCTCTAGAATATGTGCACATTCTCAAACCTCCATCCTTCTTTGGACACAACACAATTGGCACTTCACATGGACTCAGCCTTTCTCTGATCAACCCTTTATCCAACAGCTCTTGGACCTACTCCTTGACCTCTTCATTCTCATGAGGGGTCAACCTATATGTTGCTTTGTTTGGAAAACTTTCTCTTGGAATAAGGTCAATATGATCACTAATACTCCTGATAGGCGGTAAAGTATGAAACAACTCATCCACCACAATGTCAATGAACTCATAAAACAATTCTTGAATTTCCACATAAAAATCATCCATAGAATTATTTGTAAGGATACCTCTCGACTTACCTATAACAAAAAACTGCATCTCCTTATCTCTCTTTACTTCTTTCAAGATCTCCTTCCCACTCATGAGAAGTATACTCAGACTAGTCTCCTCTTTGACTCCCTTATTTTCTAATGGAAACAACATATGTCTACACCCATTCTTTTCAAGGGTATGAATATTCTTTGTCCCATCATGTATGACATTTATGTCAAATTGTCATGGCCTCCCCAATAGAACATGACAAACATGCATAGGAATGACATCACATAAGACTTCATCCTTATAACTACCAATATTAAATTCAACTTTACATTGCCTACTTACCATGACTTGATGTCCTTTTTGTAACCACGACACGCTATACAGACTCATATGTCCTTTTGTCTCCAACTTTATCTTTTCCACCATCTTTGTTGATACCAAATTATCAGTGCTCCCACTGTTTATGATCACCTTGCATACTTTGTCTTTCGACTTGCAAGCAGTTTTGAACAGACTCTTTCTTTGTACTGGTTGTTGCATCTCCTTTTTCATCTTCACAAGGACTTTCCTCATCATGAGTGATATTCTTTCTTCAGTAGTTTCTGCTTTCATATCTGTTCCTACAATATTTTGTTGAGCCTAAAAAACATGAGCTGCTATAAAACCTGCAATTTTGTTTTCAAGACATTCCCAAGACATATGTCATGTATTTCCACAAGAATAGCACTTAATCTCCCCTCCTCTGCTTCTTCCTCTACCTTTTGGAAAAGGTCTCCTTCCTCTAGAGTCTCCTCCTCTAGAACCTCCTCTAGTTATCTGGTTTCCAGAACTACTAGTCTCTTCCCTTGTCTTATGGAACTTTTATTTTGTGTCTCCTTCTCCTCTGTTAGGATTCTTTCCCCTATTCTTTTGACTTTTCTTTCTTGCCAATTTTTCTTCCGCCTTCAGGGATACATGATAAAAATCCTCCACAATCCTCATTGTCACTAGACTAATTTCATCTTGAATTTCATACCTCAGCCCATTGATATATCCAACAACTGTTTCTTCATCATTTTCCTTGTGTCCTACTCTTATATTCAACTTATATAATTCTTTAATGTATTCCTTCACTGACAAACCTTTTTGTCTAAGATTTTTCAATCTTTTGAATATATTCAACTAATAATACTTGGGTATGAATTTAGCCTTGAGATTAGCTACCATTCTATCCCAACTCTTAATCTTGGACTTATCTTTCCTCCTTCTATCAGCCTACAACTCATCCCACCATAATGATGCATGTCCCTTTAACCTAGTCACCACATGCTTTACTTTCTTCTCATCATCAATCTCCTCATAATCAAAATATTTGTCTAAGGCACTTATCAGTCAAGAAATTATTCTACATTCACATTACCTTTGTACATCGGGACTTCCATCTTCGCTCTAGTTCCTAGATTGACAACATCTCTCAGCAATTGCTCCTCTGTTGCTTCTTCTCCTACAACTTCCTCTTCTTCTGGGTTTTCAATTTCAGTGCCACTAACATCACTAGTCTACGGTGCTCTCCTTTGTGATGTTTCCATGGTGTCTATCCTTTCTTGAGGTTGTCTCATTTCCTCCTCCCTCACTGCATTGAATACAGGTCTCTCCCCGCATCTCCTTGGTGGCCTAGCTACCAATGTATCTCTTTAATGATATTTTCCATACTTTGATACCACCTGATGCAAACCACCAAGCCCACAGGTTGGTGTTGCAACCTCCTAGTATGGGATCTTCTCTCACAGGAGATGAATTATCTCTTGGGATCCCATAGACCTCGGATTTTATCTTACCGAAAGAATTCTCTTCAAACATGTATGGAATTCAAATACGCGAGGGTCCCTTTTCTCTTACCAACCTGGCATGTGAACGCGGCTTAGGGCCAATCGCTTAGCGAAAGGGTTGTTCAGTGCTACAAGACTTCAGGCTTTGGAGTTCCTATGTTTCAACCTCAAATAAAAAAATTCTCCCAAATAGTTGAATCTTCGAACTCCTGAAGAGTTCAGAGATCAACAATCCACTCTCCTCCTCTAGATCAACTATATAGGTTTACTCTGGGCTCTAGAGCTCTGGATGAATTCACTTCAGCCAAAATTTTTCAAAAATGTGTTGGGGTCTTTACCAACTGAATCTAGTCATAAAGTGATTTAACTAGCATGCGTGGGTGTTACCCTATCCTTCCACTTATCCAATGTCAAAGTTAAGACTTAATTGGAAGGCAGATGTGAATCTGTCTCCTTTGCACGATATACGACTAATAACAACTTTGGGGATTCGGGCTTCCATACTTTTCCACACCACACAACTATCGCCCAAAATCACCCGAAGTGTCAAATCTTGAGTAACTCAGATATCTACGGCTCAGGATTACCCATCGATTGAAAGTTGAGATTAACTCTTGGCTTCGGAGCTTCGGGGCTTTGTTTCTTTCACAACAACTCACTGCTCCAAACTATCGAAGTGGCAAAGTCCAAAGGACTTGAGGACTTCACGCTCGTTAACTAAGGATTTCCCCACTTGGTCGAGTTCCTCCTTGGAACCTTATACTCACTATCCCTCCTGAGATTTGTTCACTTTTAAGAAGCAAACTCCTACACACACTTTCACTTCTCTCCTAGTTCGTATACCCTTAGAACTATATCTGACTCACTCCTTGTGCTAAATATTCCAAGATTAGACCTTTGAAATTCGCCTGCGTACTCCTTGTGCTTGCTCTATGCAGAATCACACTACCTCTCCTAAGTCTCTAAACCCTAAAAAGGGGTGGCCTTCACACACCCTGCATTGGAACCGTGCACTCCTTGCACTAAGATTCTCAAAAAAGAAACAATTGAAACTAATAACTAAATCAAGAACCCATTCAATAAAACATTAAATTCCACACTCTCACATAGAGATAACAACAGTATCTATTCGCTTTCAGAAAAATGAACAAGTTCACAGTCTTAGAATTTTGAGAGCAATTCTCTTCTTCTGTATTTATTCAACAACTGTGAACAAAAGTTTAAACAACCTTTAGCAGCCTCTCCTTGGCATAGATTGCATTGATGTATACATGAAAGGGCTTCTCAAGCCTTCCTTCTAGACTATTCTAATGCTTTCACATCTCAATAAAGGCAATCATATTACTAAGCTTATTGTAGTAATTACACATTTGCAATCTTAGATATGAGTCGATGCTCAAAATCTATACAATCTACAATCATTAAATATAATTACAACTCTATGGAGTACATACAATGATTCTAGCCTTTTGATCTCATGGGATCTTTAATTACAAAGGTTTCAAAAACTTAAAGTGTTGTGCCTCCTTGGAATCCAAACCAGTTAATGAACAATTTGATGTGCACTGATTCACCTTCCACCACGACTCATTAATTGATGATGTTGATGCTCCTGCATCAATATAAAAAATATCTTTTGGTTTCACTAGCGCAACGAAGAAAATCAACATTGCTAAAATAAAAACAAATTGTCACGAGTTGCATAGTGAGACTAGGCATTCAACAATTCCCAAAACACCATGGGACAAAAGAATCTGCCATCTTTGTGACACTAAGAGGGCTGAAGATGAAAATCACTTTCTCTTAGAGTGCCCTACGTATACCCAAATTATATCACAATTTCAAAATATTTCCCACAAAACTATAGTTATCTTGGAACATTTCTCTCAATGCTTTTTGAGCACAAAAATAAAATTCTAAAGAAATTTAAGTAACATATTACCTTTCTTAAGGACCAGTAGACCAATTCTGGTCTTAGTGGACATTAGTCATCATCATCATTAGTGGGTATATAATTTTACTCGTGTTTCACTTTTAGCAAACAAAAAGATTACTCTTCTTGAAATGTGTTTTGAATACACACACACAAAGATTTTTTTTCCAATATTATATTTTTATATATATTATCTTAAAATGTTCAATATCAAATTTTAATTCATTTACACCATTGTATATCCCTCTTAACTTTGAAATTATCAAAATTTAAAGGGATTAAATCTTTTAAAGTGTAAATTTTTTAATCATTTAAATTCACTTAACTATGTATAATTCATAACTCATAGCTTATGCATATGAATATGTAAAAATACAATGTTGATTATTGTTAAGACATTCATATCTACATTGTAACAAATTTTTTTATGTAAATATCATATTTTCTATTCAAAAAATGAAAAACATTCATATTTGTTTGTCATCATCCCAATCCACCATGCTAAGTTTTGTCCAAATTATAATTTTGGATTATTGAATGAGCGAGAAGTGACTTTGTGTGCAAGAGAGTGAAAAAGTGTGTCAATTTTTTAATAAATTAGGTGTGAGATTGCAACATGTGGACTTCCTGTGGTCCTTACAAATCTTTGTTACCTAGCTTACTAAGTGTCATTGGTACAACCTTGCGGAATTTTAAAATCCCTAAAGAACTAGCATGTGGACATATGGGTCCATTACAAATCCTTTAAGCTCCCTAAATATTGTTTACACTAAGAAAGCTTGAAAACTATCCTAGATTGCAAGCATGTGGACATGTATGGGCCCTTACAACTTTAAGATGATTTCAAAAGAAACTAAGAGGAACCCTAGCAAGGCTTTGTCCTCTCCTAAATATTTTTGTTTAAGGGAGATGAAATATCCCTTTAACCACCTTTTTGATTCTCAAAATCACACTAGGGTGCGAGAGAAGAGCATACTCAAGGGTCAAAGTTAACTTAGAGTACCAATGTAAGTTTTTTATGTGTGAAAGCAACAACCTCAACTTTAAAAAACAAATTACAAACCAAACAAGCCATCCATGTGGCAACCAAAGAAAAAGAGGAGAATATTGGTTCTTTTTACCCCCCTAAGTGCCTATGTTTGACTAACCTTTCATATGGGAAAATAATCTAAGTGGAGTGAAGTTGTCTTTACAAAGTGCATAAAAGAAAAAATCTGAAGACTAGGGGCCTTCACACCATCAAAAAACCCTTACATTTTTTGAAAAAATGGATATGTGTGTGGGTTACAATTCTGACAGGTGCGCAGAGGGAACACAGTGCGCAGAATGTGTAGAGAAAATAAGTATGTGGCAGACATAGTGTGTAGAGTGCGCTTCTGTGGGCAGGAAGATCTTTGCACTTCCTGTTACACGTCGGGGGAGAAATGTTTTAGTGAAATACTCCTCCTCCAGCTCAAAATTTTTCCTTTGACAGGTACGGCAAGGCCATTTTTGGTACCCGCAAGACAAATTGATTAAAAATAAGTGCTCTCTAAGCTCAAATAGGGTGGAATTTGGTATCGTTTCCCAGTATCGTCGCCAATCTATTGTGTTGGTTTTGTCACTTGGGTGAGAAAAAAAAAAAAAACCTGCATGTCTAGATAAGACAAAAGTTTTTGAGTGGATTAAACAAGCCAAACACATGTAATAAACAAAGAAACTAACTTAAAACAAATAAGAAATAAAAACTAGAAAGCATGAGAAACTTAGAACCATGAAAATCAACCAATGACCAACATAATGCTACCAATGGATCAATAGATTAGTAGGAAAAACATCGTAGAGAAAAATAAGGACTTATGAGTGCCCCCCCTCCCCCCCACCTTCCTCCTTGGGAGGGCTCTTGAGTTTCCTAATGGAGAGCTCTTCTTACAATGGAAGAAAAATGGCAAATGGTGAAGACAATCAATGTTTATTCCCTCAAGAGGTGAGTATAATGGCCTATTGCAATGATGCTTGAAGGCTCCAAAGAGAAAAGATGATTCTCAAGGCAGAATTGAGGAAGCATAACAATACTATGAAGATCTTGGTTTCTTAGTGCACCCATGGCTCATATTTGTAGCGTTTCTTCAAGGAAAAATGTAATTGGTTTTTGGGGTGAACAAGGGGCCTTTTAGGGCACCCTACAGTCCTTGACCAGCCCCCCATTCGGATTTCTCTCAGATATGAAGGTCAAAGAAGGTTGGGAGCTGGTCCATACGTAATAGGGGGGCGACAAGATCCATAAATGCATCGTTCATAGAAGTGCACGGATTTTCTTGTACAAAGGCACACACTTGGCGCATTGTGCGCTCTTAGGGATTTGTTGGCCCACGCATTGTGCGTGCGCTTCCTTTAGTGAATTTGGGCATGTCAATTTTTGCCCAATTGTATAGTTTTTGCCTTTTGAAATGCATTTCAGTGTTGTAGGTGAACTAATTGTTGTTGGCATTGTTTTCTTTCTGTAACCATTTGCATGCAATGTTGCGGACGATATTTCAATGATAACACACCCTTATAGCAACCAAATTGTAATTCTATCAATCCAAAATTTTAGATCGGTTTTATTTTTTGATATTTTGACTACCATGAAAATGACCAAGACATAACAAGTTAAGTTAAGAATTTCTATTTGTATATAAATATAATATTTCTCTAATCATTTTTATATATAAAAATTCTATATATACATATCAAGTCTTTCTTTCATTTATATATAAAAATAATTATATTGATTACCATATAATATATTATTATTATTATTTATAATTTTTTTTTCTAAGTTACACTTATAAAATATTACTTAAATAATATTCTTTCTATTATACTAAAACGTACAATCATTTTTCAACAATGCCAACATTATTCAACCAGATTAAAATTTAAGCTAAAATGTGCAAACATTGTTCAACCAAATTAAAACTTAACATATTTAATATTAAAGATCTCAATGTAGAAACAAATACTTAAACTTTAAACCTTTTTATTTTTCCGCATCCTTGTTGATTTTAGAAAGTCATTATTATTGGATCTTCACTTTAATATAAAAAAAAAAAATCTAAGTTTTGTCTTTAACATAAATACCAAAAACAAAAACTTCACTTTTCAAACATTAAGGGTGTATTTTATTTTGATCTCAATGTAAAAACAAATACTTAAACTTTAAACTTAAGGTTGTATTTTATTTTTCCACATCTTTGCTGATTTTGGAAAGTAATTACTACTCGATCTTCATTTTAATATAATTTTTTTTCTAAGTTTTATCCTTAACATAAATACCAAAAACAAAAACTTCACTTTTCAAACATTAAAGATGTATTTTATTTTATTTTGTTGTATTTCAAACATTAGTCCCATGGGATAGCACAATTGGTTAAGACGTGCGCATACTCTTCCAGTTTGGGAAGAGGTCCACCGTGGAAAAAAAAATGTAAAAACAAATAACTAAACTTTAAACCTTATATTTGTCCACTTCGTTTTATTTTGATCTCAATGTAAAAACAAATACTTAAACTTTAAACCCTTTGTATTTTATTTTTCCACATCTTTGCTGATTTTGGAAAGTCATTACTAATGGATCTTCACTTTAATATTTTTTTTTTCTAAGTTTTGTCCTTAACATAAATACCAAAAACAAAATTTCACTTTTCAAACATTAATACCAAAAACAAACACTTCACTTTTCAACATTAAAGTTGTATTTTATTTTGATCTCAATGTAAAAACAAATACTTAAACTTTAAACTTTAAAGCTGTATTTTATTTTTCCACATAATTGTTGATTTTGGAAAGTCATTACTACTCGATCTTCACTTTAATATACTTTTTTTTCTAAGTTTTGTTCTTAACATAAATATCAAAAACAAAATTTCACTTTTCAAACATTAATATCAAAATCAAAAACTTCACCTTTCAAACATTAAGGTTGTATTTTATTTTGATCTCAATGTAAAAACAAATACTTAAACTTTAAACTTTAAGAATGTATTTTATTTTTCCACATTGTTACTGATTTTGAAAATTCATTACTACTGGATCTTCACTTTTTTTTACTAACTTTTGTCCTTAACATGAAGATCAAAAACAAAAATTTCAAAAAACAAAAAACTTTATTTTTCAAAAATTAATGTTATATTTTATTTTTTATTTTTCATTTTTCAAAAATTAAGGTTGTATTTTAGTTTTCCACATTGCTGTTGATTTCGGAAAGTCTGGGCTACTTGATCTTCACTTTAATATAAATTTTGTTATTTTTTTTCTATTTTAAACTCTTTAATAAAAAAAAAAAAACTTTATTGTTGATTTTGAAAAATCATTATTACTTAATCTTCACTTTAATATAAATAAATTTCAATCACCTTAATATAAATTTTGTTATTTTTTTTTATTTTAAAATTTATCTTTAACCAACCAAAAAAACTTTGTTGTTAATTTTGGAAAATCATTACTACTTGATCTTCACTCTAATATAAATAAATTTCAATCCCCCAAAATATTATGAGTTTAACACATGACAAAACATTATTAAACCCCGGGTGAAAAGATGAAATGCCCCCGTTCTTCAGGACAGTTGTCCCCCAGCACCTTTTTTCTTTTTGGCCCCAGTTTCCTCACTGAGTACGGAGCTGGAAAGTTGTGAGTCCACATCCACATGTATAAGCACTCCAGCCCTCCCTGTATTTTAGGAGGGCCTTCGGCCTTACAGTAGTTTACTAGCTTTGGTCAGGCTGACTTTGCTCCCGAAAGCTACGGCTACAGCTTTTGTTTTGTAGGAGAGATGCACTATTCAAGTTTTGAATTTGTTTGTAATTTTGTTCGTTATGGTTTAAGATTTAAGGGTATGTAAGTTATTAAAATTGTTGGGATTTTATCATGGGTTATATAAATTTTTAATATGGTTGGATTTTTTTGAGTGTCTTTTATAAATTTTTGGATATCTCTTATAAACTATGGTTAGTTTCAAACTTTGACCACCTTATATAATGAAATTTCTAAATCTAATCCAGCTATTTAAATTTGACAACTTTACAGACTTTTCAAACTTATCCATCATTAAGGATAGATATATATTTTTAAATATAAATATTGGAAAAATTAAAAATATACATAAATTTAAATTTAAATATGGATCAAGCCCCAGAGCAAGACTGTACATTATTTAAGTGCAATTAATTATATATCGATCTGTAAAAGACTGTAGATTCTTTAAATGCAATTAAGTGCAAAAGACTGTAGATTCTTTAAATGCAATTAATTATATAGATTTGTAAGATTAAACATGCAGTAGGCTAAAAATTCTACTAAATGAGAATTATTTTGATTAGGCATGCAGTATACTAAAGATTCTTTCGATTAGGCATGCAGTATGCTAAAGATTCTACTAAATGATGATTCTTTCATCATGTTAAAATTAACTAAATGTGATATTCCTGGGGCTTATTTATCCTGGGAAGTCAAATTTAGAAGACCCAAACAAGAACTCAAAAAATTCATGGTACGATGTTGTGAGTCAATGTTAATATTTCTTACCAGTTTGCAGAGCTTTCATGATATCAGTTTGCAGAGCTTCCACATTTCCAAACTGCTGGCTACACTTCCGCAGCGAGTCCTGTAATCATCACCATTGTAGAAACATGAAGAGATCGTCCTGAATTTCGCAAAAAACAGGAGATAACAGAAGCTGTTTTACACAGTTAGCGAGCATCCTTGTCTCGAGATTTCTGTTGTTCATGCAAAAACAGCCACATTTATTCTGGTCTGATCGCTGGTTATTGATCGAGGGCTTCATTGCACCGACTTACTCACAACCAATATCACCCAAGGCAATTTCTTTAGTGGGTGGCTTGCTATGTCTGAAATATTTTAGGTTTCCTTCCTTCCTCCCAGATAAAAACAAGATAGATAAAGTCATTCACGAGATGGCGCCTGTGCAGTCCTTGGCGTGCCCGTTTCCAACGCTATCAGTACTGACGTCTCTGAAGCAATTAATGGAGATCAAGACTGAATAGAGGATGCCCAATACCGGTTTTGGATAACCTGCTTGACAGTCATGGTACGCACAGATTGATTAAATGTGATTAGTTCTTACTTGTAAGGAGGATAAAGCATATGTAAAGAGAAAATATACGACGTGATGAAGAACAATGAGGAAGCCATTGCACAAAAAGGTACCCTAAATGCAATGTGTTGCCCTAGCTAGACATTTATAACACTCTAAGGCTAGAAAATATGTATGTGTAAATGCAATGTGTTGCCCTAGCTAGACATATATAACAATCTAAGGCTAGAAAATATGTATGCGATGGTCATGCGTTATATGTTGTTTTCGAGATCTATGATGTGATTTTGGAAGTTGGTCATGAGATCTCTTCTTACTAATGAAAGAGTAATTGGAAAAGGAAGTGATCAACCCAATGCTTCTCCCTATTAGGGAACTTACCTCTTGAAGTCTAGTGACAATGGTCAATCATCCTATGAAGGAAGAGGTTTCATGATTCTAGGTTTCGTTTTGGTGGCTTCGAAGAGTTTACTCTCCAATCCAATTCTAAAGCCCTAAACCTATTTAATGTTGGTTTTCTAGCAAAGAAAATAATCTAGTTGATTTTAGCTTTACTAATATTTTCTTATGGTTGTTGTTTATGTCAAAGAGAAAATGGATGAAAATTTTATGGTGTTTACTCTTGACCCAACCAAAGCAATGAAAAATGCTAAAGCACTTGTTTAATTCAATGAATTCTACCTATGGGAGGGCAAAGAGATACTTTTCTTTGTATACTTCGTAATACAATCTCAAACACCAAACAACTATGCAAACAAATTAGATCCAAAATTCTGACTAAAATTCAAACCAAAAATTTCACCAATGCACTTTGTCCCTAATGCTTCAAAAGCTTGTAAGCACGCAAAGATTTTTTATTTTTTATATTTTTCCAAGGTTTCTTAATCTAATCAAGAACACAATCTGCAAATGGAAAACTAGAAAATCAGCAAGCAAGGGTTGTAGGAAAATGGTAGTGATGCTAAAAATCTGACTCCAATGTCTCTACAAGAATCTCATCAAAAAATTACCTATGAATTAGACCTAGTAATGAGCACTAAGCACTAATCACAAGAGGGAAAACAAACCAAATGCAATCAATACAAGACATTACCAATTCTAATCAGATATGTTGGGTGCACTTCCCAAGTTCAATGGATCACTAGAAAACAACCAAGGTTAAACAAGCAATCCAAACCAAGCCACACAAACACACTTCAAACTGAAATTGAAGGAAAAAATGCATAACAAAAGGTCTCAAGAAGAAACAAAATTTGCAAGCATATACGAATCACAGGTCTCTGGGACCAGAAAAATCAGATATGATCACATAAATCTACTAATTTTGCAATTTTCCCAATTTACAGGGGGTGTCCTGCAACATGCGACTAGTCACTTGTCAGTAGTGGTGCAACAAGAGACACTCTATAGAATTTTTCAAAAAGAGATATTTGACTCAGATCCAATCATATCTGAGGGATCCAAACTTTGAGAGAGTATTAGGGAAGAAAACAATCAAATCAAAACAGAGGATGAAATGCAAGGGATTATGAACTAGGTAATAATCAAAGATCCTTCCCCGGTGGATTCGTCGGGTTTTTTATGGAGAAAATATCACAGGTGGATAGTAAGAACTCCCTAGGATCTGCCTATTGATCCTAGACAGACAGAGGGATAGAATTCTATGAATTTCCTTGAAACAAGCAATAATATTCAACATTACACAAGGAAATGGGAGAATGACATACCTTGTTTTCAAGGTTGTCCTTCGTATGTCCTGGTTGTTGCAGTCCTAAATTTCCATCTCCTACAACCTTCTTCTTGCACATAAGAGACAAAAAAATACCATTTTGATTCTCTTCCTAGTGTTAGAATCCTAGATCTACCTTGGATCTAACCTGATCTATAATAAAACAAATCAGATCCATCTTATACAATTGAATTGAACAATATATATAGGAGAAAATTAATCATCTATTAATCTGAAAAAGGGAATGACATCAATACAATTACCTCATGATGCAGATGCATTCCTCTTTTCCCCTTGCTCCTTACTCCTCCTTAGCTTTTCAACCAAACTAGGCAACTTAACTACAACTGATGTAGATGGAGAAGCTCATTTGAATTTTGGCAGCATAGATTTGTAAATGATTCTTCTTCTTCTTGCTCAAGATTTTCCCTTCTTTATATATATCCTTGGAAGAGGTTTGGGATAGCTTCTAGATCTTCTCGAGACCAATGGATACTCAAATGATGTGAGTTCCAAGGCTCATTCCATGAAGAACCAACTCATCCCTCACTTGTCTCTTCGAAATTCCATGACTCTAGAAGGTTACAGAGGGTGTCGTGGGTTGCACTATAGCTGACCAATGACTAGTCATTTGTTGTCCATGTGTAACTAGAGACACCCTTCAAAAGTGGCCTAAATCTAAAGCTAGAGTTGTGTCTTGCATTTCATCTTCTGTTGAATTCCCTTATGGCCCCGTAGGGTGAAAATTAAGGCTATAACACACACCCTTTTGCATTATTCTCTTTGCTTGGTAAGAACATCATCTTCCCTATTTTGTTTAGAAGACTTTATTATGTTGCTTCTACAGTCACGTGCTATAATCCCATAGTTATTTCACTTATAAAATTCAGTGTCGTAATCAAGTAGAGGAGAAAATGAATTATATTTTCTATTAGAAAATCAATGAGAACTTGTGGTATTGTTTCTCACATAATCATCCTTTGAGGTCTCATAAGGACCTCTCTTTTTTTTCTCACATGGTCACTTCTTGTATAATCTCTACAATCTATTTCTTTATGACCAAAATTATTGCTAAGAAAAATAGTAGCCAAGGAAGAGATTTTGATGTTGGGTTGTGAAAGGCCTTCTTGGTGGAAAAACTCTTATGAACTCATTATTTTTGTTCTTGTGAGAAGAATCAGGGTTATGTTGATCATCATTTCCTTTCCTATTTTTTCTTTCATTTTTTATGGATCCTTTGAGAATGTTTGCATGGCTATTAGACTTTTCTTCAGGAGTATTTGGATTCTCATCGTAGCCAATACCAGTCTTGATGAATGGTGACCTTTGGAAACTGAGGATCTCATTTAAATTTTTAGTGCTCTTTTCAAACTTCAACTGAACATTTGATTTCTTCAATTCCTCCTTTAATGAGACAACTTCAGACTCTAAATTTTCATGGGTTTCTTCCATTTCTTTGAGTTGACTTTGCACTTCTTCTTCTATTCATTTTTCTTCTTCTCACTGAATCTTCAAGATGATAATTATTTTCTTTGTTTCTTCAAGATTTTTGGCACGAAATTGGAGGACGATGCTCTCATAGGTTACCAACAAAGGTGCCATTTTATTCTAGTTGCGCTAGAATATTCAACCTTTCGAAAGGGAAGGAGGTGTCACCAGAAGTGCTACCGAGACATGTGTGATAAAGGGAGTTAAAGAGGACACACCATCAAGCCCAATGCATTAAAATACAATTCCATACTTAAAGGTAAATATAACATAACATTAAAAGGTTTTGACTAGTAATGACATTGAACAGTCTGTGTTGTGCAACATTAAAGTAAACAGATACATCAAGAAGCTTGTTTAAGCATTAACATGAATATAAGTTATGCAGAACAACAAATATTACATAGGAAAGAAACCATGCATTCATCCACATATTGACAAATTTTTGGTGCCCGAATAATCCAACATATATTATCTTATCACAACTGATCATACATGGAATGCATTCCTTTCTATCAAGAATTATACAAATGAATTGGCAATGAGGGATCCAATCTCGACTCTCAAACTATGAACGGTTGCAGTTCCTTCTCAATAATGCTCATTAGCAAAAAAACCCAAAAACCCCACAACAAAAGAACAACAACAATAGAACCAATGCAAAACCTGAAACAAAAAATTAGAACAAAACCCAACCCATTACATAACTCCATGCTTTATAAATTTTCCACGAGGCTTATTGGCTTCTTGATTCAACTGTTATGCTTTCTTGATTCCACGTCCTTCTGGAATGCACTCGAACATTCTAGATCTTTCTGTTTATTTTCCCAACTAACTCATCACTCCTTTTCCTTGCTGGTGCAGTGGTAATTGGCTTTCCACCACTTAAATCCACTGCGTGTGTGCTATATTTTTTCACAAAACCTTTATACGTCCACAAAACTTGGCGATATTCAAAAAGAAGGGTCCAATGGGCCCCAACCAAAATCCTTAACTCATCCCAAGTCAACCTTCTACTGACTTGCTATGGTTTCCTTAAAACAAAGGACCCAACCATGTCTTGCCATTGTCACACCAGAATACAAGATTTTGTGAAAAACTCATGTGTCGCAGCTATGTCAGGCTCTGTGGGTTTGGTAGCCATCAATGTATTCCACTTCGATTCCACAACAAAATATAGCTATTGGATTTTGACATAAGTCTACTGAATTGTCGGTATACACTCCCTGAGTTGTTTCTTATCCTTTCGTTGAGTGTCAAACAATATATATATTCTTCTTATGGAATGCCCAACCATGTCTACTTTCTTACTTTCTTATCATTTTTTCGCGTCCAAAGTAAACTTTTCTTCCCACATAAAACGATCCATTCTTATTTGTTTTCTGCATCCAACGATTAACAAATTCTCAGGGAGAATCCAATGGATGTGAACCTTGAATTCCTTCCAAGCAACCTGAATTGAATTGTAACTTCCATAACCTACCATGAACGTGTACTCTTTCATGGTTTGGTTTGGGTTTAGACTAGTTGGAAAGATGTCCAATGTCTTCTTCTCATCCTTCACCTTTCTAGTGTAGAATACAAGTGACTGACATATTCAGTCTCATGTCTTTAGCTAGTGTTATCGACTGGTGATTTGAGACAATTGCACGTTATGGATGACTCTCGAATGCCCCTCTATCGTTGGGATTGAGCTAATTGTTTTTGATAGAGACATTTATTCCTTAACATGATGGTGAACACCTTCTCCTGACGTTTGTATCCAAGATGGTTGGTTGGCTTCTCCCTTATGGAGGTTTGGATCAGGTGGGTTATCGTTTGTGACCTTCGTCATCGACATAGCATGTAGTTTTCTAGGATAACTCTTGCAATATGGGATTTATCTATGATTTTTAATTCCTTATAAAGGAACTTGTCTCTGGTCGATGATGACGGTTAAAGGGTTGAAAGTAATTTTCTCACATTCCTTAATCTGCAAAGATCACATGGTTCATGTGGTTGTGCGTGTATGAGACACGGTTCCTGGTATTTCTCAGTGATAAATATTGGTGCGAAGGATACGGGGACATGAGGCCAACCATCTTATTATATTCCAAAAAATTCCCAATTGGTTTGTCAGAGTATAAGTGTATCCATTACCCAAATGCAATATATTCCCTTGTATATTTGTTTGTCCTTCCCTCGTTTTACCACATGGTTTTGGATCGTGTCAGAGGATCCCTGCATCGGAAGAAACAGAATGGTCCAAGTTGTCTTGTTGAGAAAAGGCAAGGTTATAGGCCATACACAGAAAGTGACATGACAACCATACGTCGAATAATGAAATGTGACAATAGTAGGCATTAACATCGACCAAATCCTTTAAATGGGGAAAATTCCACAACGTGATTTGGGAAAGTACACACATAAATGGAAAGTTGGTAACATGATAGTAAATCAATTGGTGAAAGTAATGAATAGGTGAGCATTAACCGGAAAAATGACGAACAGTTGTTAATATTTAAGTGACTATGAAAAGCAGACATGTAATGATGGGTAAAAAGGTACTAACGGCTTTTAATGACCCACGTGATTACACAAGGGCATACAATTCAAATTTTAGCCACGTTAAGTATGATATGATGTGAATGCGATCTCCTTGACCACAAAGTGAATATCTAGGATGGATGACTTGGATAGAACAAGGAAGTACTAAGACACATAAACACAAAACACATCACTATTTATTGACAAAAAATAAATAGATATAGAAATGGAAATCCTACTTACTAACACACTCCCAAAATCAGGAGCGTAACAAAACTATAATTATGCAGCAGCCAGGTAGGGATTCAAGCATGTGCCATTCACCCAACCAAGTCGAAGGATTACGTCGAGTTGTGTCAATTTGACAACTCCATATTCACGTATTTACGCAACTATAAAAGGACCGAGCCGATGCATTTGGAGTTTTATCGGATGTTTATGATACTTGATATTATATAACAGCATGAAGTCACCTTGCAAAAATGATTTATGCTTTATATGTCGATCGTGCAAGGCCTTTTTCTGGGATTTCTCCAAAATCTAATTAAAATATGATAAGAACCTAACTTCTTCAAGTTCATAGGGATCTTTTGGGTCTTTATCGATAGTAAGACAAACCACAGGTAGTTGAGTAGAGTATGGGTAAATACTATGATGATGGAGGTACTCATGTTTAGGACAGACAATAGGAGGGTGTATAGACTTAAATTCATCAACGAAAAGTATTTTCTTAATATGTTGCAAAGATAAAGTGATTTCATGGGACTTACCTCAGAATAAGAAGCCTTGACAGAACTGTCATTGAAGGATTTCTCAGCAACTATTTTGGCATCGATCTTCCTCATGTATATACCAAGAATTTCGAATTTTCCCCAAGGAATCAATAAACTGATGCACCCACAATTGAGAAGGAAATTGTGCAACTTCCCATACCTAAATACAGTATGCCCCATACCCCCTTGGATTCAAAATCCCCTCATATAATTCCAAAATTGTAATGTTCCCATACATATTTGCTTGGAACATTGAGGTTTTTATGTGCTTTCTGGTTGTGGTGTTTTGTCAAAAACTTTGCATATTTTAATGTTCAAGAGTTTCGTTGGGGTTATGGTGGTAGTTTTATTATGTGTTTTCAATAAGTAAATGATGTAGATGTAACAATGTCATATAATCAACATGATGAAATACAAGTAACACAAGGAAAAGCCACAAATACCTCATATCATATTTTAGTTATAATAATAGCTGACATCATACAAAATGGAGCATATATGGAATACATATAATAGAGTAGAGTGTGTGGTTGATGATTCCCCTAAGATACAATAGAGAGATGACGATATAGGTTTCCAAAATCCTCCTCAAGTTTTACACCAAAGATCTGGAAGATCCAACTTGACCCTAGTTGAGATGTGATATCCTCTATAACACAATGCACCCCATATTGGTTGTAACAAGCCAAGGAATCAGCCTCCAAGGATATGGCCTATGAATCATTGTAACCAACTGCTAATAGGTAGATCGGGGACTATAGAAACCCTCTGATGAATCTCCTAACTATTGGGTGAGATCTCACCCTCCAAAAAACCAAATCCAAGATGAAGAATGCACCCTCCTGAAGAGAAATGTGCCCCACTGGTAGATAGACTCAAATGGATGAAGAATACACTCCAATACAAGTGAAAAGAGGCACCATGGGGATAATGAATACCGATGAAGAGAAATCTCTCTCATATTTGAACTCTCCAAACCTCTACGAACTCCTCACTCAAGAAAGTGTGCCCTATCTCTGCAGAAACCCACTAGAAATGTGCCATGCTTCCTCAACTTCCCCTGTAACTGAATGGTAATTGATGTAGAAAGGTGAGGGAGGAATATTTCACCTTCATGACCAATCTTGGATCAATTTGGGTGGAATATTTCAACATCGAGCTGATCTCTAGGGTTTGTTCAGTCAAAACCCTCAAAATGCCCAAGTGCATGGGCTCTCTAGCAAGAAGCCAAACATCAAAATGATAATCAACATAATGAGATAATAGAGGCCCCTATCTCTCTTTTATCCCCCATGTTCACCTTTTCCCTCCAAGTGAATTTTACTTTATTTTTATTATTCTCTAACTAAATCACTTTATTAATTAATTGGCCTTTTTTCCCTGAAAAGTGATTTATTCGTCCCTGTGGATTCTCCGGCCATTGAAAGTCACTTCTCATCATCTAATATTTTAGTGTTGTTCCTCCTGATTCCAATAAGATACTACACTAAGAGGTTTGTCCAAGTATTATTCCCAAAATGACCTTCTTAGTGAAATTAATTAAAATATGACTCATAATAACTCAAAATTACGGAAATCGTCAGAATGCAACACAACCAAAGCCAAGTTGTGTGAAATGGGTCCTGATGATGAAATTTGATGAAGGATGCAATTCAGTCCCAATAAATCCCCTCAATATCTCATGAACTTGTTCTCACCCCCATCTAGCTACTCTGGTAGGCATAACACTCTATAATATAATAATGTCCAAAAATGGGCACATTATAGTCCTCCCTACTAGAATATTGCTTATTCTCAAGCAATAATTGAATAAATATATATGTGATACCAGGATCCCATATCCACTTGTGTGATCTATATTAAGCTCCCCTCAAGATGTCCCCCCCCCCCAAGCGCTCATCACGCATGACACCCAAATTCTCCTGATAAGTAGAATGATCAATGCAATAGATCCTCGGTCAACTCTCCAAGAAACCGCTCTACTCGAAACTCAACCCCATCAAACTATGTACTACCAAGCACTCCAATCCCTAGATCCCATATCAATATGTGAGCTCCAATGCTCGGTGAAGTATAGTCCTCTAACATATCAACACCATGAGTCTCCTGCAAATAACACACAGCCTCCACCAAAAATGAGTCTGACCTCCAAGACCATACTAAACCCAACACTGCCTCCACCGAATGAATGTGTTGCTACCATATTGAGGTACTACCAAACCTCAACGAATCACCAACAAGTGATGTGCTCCCCAAAAAATTGAAGCTCAATGGAAAATCAAAGTGATATTCCCCTGCAAAGATCCACTCGCCTACATCAGTCAATGAAATTCTCAACCCTATAATCCCAGGGTCCCATGCTAATATATAAACTGGACCATCACGCTTACACTGCACTACTTTGATCATGAATTTCTTCCCAATGTATACGTACAAGATCCCCCACTCATGGATCCTCATGCTAAAATACTTGTGATAATTGAGCCTACTATCAAGAAGTTGAACCTGTAAAGGTATCCCTGTGGAACCAAAATCTTCCCATCCATGTCCATACTCGATCTCGAGTATCAACATGGAGAACTTGTATCACCACATAGAACAAATCCCACCAAGCCCTCTCAAAATAATCCAAGATTTAATTATGTTTCTCTCTGGCGCAACCTGGACCATCATAAGATGAAGCAAACTACTAACCAAATGGACTCCCAGATCCCATGGAAAATTTGGAAGTTCATCACTTCCAATCCCCACTAATTGTTGATGTTCCATAAGGATAACTATCGGAAGCCCTCCATCCTCATCCCAATGAGAATATGAATCTGTATCAACCTCTGAGATATCCTCTGTCCCATCACCTAAGATACTCTCCATCACGCCTAAGGGCTCAACTCTCTGTATTTTATGATCCACCCTTATCATGTTGTATGCAATAAAGACACTCCTGACAGGTGGTCTCTACCTACCAAATCTCCATGTCCCCTTCCACTGTCCATCTCCCTTTGTGTTGCTATCAATGATGAGAGTATTGGGAAAGGCTAGCAGAAATATCTGCAACCATCTGTAGAACTATAAAGTATCATATGCTTTGGCAAATCCCAAGGACTTGACCAAAATCTCATCCATCAGCACCCATGGTGAATAATCACATGTACTCATCACCAAACTCCAACCATCGGGTACAACAGTAGGTAACTCCACAAAATGTTGGTCAATCACTCTCCATCTATAATCACTCATGCAACTTCTATTACTGTGAAGGTGATCCTCCAAAACTATATACTTATTCAAGGGAGAGGAATATCCATGCACCACTAAGTTCATCTCCTCCCTTCAATCTAGTGTGTCCCCCTGAATCCCACTGTACACCTCTGCATGTCTCTTTGAACTACCACTCATCATTATAAGCCCCTTCCTAATCATGTAATATTTTGTATACTCTTGCAATATCATGGATCCTGGGTGTACTACTGGGTCAACCTCCACATGATGAAGGTCTGCCAATCCTAGAACAAAATTGGAAGTGTCTTCATAACTATCCCCGGCTCTGGAATCCCCATGTGTATGTGTGTGCCCAACTATCTCAAAATCCCTCGTGAAGGGTAGTCCTTATGACACATGGACATCCTCCCGCGTCTCTGGATCATATCTCTCCATACTCAACAGTGATCTTGGGTACTCCTCATTCTCCTCCATCAACTAGTGTTCCTCTTCGAAACCACCAACATCCTCTAGAAATTTGGCTGAAGTATCTATCTAACCCTCTATTGAGATAGATGTAGTGGATATCTGACTAGTCTCCTCAATATCCTTCTCCCATAGGGCCCTATGATTCATATCTCCCACCTCCAATAGGTAATCCCTATCCATCAATAACTATTGTTATTTGACCCTCATCACAGTCACTCTCTCTCTAAGTATATGGAAGTCATTAATGGAAAGTTCCCCATCCAAGCTATCATGTGCCATCGAGGCCCTCCAACAATATCCTGCCACCAATGAGTGTGTATCATCAATGCATCTAGTGGTTTCCATGATCATATCCTCACTGACTGTCAACTATCATGTCAAGTGTCATGACTCTTGATCACAATTATATTGAGGTGCTACCTCGGGCCTCTCACTATTAATATCAACAATGGAATCACCAATAACACCATCCTAAAAAGATAAGGCATTGAAATTCCCACTGTCCATTGTGATATCGAGTCCTTCTATATGCCACTGCACACCATCACCAACTGCTAACCCCATTTGAATCGCATTGTATCCTATATGATAAGTTGTATGCTCCTGTGCACTCACCCTACTAATATCATCTGCACCTAGATCCCATAAAGATGTGTCCAGACATGTGTTATGGCCATCCCGACCAATAAAGAGTGCATCCTCATCAATGTAGACCTATCCTAGAAGTAAGTATCCCAACAAGTTTTCCATCTCCACAACTTGATCTATCAATGGAATCCCCAAAAGAGGTGACTCAATCTCCCCACACTGATATGTATGTATATAATCATCTATCTCCAAGTCATGCCTCTCATCCTAGGTCTGCAGATCTACATGTCCCTTGTGTTCTAGTACTACACAAGTCTCCTCTACCATATTCGGAATTCCATTGATATCCTCATGTGTCGTGGATAACATAGGTGCCTGAGAATATAAGGACTATGTCATGCTCATCTCCATGGGAGGAACAATATCCCCTATGCATGACCTCATACCAGGTTCTAACACAATCGAATCCTCACAACTGTCACCACTATGTTAAGGTGTTGAGTCCTCAACATTGTCTGATACAGAATCTAAAGAACATGTGCTATCATCTTGTCCATACAACTATCCGAAAACTACACAAGAGTCATGTGATTGCTCTAATGAGGCATCTAAGGCCTCATCCTCATACTCATGCTCCTCATCACTGTCATAGTGTACCTCAATGTAATGCACTTTCCCTTTACCCCTGCATATGTGATCTGGCTCCTAAGGCTCTTTGCAACTGTAGCAAAGTTCCCTACTCCTAATGGGTGTAGGCTCAATCTCTTCTCTTGTCAATCCACTAATTTTTGGGGATGTATCCTCTTTCCCTTGTCTACACCATGCTCTACTATTATGTATTTCTGATATCCACTCATATATGGATAGATCCAATTATACCCGAAGCTTTTTCTATTTATCCATTTTCTTAGACTACTGAACAATGTGCTACTTTCTCATTTTGGAATCAGATATTTTTTTCTTATGGAAGACCCTTTAGGCTGGGAGGAATCTTCACTTTGATACCATTGTAATGTTCCCAAACAGATTTGTTTGGAACATTGAGGGTTTTATGTGTTTTCTGGTTGTCGACTTTTGTCAAACACTTTGTAGATTTTAGTGTTCAAGAGTTTCACTGGGGTTATGGTGGTAGTTTTGTTATGTGTTTGCAGAAATTAAATTATGTAGATGTAACAATGCCATATAATCAAAAAGATGCAATACAAGTAACACAAGGAAAAGCCACAAATACCTCAGATCCGATTTTATTTATAATAATAGTTGACCTCATACAAAATGGAGCAGATATGGAATACATATAATAGAATAGAGTGTGTGGTTTATGATGACCCTAAGATACAATAGAGAGATGAACATATAGGCTTCCAAAAGCCTCCTCAAGTTGTACAACAAAGATCTGGAAGATCCAACTTGACCCTAGCTAAGATGTGATATCCTCTATAGCACAATGCACCCCCTATTGGCTGTAGCAAGCCAAGAAATCAACCTCCAAGCATATGGCCTCTGAATCACTGTAACCAACTGCTAATAGTTATATTAGGGACTATAGAAACCCTCAGATGAATCTCCTGACTATTGGGTGAGATCTCACCCTCCAAAACACCAAATCCAAGATGAAGAATGCACCCTCCTGAAG
Source organism: Picea glauca (assembly GCA_000966675.3). Lineage (NCBI taxonomy): Eukaryota > Viridiplantae > Streptophyta > Pinopsida > Pinales > Pinaceae > Picea > Picea glauca. Next base: position 1,107,175 of record JZKD02S1609357.1, on the reverse strand, counting down.
AGAAATGCACCCCAATGGTAGATATATTGAAATGGCTGAAGAATACCCTCCAATATTGATGAAAATAGGCTCCCTATGGATAATGAATACCTATGAAGAGATATATCTCTTAGATTTGAAGTCTCCAAACCTCCACAAACTCCTCACTCAAGAAAGTGCACCCCAACTCTGCAGAAACCCACTAGAAATGTGCCCTGCTTCTTGAACTTCCCCTATAACATAATGGTAATTGATATAAAATGGTGAGGGAGGAATATTTCACCTCCATGACCAATATTGGACCAAGATAGGTGGAATATTTCACCACCGAGCCGATCTCTAGGGTTTGTTCAGTCAAAACCCTCAAAAGCCCCAAGTTCATGGGCTCTCTAGCAAGAAGTTGAACATCGAAATGATAATACACATAATGAGAGAATAGAGGCACCTATCTCTCTTTTATCTCCCCTATTCACATTTTCCCTCCAAGCTAATTTTACTTTATTTTTATTATTCTTTAATTAAATCACTTTATTAATTAATTGTCCCTGTTTCCTCTAAAAAGTGATTTATTTGTCCCTATGTCTTCTCCGGCCACTGAAAGTCACTTCTCATCATCTAATCCTACAGTGATCTTCCTCCCGATTCTGATGAGATATTACACTAAGAGGTTTCTCCAAGTATTATGCCCAAAATGACTTGCTTAGTGAAATTAATTAAAATATGACTCATAATAACTCAAAATTATGGAAATCATCGGAATTCAATGGAACCAAAGCCAATTTGTGTGGAATTGATCTTGATGATGAAATATGATGAACGATGCAAGTTGGGCCCAACAAAATCCCTCAATATCTCTTGAACTCATTGTCACCCCCATCCCACAATAGGAATAACACTCTATAATATAATAATGTCCAAAAATGGGGACATTACAAAAGTTGATTGTTATGGATTCAACAAAGTAAGGTGCAAAGGGGGAATAAAGAAATGTTGGATGGCACGCTTTGATTCGTCCTAGGAAGACAAAATATCCTTATGGGTGGCCCACCATCTAGCGTGAGAGGATCTTAATGCAACATTCATTATAGGAATTCTTTGCTCTAGCGCAACTGTATCCTCCACCTCAACCAGAATGCTACCCAAATCCAATGTGTCATTGTACGCAAGGTAGTCTCTAACCTTCGACCCAATATACTTGGAATATTTAATAGTCACACAACATATTGAGAAGTTCTCATATATTCCATGTTTCCAGTTGTCAAATGCTACCTATAAATCCTCCCCCACATATTGAATATTGCATCAACGTACCGAGCCATATGCAATGGGGTTAATGTAATTTTCATGCTTTCCTACAGTTAGAATGTAGATATGATACAAGGTATCCTCTTCCATATCCCCCTCTACTAGATATACATAGAGAGGAACTTGGTATGGATCTAGTGGTTGGGTTAATTTCATACCATCTACTTCAAAGGTCATGATTTCTTCCTTAAGGTCGATAACAAAAAAATTCTCATAAGCCCAATCAATGCTCAATAAAGATGGGTATGGATCCTTATATGATTTTTATAACCTTGAAGTTGGCCATTGCATTGAATCCATCTAATTCCACCTCGATATTATTCAGCCTCCCAACATGATAGATACAATACTAATTGGACATCTGCAATTGAATGGGAGAATATAAAAACTTGGGCTTACCCATGGCTTCTCAAGTTTTCTTCAATAATATGTTGACATGAGACCCTAGATCTAGCATTTAACATCACTAATTTCGTAGTCGATGATGTGAGTATCAATCATTTTCATGAATTTGGTAGGGATTTCGCTCAAGAATATTCATGTCTAAGGGGTTTCCCAAGGTTGGGCCAACGAACCTTTCTCAGTTGTGTCATTAAGGTGGTTGGCTTGGAATTAAGCTATAAATTCTTGATCGAGATTTTATGGGCAGAAAAAAATGAAAACAGATTATTAAAATATGATTAACACAGAATAACAAAGATACAGTAAAATTGGTTTTCTATTCAATAAGGAAATAAGATGAAACTATAAAATGCAACGGAAAACAAGCTTGTTGGAATGGTGGCGGCTTATCTCTAAGAAGAGATATGACAGTTGCGCTCATTCGCAAGAAGATGATTACAATGAAGATCTGAAGGCCTTTTTACAATAAACAGGAATTTCAAAAACTGTAAACATCCAAAAACCTAACCCTAGGAGATGAAACGCCAAAAGTCATGTGGGCCTCGTTTGGGTAAGTTAATACATCAACTTCCTAGGGTCGTAACTTTTGCATACAATCTTCATTTTAGGCGCACAATAGCCCGTTGGAAAGGTATCATCAAGGAGATTCATTTTGGGGGATCAATCAAAGCCTTCAACTATCATTGAGAATATCAATCACAAAAAACCTTCATTTAGGCCCTCAAAATGGCCCTGGAAGTTAAAAATTGCTAAAAATAGTAAATTCCCCAAATTGCTAGAAAACTATTTTGAGCGAGTTGTAAAAGGTGGGTTGCCACCGATATCCACTTGGATCAATCCTCCATCCTTAGGAAGAAATGGTATCCATTGTGTTGATTTCCCCCATCAGATGAGGAAATTTATGTTGAATTTGGCCTCGAGTAAGCCACTTGCCTTGGTGCAAGAGTTGCCCTACTTTGACAACTCAATAAAGATCGATCTTTTGCTGTCGAGTGCCCTTGATATTTTTGTCCACAATATGATCACTGGATGCATGTTTCATGCATTCAAGGTTGAGCTATGTTGGTGTCAACTACTCTGCTATCTTTGAAGTGTCCAATAATGGTGGGAAATATGGCCGAAGGAGAGCCACGTTGAAGACTGGGTGCAGGCCAAGGAAAGGGGGAATGTTGAGCTCAAAATCATTGTCACCCACAACCTTGGTGA